>RCWM02000005.1:0-185000 GCA_003667255.2 Euschistus heros
AGGGAAGGGGCAGCTCCGCAGGTACCACTGAGTGACATGAATAGGCAAGGACGCTGTGCAGTGGAGGGGTAATGAAGTGGGTTTCTTTTAATGGGTAAAAAAAACGGGGGGAAGTGGTCTAAAAATAAGACTTGGAAATGCGTCGAGCAGAACGAGAACCGCAACAAAGAAGGTAGAAGCGGGAGCGAAAGGAGGCGGAAAGACCTGGACTTAAAATAACGGGGAAAAAAAAACGTGCGGCGGCATTTGGGGTGCTTCTGAAAGCAAGGAGATGCGGTCGAAGAAGATAAAAAAAAAGCGGGTTGAGTGCGGAAGACAGGAGTGGGGGAATGGAAGGCCACCCACGCATCTCCGAAAAGGGGGCAAAAAAGGGGTCAAGAGGGTCAGCAACCGGCAAAACGGCGGGTAGGCCGCACGACCAAAGGGAAATTTAAAAAAGTAGTGATCGAATTCCAAGGCGCCCTGCAACAGCGCGCCAGGCGCACATAAGAATTAAGGAAGGGCATAAGTGTAGGGCAGTGCACATGCCTGCGGGGCCTCTATTTCTCAGATGACGTATGGCCTACAACACGAAGACATTGTTGAACCGTGGAAGTACCTGTACGGATTCTGGTGTGAAGGAATGCATAGATATTCAATCCACAAGGAGTATTTCAAAGATTATGGAAAGATGGCAAAGAAGCTAATTGACGTCTATGAAGAAGTTATTTCAGAAGCTTTGCCTAATTTTTAAGGAAATAATGAAAATGGGGTGTTTCCACGTGAGAGTTATATTGCTGAGACGCCGATAAGATAAAATAATATTACATTTGTTTTGACTGTAGCCAATCACGTAGGAATTCAATTCAGGAATCTCTCTTATAGGTTTTGAAATATTAAAATGAAATTGATCTATATAAAAAACATGATTTGGTAATAATAATGTTAATGCTTTTCTTATAAAATAAAATAATTCTAATAAAATTAATAGTACTGCAGTCTAAAGAGAACTGGGTACTGAATAGAAAAATCGAATATGCTCTCAAATACATAAAAACTAGTCTAGCATGCTCATGTACATATTAATATATACACATATATATATATATATATATGTGTATATATTAATTACACACATATATATATATATATATATATATATATACATAAAGAAATGTGGTACGAAAGGCGTTAGAGGCAAAGGCCCTAAGAGGATTCATATGGATTTAGGGACAATTCCACCGGCTCAAGTCGACCGCTATCTCCTCACCTAGCACCGACATTGTCTAAAGTGACAGTCCCAAGAAGGGTTCTTCTGCTCTTTTGACATCTTGGGGCTTATATTTAAGTGTTGGTTTGAATTTAATTAGATCGCAATATTTAACAAACTCTGTGACTTGAAACATAAATTCGTTAAATGTTGTTATACAACATGACCAACCAACCGCATTTATAGTTACGAAATATGTCCCCCTAGAGTAAATAAATATTCTGTTTTTCTTATCTCAGTATGTTAAATATCTATAATGAGATGAGGCATCAAAATATTCTGCTCTCAGGACATGCTGACAATTACATCTCCTTAAAGAAAATCTGTCTGAAATATCACTTTTCTATTACTTCTTAATCGTGGTCAGTTATCTGACAAAATTGAAAAAAAAAAAAAAAAAAAAAAAGATCACATTTTTATTTACTTAAATTGAATTCCTACTGAGCGTTGATGACCTAGACGTTTTACGCTTTGAAACACTAATGAACAACAACAACATAAAGGTTTACTTTTTTTGGCTTATATCAGATATCTTAAGTGGAATAATATTTTACTACTTACTAATAATTACGAAAATCTCTAGACATTATCGAAAACTCACCTACTTGGAGTACAGCACTATTTCTGGCAGTTTCTTCAAAAAGTACCACTGTGACCGGTAAATAGATGATCGATCAGCTTTTCCGCCTGAATAAATTACAAAAGTCGCAACTTTCTTTTAGGAAATTGTGGGTTGATAGTAATTCCTAGCTCCGGCCCAATAAATCACTCCTACCGCATAATGAACCAAATAGTGGGATCTTATCCAACGCTTTTCAAGTGGAAACATTCGAAGGAACCGACAGTCAATGAAAGGGAGTGGAATGTATTTTTCCAGTGATAGGTGGCGTGCCCGGAGCCATTGCATTTACGATCCCGGCCATGTAGCGACTTCCCACTAATTTGTTGCGTGTATAATCGGATCCTTTTGGAGCTTACCGTCTTGCAGTGTAGTTAAAAAGCATTATTCGTCTACAAGATTACAATCTTATTTCATTGATTGTTTATGTAAATCATTGTCGGATCTTGGAATTTTTCGAATATATTAATGGAATAAAAATGTTTTCACTTCAGACGTAATAAAAAGTGGTCCCATACATGATGACTTGTACCTAATACATAAAATACTTTTTTTTAGAAAATATACTAGTCATTAAATACGTGATAGATAGATTTTATAGATATTCTATGCAGTTTTCTTATATATTATTTCTAATAGGTGTGTTTTTAATCTCCGAAACGATATCGTTCACAAATAATAGGTAGAATCATATTCAATGCGTACGATGGTATTCAGGCCTTAAATGGTAATATACAACTAAGTCATGTATGGTTTCGAACTCAATTTAACCTGGTACTATCAAAGTATTTTTTTTGCAATGCTGATCAACTGTTATCGTTGAATCGACAATATACAAGATTGTATGAGCGGCTAGACCACCACCCCCCCCCCCCTCACGCTATCAAGCCAACTCTATCGCAGGCCGCACTAGAAACGATACATCGAGGGCAGCAACTCGCCTCCCTCTTCGCTAAAACAAGGAGTATTTACCAGAATATATCATCAATTCTTAATTCATCTGAAAACATTAATTGCATCCGGGCAGTTTTCTCCTCGATCTTTGACATCTTAGGATATTAGTCCGGGAGCTAGTCTCACTTTCGAATAAGTGATTTCCTTCCAAGAGTACTTCTCCCATTGCCTGTATCAAATCCACACGTCAGCCGGCACGACCGCGGTGGGTGGGAAACAGGGAAAGTGGGGGGGGGGTAGTCAGGGAAAGTGGTCAGAGAATGTTTCCGAACAAGTCATTTTTCGTTTGGATGTAACACCTAAACTACTAGTTCGATACGAAATTTCTTTTTCTACCTGAAAGCTGGTTAAATTTACCATTAAACTCCATTTACAAAGCTTTAATCAAGACCCGTAAAGCAACCATGCCACGCTTTTTTTTTGTTGGCATATTTTTCACTATAACTCCAAAACGAAATTGTTCCATCCAAAATTTTATTATAAAATTAAAGTTTATTAAATTATTTGTTTAAAGACTTCCCTAAAAGTTAAATTTGGTTCAGGCGTTTAACCACAATCGGTGATCATAAGTTGGTTTTGATGGAGTTCAAGAGTCTATAATACAAAAACGTTTAATCCAATCTAAAAATATTATATAACAAAAGTTAGGATTGATGAATTAATTGCCACATCTACTGGGATTATTTTATTAGAATGCTAGTTTCGAATGCTAAACATTCATTTTCAGTTCTAAAACATACAGAATTTTCAACAGATCAGTACTATGTCACATGGATTATATACCTACACTAATGTTTTCAAAAATGTAAGAAAATAAATCAAACATTAGTACTCACCTCAGTGATAAACTTACTATGAAATAAGTTTGACCAGCTTTCAGATATAAAACGTAAATTTTTAATCGAACATTGGTTTCGGATTTATTACCAAAAGAGTATTGAATTATTCAAAAACATTCTCCCACCACTTTCCCTGACTCTTATAGCAATTAAGGTTCATCTGTCTGGGTACAGAGAGAGCAGCGTTGGGATTTTCTAGGTCTGGCTTGACCTCGCAAACAGGGAAAGTCGTTTGTGCCACGGTATTCTTGCATATTTAGTATGCACAAATTTATTTTTTTTAAATTTCATATAATTTTTTATTATTATAATTATTTCTCATTTATGTAATGTGTATATTCAGGGATTGTTATTTTATTTTATTACCTTTGGAGTATGAATGGAATAATTTCCATCGCTATCCTTATCAACATTGAGTGAGGCAGATTTTACTCTTACACCAAACATACTAGGCTACATAATTCAGTGTTGGAAATCGTTTTCATCATTATCTGTAAATAAAATAATTTTACACTGTTTCCTGTTTTCTCCCCTTCGACTAATTTCATAATTCACCCTCTTAGAATAGAATAGAATAGAAAAATAATTTTATTCTGGGACAAAGTCCCTTAAGAATAACAGATAATTGCAGGTATAACTAAATTAAATCTGGTTAGCTACAAAAAAGAAAAACAATAATACATTAATGACACTATGTAAATAGATGATATTTAAATAAAAAGAAAAGAAAAGAAGATAACATTCTACAGATTAGAGGAGATAGAATTAAATAAGAAAAAAATAAAATAATATGATATAGAAAAATCTTTTGGTACAATGATATGATTTGTATGTACAATAGAAGTACCCAATGTTATATTCATGGAAAGTTAAATTTTTATTAAAAGGAATCTCAATTATTCTAGAACTGAATCAAGCAATGCAATAATAATTTTTAACTAAGTAGTTAGATAGTTAGCAAGCGTCAGTCTGGATGAGAAGGAGGTATTGGAAATATAAATATTTGAATGTTTTCAGGGATTTAGCTTGTCTGATGTGAGGAGGGATGGAGTTCCAGAGGATTGTTGAGCGTTGGAATATTAAAGTTCTATGGGACGGGATATACAGATCAGAAAGACGGGATCTCGTATGTATTGGATTGACTGCAGATCTGAATTGAAGCTTATTGTAAATATAAGAAGGTTGGAGGGCATTGATAATTTGGTATAGGAATGTCCCATGGAAATATTGTTTACGGAAAGTGGGATAGAGCCAATTTAGTTGGGAATAGAGGTGGGAAACATGGGAACGCCTCGGACTACCGAAGACAAACCTGACGAAGCAGTTCATGATTCGCTTCAGTCTGTCTTCGAGAACCGTCAAGAGGCCACCGTAAACCAGACTACCATAGTCAATGTAAGGGAATAATAAGGAAGAGACTAAAAGCTTGCGGGTTGACAGGGGAAGAAGGTAACGGTTTCGGTGGAATAATTTGAGAAGGCCTATGGAACGGCGGGAAATTTGGGCAATCTGAGGTTTCCAAGAGAGGGTTTGATCAAAAACAATCCCAAGATTTTTTACAGAGGAGTAGAAAGAGATAGGATGATTATTTAAGGTTAAAGGAGGGTATTGTGAGTAGGAATTAAGGAGGGAGCTTCGTTAAGTTATAATTTATTTAAAGTCGCCCAGGCACTAATTCTGTCCAGATCTTCCTGAACTTTAGCGAAAGCAGTGGGTAGTTCTGAAGGGGAGAAGGAGAGATAGACTTGGGAATCATCTGCATAGAGGTGGTAGGAACAGTGATAGATTGAATTAGGAAGATCATTAATGTAGGAATTGAATAGGAGAGGAGAAATACTGGATCCCTGAGCAATACCTGAGGTAAGAGTGAGAAAAGAAGATAGGGGTTGGTTTGGTATTTTAACTGCTTGGGAACGGTGAGAAAGGAAAGATTGAAACCAGCGGATGGAACTGTAGGAAAAGTTTAATGATTTTAATTTGGAGAATAGGATAAAGTGATCAAGGGAATCGAAGGCTTTAGAAAAGTCAAGGAGTAACAGGACGGTTAATTTTTTGTCATCTATTGCGGTAAATATGTCATTAGTGATTTTTAGGAGAGCTGACTGGGTGGAGTAGCCGGGACGAAAATCAGATTGAAGGGGGTCGAGGAGGTTAGATTCTTCAAGGAATTTGGAAATTTGAGATTGAACTAATCTTTCCGAAGGGCTTAGAAAAGATTAGACAAGTCATTTGGGACATGGGGATAGGGCGATAGCTTTTTTCATTTGGAGACATGGGGTTTAATGTTTTTTATTTATAGGATGGGAATTAATGCTTTTTTCCATGAGATTGGGAAAACTGAATTTTGGAGGGAAAAGAATCAGAATAAAATGGAAACAAAATATGAATTTAAATAGGGAGGACAGAGTGAAAGTTTGGTATGATTTCAGGTAAACATAGTTTTATTAGTTTGCGAAGGAACCTTTGGTAGTCATGCGTGCGTCTGAAGCGTCTTCGGGCTGCTTCTCGGTTTCTTTGGAGCTGCTTTATTTCCGAAGTTATCCAAGGAGCAGGGCGACGACGAACTGAGAAGGATTTGAGGGGTGCGTGGATATCAAGGATATTTAGGAGGTTAGTGGTAAGGATGTTTACCATGGAATCAATCGAGGAGGAGGAGTAAATTTCAGCCCAGTTCTGTGCTTCAAGGTCTGGAAGGATCTTCTCACGGGTTAAGGATTCTATATTGCGGTATGAAATAGTTTTTGGAAGGAATGGAGGTGCTAGAGAATTGTATGATATTTGAATCAGATCATGAGACGAGAGGAAAGGAACAGGTAACTGGGAAGAAGAGAGGAGGTTTTTTGCCGAATCAATGATAAATAGGTCAAGCCAAATATCGGAGGAGGAAGTATGGTGGGTAGGAGAGAACGGAACGACGAAGAGATGTAGGGAAAAAAAGAGGTTTTCTAGGAACAATTTATCATATGAGTCAGAAAGGAAATCAGAATTCAGGTCCCCAGAAATAATGACATTAGCATAAAAGGGAACGTAGTTGTACAGGGAAGTCTCAAAAGATGGGTTAAAAGGAACATGGGGTGGGCGGTAAACTACCACATACAGGAGATGGAGAGTTTTATAGGAAATTTCAACGAGAAGGAACTCTATAGATCAGTTGGATGTGAACGTTCAAGAATTCGGAACTTGAGGCTTTTATGGACAAATAAACCTACACCACCGCCCGTCCGGCCAACCCGGTCATGGCGGATAAGCGTGTAGTTAGGAAGGGAAACTAGGGAAGAGGGAATGAAAGGTTTGAGCCAAGTTTCAGACACTGCGATGATATGGTAGGAATTTTGGGTAAAATACTGTAGGAATTCATCGTAATGAGCGGGTAAGGATTGGGCATTTATGTGACAGGTTGTTAGGACATCGGTCATTTTGAGGATATGAGGAGAAGGAAGGAATTTGATAGGAAGACGCAGGCTTCCAGAAAATTGGTAAGACTCCAACTAAGCGAACTAGTATGAAAGATAAATAACATTAGGGAACAATTAGATAATAATAAAATACAAAAGAAAGTACTAAATGTACAAATAAGAATGTAAGAGTATAAAAATAAAAATTGAAAATTAAAAATGAATAAAAATAGAAACAACAAAAGATATTTACATTTTCTAGAATCAAAGAAAAATAATAAGAAATAATTGAAAAGTGATAATATTAGGAGATATAACGAGGACCGTAGAGCAAAGCCTGTTGATATTGGCCAAAGAAGGCAGATAAGTCGACAGGTTCCGGAAAGTCGGAAGGCGTCGAGGTCTTGAGACTGGTCTATGATAACAACCGGTTGGCCATCATCTTTTCGACATCGAACCCTCCCAGCAGAAAACCAGACATATTTAATTTTTCCCACCAACCTCTTCTGGCGGGCGAGCCAATATAAATGTCTGTTAACCGGAGTCATTTCTTCGCTGAGATATATGCGGTGGGCGTCATTATCCTGCCATCCCATATCTCTCGTCGAAAAGTATCTCTTCACTTTTCTTTTTTGTAGAAGATCGTCCCTTAGTGTCTGTCTCAGGAAGCGTTCTATGATAGGTGGTGGTCGTAGATCTTCTTTTCGTGGTCTGCGACGCTCGACCAAGTCTATATCCTCAATGTTCAATCTCACCCCCAGGCCAGCCCCGACACTTACCACTAAGGCCGCAGGAGTTTCGCCAGAGCGAAGAGGGATGCCCCGTATCTCTAAAGATTTACAGAGCAAGCCCTGCTCAGCCCTATTCAGGCGAACTCCTAGCTCTCCGATTTTATTCTTTAGCGCAGAGTTTTCAGTCGTCAGCTCCTCCATACGTTTTCCTTGGCTCTCTAGGTGCTTTTCAATTTTAGCCAGCCTATCATTTAGTTCAAAGCTCAGCTCGCTATATTTTTCGAGTGAACTTTTTATAGCTTTGATATCCTCGCTGACGTCAGCTCTAACCTGGTTAACGGCTGTGAGTATGTCAGAGACAGATGGTTCATTTGATGGCTGACTGACTGATTTTTCATTAGTTGGTCTGTTTTTAGTTTCTTTACAGTTTGAACATAACCAGCCTTTTTTCAATGATTTTATAAACTCCAACTCTTTTTCATTTAATTGACAGCATTTGCCATGGAAAATAACACGGCATTTTCCACATGCCACGGTATTTTTATCATCCCTTGAAATTAACGCTTCACAAATAGTACAAATAGCCATTTTAAAATACAGATAGAAATAGCTGTTGGCTCTAGAATATAAATATTGATGCGGGTGAGAGCGCCTGTTTGAATACAATGTCTTAAATGCCTAACGGATTAAATATTAACACTCACCGCTCTGCAGACGGGTTATGAAATAAATGTTTTCTTGATGATTCTTCGGTAATACAGAGAAAATAACCAATAATAATTCACATTAACTAGATGATAATTATATAGTTCTGATTAGGGTAAAAAAAAAAAAATGAACTAATTTGAACAAATAACACTTTCAAATGAGTTGATGTATATAGAGCTGATGTTCACGGGTTGCCGTCTCTAGCCAGACTGCCCTCTTATAGTGCTAAATGAGTTAAATCTGCAATTCTAGCCTTCTTATGTTAAGTCGTGTAAAGCAAATCAAGCTCTTCTTCACTCGACTAAAGCCTACTGGGGTCATCATTGAGGTACACTCTAAACAACTTCCTCGGTTCTCCAGATCCAAATCATACTTTTCTCAAAAAGGCACATTTGTAAATTTCAGTTTTTTCTTACAAGGGGACGTTTGCAGTTGTTTGAATGCCGATTTTGGTGTGGGTAGTAGGGACCTATAATAGTGCAAAACTAGAGTTATAGCCGCCAATGAGCGTTGGGAGCCGAGAAAAAAAAAAAATGAAAATCACGTTTTATTTTTTTTTCTCAGCTCTCAGTCAAGATAGAGAAATAATTCTTTCACGTATAATTGCAGTTATTTATACTATTAGATATAAAAATACTTTTGTTATGCTCATGACACTACCATATCAAGCTTTAGGGTGCTCAAAAATGACAAAACTCCAAGGAAATCCGCTGTAAATCAGTGGAAACATTTTTTCATGAATAACTGACCTCAAATCTCGATTTAACACACCATAGAACCCTTATATGTGAAATTTTATCAAAATCAAAAAATATTTATTTTTTACCCCTTTCGAGGAGGTTCAAATTTTGAAGTTGAGATTTCATCAACATTTTCTACCGCCCATAACAACTGCTATGTTTAACCGATTACAACCATAATAGCATCAATAGAATCAGTATACATTCTGCTTTTTATCCATGCGTATAACATTGGATTTACTCTAGATTTTAGTGAACAAAAACTGATGTGAATGAAACAATCCAAGTTCAGCTATAACATGAGATATTTCAAATAGGGGATATCCTGCGACCTCCGAATTTGGGTTAAACTATGCAGTTTTGAGGCTTCTAGATGACCTTAAAATTTTGTCTTAATCGTTTGCGAAATATGTGAGATAGCGCAAATTATTTACATTGTTTCAGAAATTGACATCCCCTTCCAAAAACCTACAAAATTTTAAAGGTAAAAAAAAATTATTTTTGATTTCGACAAAATTAGGTTTCTACATGTTTTATGAGATAAGGAATCTGGATATAATATCAGTTTTTAGTTTAAAAATTTTCCTCACCTATATTATATAAATAAGACGTTTTAAAATGGCATATCTTTATTTCAAATTGCATAAAAATCCTAAGATTGATGAATAATTTAAAATTAATATCAGATTTTGGTTACAAAATATGTATATATTTTTTAAATGGTCTTATTTGAAATTTATTGTGTAAAAACTAAAATAATAATAGAAATAGATCATTTTAAAACGTTTTAATTATATAATATAGAAGAGGAAAATTTGTAAACTAACAACTGATATAATTTTCAGATTCTTCAGCTCAAAAAACATGTTGAAACCAAATTTTGTAGGATTTTACATGGCACGAGGCTGCCAATTTGTGAAAAAACGTAAATAATTTGCGCTATCTCACATATTTTGCCAATGATTTAAACCAAATTTTAAGGTCATCTAGAAGTCATAAAACTGCATAGTTTTATTCCGGAGGTCGTAGGATTTTTCCCTGTTGAAATATCTCAAGTTATAGCTGACCTTGGATTTTTAATTTCACATCAGATTTTGTCCACTAAAATCGGGAGTAAATCCAATGTTATACGCATGGATAAAAAGCAGAATTTATGCTGATTCTAGTGATGCTATTATTGTTGCAATCGGTTGAACAAAGCATTTATTATAGGCGGTAGAAAATGTTGATGAAATTTCAACTTCAAAATTTTTTTTTTCCCTAAAGCCGGAAAGTGTCTTGAGCATAACAAAAGTATTTTTGAATCTTATAGCATACATAACTGCAATTATACGTAAAAGAATCATTTCTCTATCTTGACTGAGAGCTGAGAAAAAAAATAAAACGTAATTTTCATATTTTATATTATTTCTCGGCTCCTAATGCTCATTGGCGGCTATAACTCTAGTTTTGCACTATTAAAGGTCCCTACTACCCACACAAAAATCGGGTAGTAAAAAAAATTGCAAAACGTCTCCTATGCTATGCACCGTGTTCTAATACTTTTAGATTTTTAAATTAGAGGGAAATATATAAATAAAATATAGTTGAGTCAAATGGCAAAGTTTTTATTCGTAGTACACATACAGGAATTGAAAAATGGAATAATAACAATAGTGGTCAAAATTTAAAAAATGACTTCATGTTTCCCGATGACCGAGACAGGAATCAAGTTAGTGTAAATATGAAAGGTCCGAGGAGCGAGCCCATTGCTAGCAGCCACCATCTCGTGGTTCATAATACCGGTTGGCCAAAGTATCTAAGAAACTTCTCAAATTATATGTAATGCCCTTCAATATCTTCTACCCCCAGGCCCTTTAACGCGTAAAACTTTCATCAAAAGTATTTTGAAATACCTTTCTTAACTTTTTATTTTCTAGAGGATTCTTTATGCCGTCATTTAGAGCGCCTACAGGTTTTGGATAAAAACAGGGTTTACCGAAAATTTACTCCTACCTCGTTCCCTTCCCTCGTTCAGCAATATAACTTTTCTTCTCCCCTAACCTCCAGCTATTAAGGCTTATTACATATTTATTATAAAAGCTCGGTTGTAAAGTATAATCTTTCTCGTCTAGGTTGTAAATGTACGTCAGGTTTGCCAACAATAAACCTCAGATGTATTAGAATGGTGTTGTAAGTGAATGTTACTTTAAGTTTTTTTCTCATTGTTCAGACAATCTTATGTAAAATAAATAATAGAGAAAAAGGACTTTAAAATAAGCTTACGAAACCAAGGTAATTTATCAAAAGAACTCTTTTTTGTCCGTAGGAATGTCTGTATACCTCACTATAACAGAGTGTTGAGCAACTGTTATGAAGACATATAATTTTAAATTGTTAATCGTGCTATACAAATTCCATTGTCTATTTTAGTCAAAACTCGATGAATAAAAATAAAATCGATAAATATAATAATCGGAATTATTTAACCCAAGCCATTCTATAAACAGTTATAGTTATTTTTGGTTTGAGAAATTACTAAAGGCATTTTAAATTTTAAAAATTGAAAGACCGTTGTACATATTAAACAAAATATGTTTTTCACTTTTCTTGTATTTTATTCCCTTTATCCCGTTATTTTAATTTTTAATACTTTTTAATTTTTATTTGACATATATTCTTGTATAAATAATAAATATATGTATTATTTTTCTGGTTTGATTAACATAAAATTTAAATAAAGAACTGAAGGAATTCATTTATCGAAACATCCTTCCAACATCAAGATAGACAAGCACTTAAGGACTGTTTTGAAACAGTCAACACTGTTGTATTTCTTAGTCTGGAACAGACTGAAGCATATACAGCGCAATAGCTGGGTGACCATGTCCTAGAAAAGCCTATTAAAATATGTATTCACTGTTCCCAAGTCTCATTCATAAATTGTCTATGAATTTAGCATACACTTAGCGTTACAACTGCACGAGACCCTAATATCATTTATTCATTTTTCGGAGTTAAAAAATAACACACATGTCTTTCATATGATTCTACAACCATTTGTAAGTAATTTAATTATTTACTACGAGAGTTGTTAATAAAAAAAATCAAACAATTATATTTGTATAGACACATTAATTATTATTAATTTTTTAAAAATGTTATGAGGTGTTTTTATGAAATGTTTATAACCATTTAGAAATGTCTGATGTTTGTTTGTAGGTAGAGAAACAGATTACTTTGTAAGTTAAAAAATAAAGGAATTTCGGTAAGATGAGCCTCGGCTCCTTGGTCTTTGAAGGAGGAGCTGAGGAGTTGAGAAAGAGCAACCCCAATGACGACTTTAGGGAAGAGCCTTCTCTGTGAAAAAGATCCGGCTTTTGTTTCCTTCAATTAATTTTTTCTTTACGTACTTTTAATCTTCTTCTTATTTTCCTTAACATAGAGAATTGAGGTAGTAATCCTCACACTTGCAGCGTCCTCTTAATTTCTTTACCTCTGTTTTCAATTAGCCTCAATGAAACTAAGCCCCTTTGATCTCAAGATGTCTTTACGCTAGTGTGTGCTTCTCTAAAGATTAACGTATTGTATTTTCCCCTCTTTTTATACTCATTCGAAACGGCTTTTCAGTCTTTATCCAGAAATGTTTTTTTTTGTTTTGTTTTTTTCTGGTAACGGTTTTTTAGGCTCTAAGAAGAAAAGAAAAAAAATCTTACACCAAGGAAGCAAATATAGAAGTGGGCAAACATGAAAGAAATCTCTCTACCTGTATTTCATCACGAATTGAGGTAGCTGTTTTCAACAAAGGCAGCAGCTGTATTCCGCCTTCCATTTCACCTATTTCCGAAAAATAATTTTTCTACATGATGCTTCCAGAATATGAATTCCAAAAGGTATTAGGCTATATAATTGTTTAACACGTTGTACTTTTTCTGCTCTGTTATTATTCTATTTCTGTCCAATTTGTATAACTTTTTTTTTTCCATATTCATTTGAGTTAAACCTTAGGGGAAGTATATTGATTACTGCATATGGTTGTATACGTAACACTTGTCTAATTCCATACTATTATTAACTGGAATAATTATGATTTTTAAATCTAATATTACAAATACGGTAATAGAATAACATTAAATATAAAAATTATAATATGAAGTATATGAGTAGTTGACAGTTAAGTAATATAAGAAGAAAGTGATCATGGATGCAGTCATGCAAAAATAAATAAATACATCCAAGTAAAAACATTTTATTGAATTTGGCCGTTTCGACCTGCCTTGTAGCTCTTCTTCGGGTGTATTAAACAAAAAAAAAACTATAAATAAAGAAAAAATTTAAGAAAACAGACAAATAAACTAAAGGCAAACGGGTATAAAAAAAAATTCAAATTAAATTAATACAAACAGAATGACAAAGATATAATGGTAAAGCATTGCGGTGTATTATGGGTACCCAATTATATTAATAATTAATTAAAACGGAAAAATAAATAGAAGCGGCACTAAGATGTCCCTATTATGAGGTGTTAAGCCGTAAATCCTTCAAGTGCAGGGACTGGCACCGCCCAGCTACCTGGTATGTTGTCGCCAAAAATGTGCCGGCGACACGGTATCGAACAATGAAATAAAAATATACAGACAAGGAAATGCAAAAGTGAGTTGGTAGGGATAAGGGCGTATATACCGATGGCCCAGGAAAAGAAGAGACACAGGTTGGTTGATAAACAGTGGAATAGAGTGTTTGAGGTGAGATAGCTAGATATTGGAAGAGATGCTAGAGGGCGGAGAGATGATCTCTTGGATGGGCGAGCGTTGAGAGGCCGACTGATAATGTGCTAGAGAGGAGACCCGCTATGCCGACTCAAGGCATTGGACACTATATTGATAAATACCCAATAATGTAATAGTTGTAATAAGTAAATAATTTTAAATTGTGTGCTGACTCTCATATAGGCTATTTTTAGCTCACTATTATATTTATATATGTCTACGTTAGTTTGGTGAGAATACAATAAATAATATAAGTCAGGCATCAATAGATGGGGCTATTGTGTCATAAGGAACTGTAATTAATATTACCTCCCTAATACAACTAAGGGGGGGGGGGTCATGAGTTCAATATCTAATGTTTATATAGAAAAGGGATTATCAAATAATACTCGACTGCTAGGTAATCCTAAGTACCCAGCTAAAATAAACTTGCTAAGCCTGAAAATATCATTTCTTTCATTACATATACAAAAATAAAACTCTTCCATTGTTTTATGATATGTTCGAAAGATTGGCATTGTCAAAGATCATGGTTTCAGCTCATGGATATATATGTATTCAACATAATATATAAATATCTAAAACAAAAATAAACACACACACACATATATATATATATATATATATATATATATATATATATATATATATATATATATATATATATATATTTATTAGCCAATCTTTTGGATCCAAGCATAAGTATGAGACGAACTCTGGTTACATTACTGTAGATTTATTGTACTAGTTAGGGGTGTGATACTTGATGAACAAGATAGAAGAAACACAATCTAGTGATTGATATCCGACATAAATCATTTTTTTTTTTAAAAAATTGTCTGACTGTGAATAATATAATTTAAAATAATAATAAAAGTTTTGGTTACTGGATGATAAATTAAAAACTTTTTCTTGAATATTCTAAGGTGTAGGATAAAAATAAGAGTTTGCCCTCGAGGCTTATGTTGTATAGACAACCACTAGTCTTATATGATTTTAATTGTATTTTCTCTAGTTTTACATTAAATACTTATATTTTTTAAAATATAAACATTTTAAATGATTTTTTGATAAAGTTTCCCTCGCTGATAATTGACAGGGAAGTATTATTGCACATATTAAATTGTGATTGATTATATAGAACCTAAATCATACATTGCATTGAATATTAAAACTACACTTTGTTTGTTAATTACTATGTAAGAGGGGTCCTAGAAAACTCTAAACATTACCTTATTTTTTCCTAGGGCTTGAGGCACATCATGAGTGCACCTTACCAACATCATACTCGTACCTCCGTCTAATTGGAATCTAGAAATGTGTTCTTGAATAACAACTAGACGAGCCAATTAACCCAACATAGTGAGAAGGTCTAGGAGTCACCTGGTCAGTGTGTCCTATTTCTCATAGAGCAAATATTAACTACTAACTAATTGAAGTGTCAGTCTTTCCAGCATTCCAAAAGTGTATAATCATTAGAAAAACTAATTTTGCACTCTGCCAAAATATTGTTTAAGGAATTTAGAAAGCTACTAAAGTTATTTTAGACATTGTTTGGAATGGAAGCCAGATGAGGAGTTGACACAGAGAGGGGAAACAGCCAGTTCAGGAGTGAAAAAGTCGTATTCTCCACAAAACCAAAAGTTTGAAAATCTAATGTCTTCTAAATATGTTAAATTGAGTAAAAACATCGTGGGTTATCAGATTTTTTTTTTCTTCTCACAATCTTCTACTTTATTAAAATAATTTTAATAAAATCATTTACTTTTAAATACTAATTTAATTGAAGGTATTGATGCCTCTGGATTTAATCAAATTTAGCAGCTGTATTGAAATAACCCAAGGAGTAGCAGATAAAATTTCAAGGAAGTTATCAAGGAAAGTTTCCGTTATTTGGGTCTAGTTTTTGAGTTAAAAACAAAAAACTTTTATGCGAAATAAAATGTTTATCTTTAATTATTTTATAAATAAAATCAACATTATATATAAATATATAAAACAAAATAAACATTTAAAAAAAAAACACTAAAAACTATCTATTAAAATTATTAAAGACAATTTAAAAAATAAACAAACAAAGCAAAATGAACAAATTAAAAACGATTCCATTATTCATCATCGTCATCACCATCATCATCAATGGTGATCATCATCAAGTCCATCTTAGTGTTCGTCTGAATCAGGCCTTCAAAGAGCCTTCATATCTTTTTCACAGACCGACGTTTTTAAAAAGGTATTGGCTATATTATTCTGATTGTATATAAAAGATACAAGATGGTTTGAAGAATAAAATAATGAATGCTAGAAATCAGTTTTACTAACACGGGAACATTTTCTTGAGCTATGTTGTCTGTACCTCACAGGTCCTCGTTACGGAACTTGAGTGCTTCTACCGAGAGTGTCCCAATTGAAAGAAGAGTGGACTCGAAAATCTCGCCCCCAAGTATAAGAATTCAAAGGATACTGGAAGGCTTGTAGTACCAGAAATATAAACTAACAAACAATTTTGCAGTTTCAATTGTATATACTTGGCCCCAATCGATGTCAATATTGAAACATCTGGACAATGTATTCATTGTTACACCAAACCGTCGATAGGTCAAATTTTGTATAGTCTTTAACTACTCTTACGACAATTCTACTTCCGTATCTTCTTCTCGCTTAACGAATTGAGTATGGACCATCTTACTCTGTAATTTTTATTGGAGCAATATGCATCCCGCCAAACTTCAAAAAGTTCCCTTTTGGAAGAGCCTGGTTTTTTTGATATAAAAATACATAACTTTAAAAGTTGCTAATAGTTATAGCTAATTATTGTAAATATTAATCTTAGCTTCTATTTGAATAAGTTTGCATTAACGGCAAAGCGAATGAAAGTGAATCTTAAAGTGAGTGTATAAATTAAATAAAAAAGGAAACATTATAAAATGATTGTGTACATTTATCTTCTTTAAGTTAATGTTTTCAGCTAATGTTTATATTCCAGCAAATAATTATGTTTACATTCCCTGATCATTTCTGGCTCCTTCAACCTTCAATTTTTAACTTTTGCAATCCTAGAATCGCTATTTCCCCCACTAGTCCAGGTAACGAAGGAAATGTTTAGGAATTAATTCATGTAGAAGCCAATTTTGGCAAAGTCGTAGGGTAGGTGTCCTTAACAATATACTAAAAGTACCGGGGGGTGGGGTAGAGCTAAGGGTGAGGGGCGTTCTAAAGGTCGTTTTTTTTATATTTTTGTTAATAACTCTAAGAATCTTGCCTCTAGCGAAAATGTGTTTATGTACTAAATTAATTAACAAAAGTTTTTAAAACAAAGATGCTATACATTGTTTTGCTGGGATCAATGCTTAAGAAGATAGAGTGGTGGGAATAAGGAAAATTAAAAAAAAACAAAAGGTTTATTGTTAAAAATTATATGATAATTGTTACAAATGAATAGTTTATTATAATTAATTAAATGGTTATTGCTAAAGACTAAATATTTGTTGTTGAAGCTGATATGTTTATTATAATACAGTGTATTCAGCACTCGAAACTTGAGATCGAACCAAAAAAAAAATGGTCGGACTACTGCAAATTGTTCACTAACCTTACCTCTAAATGTGGTAAAAAGGTTTCTTTGAAATAGCAGCGGGTTTGATCAGGGGAGGAGGAAAAGTGTTGAAAAATTGTATGTTTTTAGCAGTATGATACAATAAATCGGAAACCGTTACTTCCAGCACATTTTGTATTCCATACATTATTAAAGCTAAGCAAATTTGAAATAATTTTTTTTTTTTTTTGCTCAGATCAATAGTTTTAGAACTGTGAAGGACAAAAAATAGGGTAATTTGCAGTGATTCGCACTTTTCTTCGAAAACACGTTTTTCGGTACTCTTTTGGTTATAACTCCAACACTATTTGTCCAATCTAAAATTTGTTTTTTTTCATCTGAAAGCTGATTAAATTTAATTTCAGACTCTATGTATGAAGTTTTTATCAAGTCCCGTGAAACCATTGTGAGTGAAATCCATGCCAGCACGCTGAGAATCCCGTGCTAGCATACTATTGTGAAATGCTTATTCTTTCGGCACATTTCTCATTATAACTCCAAAAATATTTGTCCGATCCCGATTTTTTTTTTTTATCTCAAAGCTGTCTAGTTTTCATATCAGATCCCATATATCAAATTTTAATCAAATTTCGTGTAATACCCTTTCCGCATGCTACAAACTGCAAACGTTTATAGAACCCAAGTTTTTTTTGGCTCATTTTCAATTTAGTTTTTATTGATTAATATGAATCTCTGTATCTATTTACGATTCCATTGGACAGCTAAAACAATAATATAAAACATCAAGTCAATGTTAAAGAATAGCCATAGAATTAAATAAAAAATAATTTCGATATATTGCTACTTTTAATAAACTCATCTAACTCTTTTACGACAATACTCTATCAAAAATGGCGTTTCTCTGCTCTTTCATTTGCAGTTAATAAACTTGAGGAAGTTTTCACAGTCAACTTTTTTACTTCGTTGCAATATATTAATGAAAGTTTTATACGCTAATGAAATGTCCCTTTTTAATTCCCAGCGGCTTAGAAACTTCAAAATTAAATTTACTTTTACCTTCCGTTTCTTTGGGATTTTATTATATTTCCATCATTCTAACCAGGATTGTCATCCGAAATACTCAGGTTAGATTATGAGATAAAGTAAAGATTGAATGGACGCTAAAAGTTAAATATATTAGAAAAAATATGTAATTGTTATAATTTAAAAAATAAGGAGTAGGATATAACCTTTTAAAATTGATACGCACGAAATATATTCAAAATAGAAGATATTAAATATATTCATCATTCAATAAAAAAAAAAAAAGTTGTACCACTAAGACCCATGAAGGATCTTGGGTTGAGTACTTTACTAATAGGTAAGGGTATACTGTCACTAGGCCAACGGTTGTGAAAGGAGGAGATTTTGCAAAAGAAATCAACACTATTTTCATATAATGCTTGTCCACAACACTAAAACTTAAAAAGTGCCCAAAAATGTTATTATGGAGGACCTATTACATCAATCTGAAAAAAATAAAATCATCATATTTCGCTTTTTAAATTTCCACTCATGCGTTTTTACTTAACCTAAATGTCTTCTCAACTTTTCTCCATCCCTCCTTCCACAAGGCATGCTCGGTCCTGAAGCCATGTTCTCCCACACTTTGGCCCAATAAACCTTTTCACCTTATTCTTGGTATTCCTTCATTCTTGTCCTTCCCTTTCATTTCCTGAATTTAACATAGGCAATCTTTCAATCAGCATGATCAATACCGTTAAAATACAGTTTATGAATAAATATACGTATAAAAATTAAAATAAATAACTATAAACAAACCAAATCACGGGACTGTACAACCTTCTCCACAAAATAAATAAATACATATTTTTTTTTTATAAGAATATTACTATATGCAAAATTTAGGGAGTAATGGTGATAAATCTAACCACTCACACCACATTTACAACAAATCATAAATGAAAAAAGTAAAATAAAATATTTAAAAATTACAAGATATATTATGTTTTTAAAAAATCGCAAATTTCAATAAATTATGTAAAAAAGAAATTAAGAAAGTGTCTCAAATATTTTCAATCTGTCTTTCAGAATTTATTATCATTATATTTAATGTTTTTTTGTAACAAATCTTTCAAAAAGGTAGGATGAACGAAATTTTGGCCAATAACACTAATTTGTTGAGATTGAGTATACGTAAGTGAGCATCAAATGAAATTGATGTTTATTTAGTAACAAAAGGGGGCGTTTTGACTTGTGACTCACAGATTTGAATTCCGATTTTTGTGTGCGTTGTAGGGACCTATAATAGTACAAAACTAGAGTTAAAGCCGCAAATGAGCATTGAGAGCAGAGAAAAAAAATGAAATATGAAAATCACGTTTTATTATTTTTTTTTTCAGCTCTCAGACAAGATAGTAAAACGAGTTTTTCGAAATAAAAACACTTTCGTTATGCTCAAGACAGGACTCGGCTTTAGGGTGATAAAAAACAAAAAAAAAAATTACACAATTACAATGAAATCCGTTGTAAATCAGTGGAAAAATTTTTTCATGAAAAACTGACATCAAATCTCGATTTAACTTTCATTTAGCCCTTATATATTAAGCTTTATCAGAATCAAAAAATATTTATTTTTTACCCATTTCGAGAACGTTAAAATTAGTGGACAAAAACTGAAGTGAATAAAAAATTTCAAGGTCAACTATAACTAGAAATGGGCTAACTATGCAGTTTTATGGCTTCTAGATGACCCTAAAATTTAGTTTCAATTGGTGGCGAAATATGTGAGATAGCGCAAAATTATTTACGTTTTTTCACAAATTGGCAGCCTCGTGCCATGTAAAATCCTACAAAATTTGATTTCTACATGTTTTTTGAGCTGAGGGATCTGAAAATTATATCAGTTGTTAGTTTACAAATTTTCCTCTTCTATATTATATAATTAAAACGTTTTAAAATGATCTATTTCTATTATTATTTTAATTTTTCAATCGGTGGCAAAATATGTGATATAGAGAAAAATATTTACGTTTTTTCATTCCCCTTACTTATATTTTTATTTGAAATTTAGCCTGTAATGATGAAAAAAGATCATTTTAAAACGTTTTAATTATATAATATAGCTAAGGAAAATTTTTAAACTAACAACTGATAACATTTTCAGATTCCTCAGCTCAAAAAACATGTAGTCATAATTTTTTTTACTCCTAAACTTTTGTAGAATTTTAGATGGCACGAGGCTGTCAATTTGTGAAAAAACGTAAATAATTTGCGCTATCTTACATATTTTTCCACCGATTGAAAAACTAAAATAATAATAGAAATAGATCATTTTAAAACATTTTAATAATATAATATCTTCTTCTTCTTCTCTTGGCGCTACAACCCGGAGATGGGTCCTGGCCTCCATCAAAAGCCTCCGCCAATCTTCACGGTCCTGGGCAGCTGCCTTCCAATTCCTGACCCCCAGGAATTCATTTGCATCAGCCGCCACTCCGTCGGCCCATCTCAGTTTCGGCCTTCCTCTTCTTCTTGCTCTATGGAGGTCCTCAGTTAGTATTTTCTTTGGCATTTCACCCTCCTTTCGGGCCGTGTCCGGCCCACCGCAATCTGCCCAGTTTAATGACCTGGAAGATGTTTAATTCATTAAAGTGATTATAAACCTCTTGATTTTTAAGTCTTCTCCATACACCATTTTCACATAGTCCACCAAATATCCTTTGCAGGATCTTTCTTTCAAAAGTCAGAAGGTCCTGTTCACTTGTGTTTGTCAGAGTCCAGGTTTCTGAACCGTACATCAGAACAGGACGAATTGTAGTTTTATAAAGGTGTAGTTTTGTCTGTCTTGAGAGAGTATGTCCAATTATAAGTTTTTGTAGGCCAAAATAGCATCGGTTGGTAGATATTATTCTTCTTTTTACCTCAGCTCCACCATCATTATCCTGCTATACCATTGATCCTAGGTATACGAGGTCTGCAGTCTTTCCAAAAGTATACTCTCCAAATGAAACGCTTTCATTTGGGTTCGGTTTATCTCCCGTCACCATATATTTAGTTTTTGATTCATTCACTTTAAGCCCGAGTCTTCCAGCTGATTCCACCAGTGCCTAGAAAGCTTCTTTGACTACCTGGAAGGAGCGTCCTACGGTGTCTATATCATCAGCATAGGCTAAAAGTTGAACTTGACGGTTTAATATGGTGCCACCGGTCTACCTAGGTATACCTATAATTATATAATATAGAAGAGGAAAATTTGTAAACTAACAACTGATACAATTTTCAGATTCCTCAGCTCAAAAAACATGTTAAAACCAAATTTTGTAGGATTTTACATGGCACGAGGCTGCCAATTTGTGAAAAAACGTAAATAATTTGCGCTATCTCACATATTTCGCCACCGATTGAAACCAAATTTTAAGGTTATCTAGAAGCCATAAAACTGCATGGTATTAATCCGGAGGTCGTAGGATTTTTCTTTATTGAGATGTCTCAAGTTATAGTTGACCTTGGATTTTTATTCACATCAGTTTTTGTCCACTAAAATCTGGAATAAATCCAATGTTATTATTGGATAAAAAGCAGAATGTACGCTGATTCGCGTGATGCTATTACTATTGTATTTGGTTGAACATAACAGCTGTTATGGCCGTTAAAAATTGTTGATGAAATCATAACTTAAAAATTTTAAAGTCCTCGAAAGGGATAAAAAATAAATATTTTGATAAAATTTCACATATAAGGGTTTAATGGTGCGTTAAATCGAGATTTGATGCCAGTTTTTCATGAATTTGAGGTGAGCTATTGAGGGAAAGTGCTACTTTTTTTTTTGCACAGAGATATTGAATTACTTTTTTTTTTTTTAAGATTAATGTAACCAATTTTCACTGTTTTTTTTCTTTTAATTTTTAAATTAAATGTGTTTATTTTATATTTAATATATAACGGAATTTAATCAGACACTGACAATGCCGTAAAGTTTGATTATTATTTCTTTTTTCTATAAATAATACGTGATTCAGCACTTTCGAATGTCATGATAGAATTATAAAATCCATAAGCCTAACTTCTTTATTTACTGTTGTATTTGTATGACATCCAAACTTTTAATAAACAATAGGAAATGATGAAAGCAAGGTAGTTGAATAGGTAGCGCAGTGAACACCAAGCTCCGGGGCCCAGGTACGAGGTCCGGATCACGGCAAAAATTTAATTTCCGTTACCTTAGCCGCGGATCGACTTAGGGTTCTGGAAACTCCACTAGGGCACACCTAGCCTCTATAAAGTCGGCACCTTTAAATTGCGGGTAAATCCGTAGAAGATTGAATATCAAAGAGATAACAAGTAGGTTCCTGGGATGTGTCACGGTTCCCCTAATACCTGGTGCTTAGTTTCCTCTAGGTCTAGCTGTCAAACTTCCTTTGTCCTGAACTGCTTCGTTGTTTTAGTGTTGTTTACAAGAGCTGTTGTTTGTTTTCTTGTAGACTATCTAATTATTGTGTATAATAAAAACTTCATTATGTCTATGTGCGTTGTATACGGCATACGTTGTATGCTGCAAAAACCGCAATTGCAGGGAATACACCAAATCAACAAATCCGTCTTTTCACAGGTAAGTTATAATTTAATTTAATATAATTTAACTTCAATCAAGTTTATGTTATAGTAAAGTTAAATTTCTAATAAATAAATTTTTGTTTTTCTGATTTTTAGGATATGTTGTTCGAAGCCTTAGGAGAAAAATAAAATGTGCAGACTGCCTATCCGCACCAACATCTGTTGATGAATATGGGTATTTAAATTCTATGAATTTAGTTACAATTAAAAACCGTGGAGGTTTGTTGTGGCCTTCTTCAGATGTTACAAGATTATGTGCTATAAGTGAAAAGATATTTTTAAGTATCTCTTCAAGCAATAATATAATTATCAGTGATATTGATTTATTTGTAAGAAATTTGATGGCTCATTGTTATGAGATGAATTTTTTTATTTACTCGTCACATTTTGGCCAAGATATTGAAAATGACCACAAGCTTTGGTTAATTGAATCTAATAGGAAATCATATAAATAAGAATTTAAAAAATAATTTAAGAAAAAAATGAAATGTTGCAAAAACAAAAATTAAGACAAAAATGTATTAAAATGATTCATTTTATAGGTCAATAGAATACTAAAAAAAAATTTATTGCTCCTTTTAAAGCTTAAACCCTTTATTCATGTGTTGAATTTAATGGTAAGTTTATTAATAAAAATAAAAATACTTAATAAGCAAAAAACTACATACTTAAAACAAAAAAAAAAAAGTTTTTTTGGCATTATTTGCAAAGGGAAGGTGGAGAGGCTACAGGTCCATCGCCTCCTTGTCCCCTCTATGATATTCAATACTCTATGGGTAAAACCTGATGGTTAAGCGTGGTTGTTGACCGCTTCATGATTGTTGTACAACCGTTTGCCACAAAACAATACTTATTTACTTATACTTATCCAAATGGCTGCCCCTCCGCAAACTTTCTTTGTGTGATCCTCCTAGTTCCTCTCCCTCGGGAGTCTTTCCTGTCACTCCAGACGAGTTAAATTCCTTTTTCGTTTCTTCCTCTTCATCTGCTCCTTCTCTACCCTCCCAGTCCTCACATCCTACATTTAACGATAGTAATTTTTCTTTTTCTTATATCACTCCCTCTGATCTAATTACCTCCATTAAGAAGTCTCAATCCAACTCATCTGGTTTGGCTTCAATCTTTCCTTTCCCACCGCACCCAAGCAGTCGCCACCCCTAACCAAGGCCTATCCTCTTTCCTCACTCTACAATCAGGAGTAGCTCAAGGTTTGAGCATTTCCCCTCTACTGTTTAATTCCTACATCAATGATATTCCCCATTCAATTCACCATTGTTCCCACCATCTTTACGCCGATGACTTCCAAATTTACTTCTCTTTTCCTCCATCTGAAATGTTAGCTGCGTTTTCCAAAATTCAGGAAGACCTAGACGAAATCTGTGCCTAGGCAAATCTGAACAAATTAACGTTAAACGCAGCTAAAACTCAAGCAATTGCCATAGGATCACATTCCCTACTTCATTCAAATGCCAACATTCCCACATTATTCCTTAATGGTCCTCCAATAACTTTCCATTCCTCTGTTAAAAATTTAGGCTTAACCATTGATCACACCCTCTCCTGGAAATCCCATATTGCACAAATCTCCCGAAGGTCAATCGGTATCCTAAAACTATTTCACCACTCAAGTCACCTCCTTCCCCTACCCACACGCAGACTCCTAGTACCCTCCCTTATCTTCCCCCAATTTGACTACAGTTGTGTGATATATGGCTCTCGACGGTTCTTGAGGTCAGATTAAAATGCATCATGAATTGCTTCATTAGGTTTGTCTTCGGAACGTCGAGACGTTCCCATGTTTCGCATCTCTACAGTGAGTTAAATTGGCTTTTCCCCTCCTTCCGCAGAAAATACTTCCTAGGCACCTACCTATTTCAAGTTATCAACACCCGTCACCCTCCCTTTATTTACAGTAACCTAAAATTCAAGTCTGCTATCAAATCACTGCATACAAGATCTCGTCTTTCCGATCTCTATACTCCATCCCACAGAAGTACTGCATTCCAACGTTCCTTCCTTGTCCGATCCTCTACTCTTTGGAATTCCCCCCCCCCCCCCCCCCCTGTATCCGCAATGCTTCTTCCCTTGGAACATTCAAATCACTATTCTTTCACCATCTTCTTTCCCTTCAACTCGACGCTCTCTAATTGTAGGATGTATGTACTATATATGTAATCTTCTAATTTAATTAACAAGACCGTCAGACATAAAACATAAGCATAAATTATATTCTGATTATGATGTTTTAATTGTTTGTAATGATAATTTTTGATTTTCTATCTTTTATTTTTCTTCAAGTTTCTGTTTTTTTTTTGTTTTTTTTTTAATCTTTTGCAATTTTATTTACAATATTAACCAATAATTTTGTATACTCATTTTTTTCACCCTCTTTTTATTGAAAGTTTTTTTCTTTTTCTAGTTTTTCTCTGTATCTTTTTTTCATAAACATTTGTATTCAGTTTATCTATGTTATTTTATTTTTAACAGCCTCTCGGCCAGTTATGATCTTACTTTATGTTATTTAATGTTATTCTTAAAGGACTTTGTCCCAGAATAAAGTTTTCTTTCTATTCTATTCTATTTACCAAGTACTGAATCATGGGTTGTAGTGGTAAATAATAAAGAAATCATAGATGGCTAAATAGGAGAGCAATCTATCCCATAAGGAAATTAAATCGATATCAAAAACTCGCGCTAAAGGCTAAATGTACCCCTTTCAATCAAGCGTTGGAAACAGTAGAATTTATTTCCGGAATTTCTCCGTAACGGAATGTCCGATTTTCAATCTGTAAGATTCTTTGTGTATTTCGGAAACACAGAATTCACGCTACGAAGCGTTGTTTTTTTTTTTTTTTCTATAAATTTAATAATTAGGAAAATAGAAAGTAAAAATAGGTGTTAAATACATTTTTTTTTTTAAATATGAGGTTATAGCCAGTTGTAGAAACGTTTTCTGAAACGAATGACACATTCCAACTAATCATAGCATGCGTATTGCGATCGTAATTACGTGAAAAATACGAATTTGTTTACTACCGGATGGAATTGGATCTCCGGCTGAAACGGTCTCTTCCTTACCGAAATGACTCTTACATAGGTATTCCTCAATTTGTGAAGAGCCAAAGAAAAATTGAATGATTTTGTTTTCTTGTTATTATTATTTTGTATGTGTCGTTAGATTCAGTCTATTAACAATTCCTTTTTTTTTTTAAGTAAGAATAAGGCAATTAAAATAAATTTTTCAAATTGACAAAAGCTGAATTAAAGTTTTAATATATATTTTGATAAATTTATCGAATGTTTTTTTTGTCTTTTTATTACCAAATAAAACAAATGACATTTTGTTTATGCAATCCTTATTTTATTGCGGTATCTATAGCAAACATTGGCCCTTTTCACTGACTAATTATTAGGAACAAACAGACCTCGCTACAATAATTTGTAAACTTTTATTTTCACTTGAAGCGTTTGACGGTCCAACAAGTTAAATGTCAACCATAGTAATTAAAATATATTAAAAAGAAGAGCTGATAATGAAAAAGAGTACGTACCCATATAATATTTATTATGATGTAATTTGAAAACATAGTGTTGTTTCGCTGAGTTGTTCAAATTCAACTTTTAAAATCAATAATTTTATTTTAGTTGACTGTAAAAATCGCGAATAAAATTAAACAATGACAGATAAATAAAATCAGTTTTATAACTGGCTCCTTGGAAATGTTTAACAATTATCGTAATATAAGGTAATTTCATTGTTCCTAAGTCTCGTGGATGTGTAATTTTTCCATAGCGTATTTCCACCGTAATAATTAAAACATATTTTTTAAAAAATAACCGGGAAAAGTAATTTTAAAATGAGAAGAAAGATCCTTCGTTCAATTTTCACAGCAAGAGCTTTTTGAAGACGACAAAGGAGGTTGAAATGGGGAATATGATGGGGAAATGTAGATTTACAAAAATATTCCCTATCGTAATTTTAAAATGTAATTTCCTACTATTGGTTGGACATAGGTACCTACTAAACGGTTTATCCTTTTATATTTGTATGATTTGATTTATTTTGTTGTAAATACAAGTAGTGGAAATCAATTGAAGAACGTGTTTTTTTTTTCTGATTTCTCACGGCCAAATCACATTGTGATTGAGAAGAACATTTATGAAAGGGATGAACATCGTATGTTCCTAGCTGTTTGATCAAATATCTCGGAAATCACTACTCTTTGCGCATTTTCGTTCTATGCATTAATAAAGCAAATCTAATTTGCAACATATTTTGTTTTATTCATTTTTTTTTCAAAAGAGTTCAAATGAACGTTTGAGTGAACATTTAATTTTAAAAGAGGGTTTGCATAAAAGTTTTAGTTCCTACTACTACTAACATTCGGACTATATTGTATAATTACTTGCTTTATTAATATTAAAATAAAAAAGCTTTTGTACTTTTGTTTTTATAAAAAATTGTCGAGTTCAAAAAATTATAAAATTTGATACAAAATCGTAATGGTTTGATTATATTGCACAGATTAGAAATCTATATATCTAATATGTACAATAATTTTACGATGTAATGTACAACGTTTTGTCGTAATCATAACGTCAAATAAGGATTTTATCTCGGAAAGGAAGGAATGAAGCTAAATTTTTGAATATACCTTTGTTTTGACATTCTAAATAAGGGGTTGAAAATTCACCTTTACCTTCCAACGACTCCTAACAAATCTGTGAAGTCAAAAATAGTCGCATATTTTATTTGTAGAGTGCATACTCTACACCCCTCATTTCAGCACTCTGACTGGGGTTGCACTTCTCCGCGAAATCAAGTTTTTTCAAAATTTTATTTTATAAATTTTGTGTATTTATTTATTGATTTTATTTGAAAAAATGAAATTTCAGATCGGACAAACAGTTTTGGAGTTACAGCAAAAAATATGCAAAAAAAAAACTTGGATTTCAAAACAGTAAGCGGTTTTTAGTGTGCTGGCGTGGGTATTTTACGGCACTTGATCAAAATTGTTGTTGATTTTGATTTGTTTGATTTTGGTTCTGTTGATTTTTATAGTACAGGTGTCTTAGGCCTAAAGAGGCCAACTTTTCCCTCAATAGGTGATAGGTATATGGAGTACAACAAAACATATAATAAAATGAAAACGAAACCCAAAAGAGGCGCTGCGGTGAAATTTCCCACCGGAGATGTACGGAATGAATGTAGTGATAAACCAAAAAGGACCACCCTGCGAGGCTGACATATAAATAATATTTGGAGTTTTAATTGAATTTTTTAAGTAGGTTATGTAAAACATCTATTGGATAAAATGAAGTTGTTACCAGGCAACGGTTTGATGAATGAAGCAGTATAAAAAAAAACACTATGCTTTTAGTAAGTATGAATCTCACACTTTTTCTTGGCGACGTCTTAGATAATTTTATCAAAAAAAACATTTTTTTTTTTTAAATACAACTTTTTATTCGCTGAAATATTCTTATAAAGTTAAAAACCAAAATTTATCGCTTATAACATATAAAAACAATACAAAGTGATATGATGTTCGATAAATCATAAGGAAGAAAAAAGCTTTGAACCTTACTGTAAACTAAGTTTTTCTCAATTACTACCAAACCCTAATTCATCAGGTTCCAGAGAATATAAGAATCCAGGGCATCTGAGATATTGGAAATCAGTAAGAAAGTGTAGTACCGAATTAGTTGCAGTTGGTTCAGTTGCTGAAAATTTCACCTAAATGTGGAAAACTAAACACATGTTTTCGTCCTAATGATTACTTTACACTTTGAATTCCGTTTATCGAATATAATAATCAGTGAAATAAATTCCTCTTGATCAATGCCAAAATATTTATTTAGGTATTTCTAATTACATAAAGTATTCATTTGTTAACTCGTTATTTGTTCCAAATATTTTTTTTTTTTTTCGGTTTATTATTTTTTATATCTCCTGGGTTTAAAAATGTTTATAAATTTCATAGATATTCTAACTATGCTTTAAAAGAGTTTGTTTTAGTTTTTTTTTTTCTTTTTATTAACTACAGAAGAACATATATAGTTATTTTGAATTTTGCACATAATATTATTTAATAATATTAATATTAATATTATTTATATTCTAAAATGTATATCAAATTTTGTTGACCACTATTCTGTCGGTTTTTCCACTATTGGGGAGACGTTAAATCGGTAGCTAACTGGGAGCTGGGTCCTCACAGCCCTTCCCTCACTACTACAACAGCAGGAAGCTTACTAATCAAATCACCCGCTATTGTTATATCGTATTTTTCAAATTACGATCAACCTATGCAACCAAAAATGTATCTTTATGCATAATTGTGTTCAATTGACCTATGACTAAGTGGCTATAACCAGGTTTTTTTTAAAAAAGTCAATAGTTCGCCAGATAATTTTTTTAAATTCTAAAATAATTGACAAAAAATATTCGGAAAACGTAGCGTGAATTTAATGGGGTTTTTATTATCAAATCCGTTTACAGATCGAATATTGGTGATTCTGTTCACAAATGAGAACGGAAATAAATTCGCCCCAAAAGTGCTGCCATCTCTTGAAAAAAAATCTTACTATAAATCGGAATGTTTAGCCTTAAACAATATTCCATATCGATCCATCACCAAGCGAGGCTCATAAAAATAGGATGAGAGGTTGTTGGTATTATGAGAAACGCTACTCACTTTATTTATGATAAACTGTATAACTCTAATTATGTGCTCTTAGTTTAATGAATGTTTCCTGATTGAGAAATCTTTATAATCGGTGGGTTTCGAACTTGAAGCAGTAGGCCTTGACAAATATAAAACTTTTTCCAGCACTCAGGACCGGTCAGAAACTAAAAACAGTTTTGAAACTTCGTACTCCATCGTTTTTATTTCTACATTCAAGGCTTTATCGCACTCACTGAGCCACACTTGCTTATAATCCTAGTGATCCGGTAAAAGAGGAAAGCAGGAATCTCATGACGTACTGATTAGCCCCAGCCATAGTCTGAAAAACTATTCAATATTATATATTAATTTATTTATTATACACTATATATATATATATATATATATATATATATATATATATATATATATATATATATATATATATATATATATATATGCATAACTTTTAGTACATTAATTATTACTTTTTACTTATACTTTGTAAACTGTCTTGCCAAACTTGCCAAAACCTTCAGCTCATTGAAAAATCATTTTTTATTCCTGACATTATGTTTCATTTGAACTCTGAATCACTTTTCAAAATAATTTGGTTCGATGTAGGTTTTCGATTTGGGCCAACTTCAGGGAAAATATAATTATAATAATAAAAAGTATAATTAATCCGTATAAATAGATATGTGTAAAATATGAATATGATTTATTAGTTTTCAAAGAGTGAGCAAAACTGCTATACGTAAAAAATATAAAACTATTGGAAGCAAAAATTAGTTTACTATAACACCGTTGCTATAAAAAATTTACTCTATAATTAACAAAACAGAATAATAAGAATGAGTAATTAATAAATTATAATATTTATAATAAATATTCTATTTAATATGGAGTAGTAAAACAGAGTACAAATGGAATAGTATAATGGAGATACAAATAAAATTTACTTTTACTAATAAATTCAAACAAAAATTATTATCTTCAAATATAATATTTTTTTTTTCAATTTATTTTCTAATCTGTGGCCACACAGTTCCTTTAAATAAATAAATAAATATAGCATTTAGTGTTTTCAAAATACAAAACTATCGAATGATTTTTATCCGGATTTTATTTTATTTTTTTCTTCTGTTATTTCGTAACACTACATTCACCAATTTAGGATAATGTTAAGAAATATTAAATTAAGTTATCGATTTTACACCCTAAAATATATAACCAGGTACCATTTCTTTAATTTTAAACTCCATTCCAAGTTATCAACACTAATCTAGGAGGTAAAATACGACTATAAATCACCATATCAGTTCTGTGGAGAATGCAATGCAGATCTCAGCAAGGATAAAGTTAAAAATATTGAAGTTTCGAAAGTAGCTATACTTATGCGTTTCCAACGACTTTAGCGCATTTACAATTATTAAAAAAAAAACAAAAAAAAAAAAACAATAATTTAATATCTTTAATTATTCCGATTCTTCAATGTAAATGAAATATAGAGATCTGAAAGTGGAATCGAATTACGTAAAACTACAGCGGAGTATAAAAATCATAAAAACTCTCATAACAACTGAACATGACTAAAAATAAGTCGCAACAATTTCAAAAAGATTAAATTCTAGAATAGTTTACTGAAGCATTGAATCCAATTTGTTCATTCTATGACAATTCAAAAACATCCATTTTAAAAGAAAATTGCAACTTTTCAAATTACATTTAAATAATAAGGCCAGATAGATCAAAGAGGCCCATAAACAAATTATATATTTTTCCTTTTAAATTTAACCTCCATTGATTTAAAATATTAATACATACATAATTCAAACAATTATTTATTAAATGAGGAAACTTTACATTCTAATTTGAAATACAAACAAAAATACTTTCCGATTGAGAGACAATTTTAATTAAATAAAATAAATGTAAGAATATTAGAATAGGACAGAAACATAATTAAAAATAATATATCAGTATACAGGTTCCAGCTCAATATGCTCCAAAGAAAACGGTTATTTGACTGCAAAGCAAGAGAACGAAACATCGATTATTTCTCGATTTCTAAAAACGCAGTTCTTTAAATCGCCACAGGGCTTATGGACCAATACATCACGTTGAAAATTTACAAAAATAGTGTTGGGATTTATACATGTTTCAAATATGGATAAATATTCATATTTTTATATAAAGTTTTGATAATTTTATTTAGTTGTGTTTTTAATAAGGCTTTGAAAAATTGATGTATGACTATATTCATTTATTTTTTTATAATTCTATATTAAACGGATACTGTTTGAATGTAATTTAACAATGGTAAATTATTATTATTACAGTGTTTGTTTTCAGGAAAATATTAACCTAATTTCAGTTAATACACACATATACGGATGCAGATAGTAATAAAATAGAATGTAAATGAACAAAGACTTTAAAAACTTTATATCACTATTGTGTTACTAAAATCTTGGAATACAGCCTAGTCTAATACACCGTATATAATATGACTATATTTCAATCTTTATTCCTGTTCTTTTTTCATTATATATATATATATATATATATATATATATATATATATATATATATATATATATATATATATATATATAGAGAGAGAGAGAGAGAGAGAGAGAGAGAGTGAGAGAGAAAGAGAGAGGGATAAAAGATTAAACGTATTTATGAGTTCCCTTTTTATTTAGACAGTAGTAAACACAATGTGCGTAACCGATCATACGGTATTTTCCACCCTGAGCCAAAAACGATAAATTTAAAAATTTAATATTTTGTAAAAAAAAAAAAAAAAAAAAAAAAAAAAGCAACATAAAAATCTAACTCAGTTTTAAAGTTCATGCCAAAATATTTCACACCAATGAAGTGTTGAATGAAAATATCGACAATTAATTTTTTTAAATTATTTTTATTTAGTAAACCATCTAGACAATACAGCATTTGCCAAAAATACTATACACAATATCTTTATCCATAAATCCTTCCCCCATTCCCTCATCCCTTCCAACTGTAGAAATCCATTGTCGATTGTCGAGCATCCAACTCCCGTGGCAGCATCCTATCCCGAGTCTCTAAATCCATTAGCTATTCCATCATTTCGCCTATGAGTCCTTCCTTATTGGCCAAGATCGCTTAAAAACGACCTGATATCCTTGATATATTAATCACTTTCCAGATATCATCATACCAGCTCACAATAAAATCCCCTAAATGACCTTTCATCCGATCATAGTCCGGTACTGCTTTCCCTGCATTTAACATTTGCTTCCAAACCACCACTCCTTCGTTGATTACAGGACGAGTAGACTGGAACAGTTTTCGGTATGATTTGAAAATTATAACATGTATACTTAAAAATTTCACTTAAAACAAAACAAAACATTGATACAGCTATAGAAACACTAACTACACCAATAGGTACTTTTTATTGTGATGACACCACAAAAAGTAAAAGTTATAACACTCTTCAGAGTAATTTGCCACAACACCTTCGTATCCTTTTAAAAGAAAAGCCCATAGCAAGAGCAAGGGGGCACAGGACTAGATACCCCTCATACCAAACTAACTATAATAAAATAACAAAAAAACTAAATGCAGAAAAAAAAAATTCAATTCAAAATTTATATAACTATATAGAAAACCTTAATAAGACTAACAAATATAAATCGATGGCCACCAAAATACTTCTGAACTATAAACATTTTTACCGTCCTCTTCTAGTTGAACCCCAAATCTTGTCAAGATCGGAAAAAGAAAAGTCTAATATTTTCGGTCAGCACCTGTATACATTTAATTTAAATACATTTAAACCCCATCCTGACATCCTTAACCCAAATCACCTTGTAAGTAATGAAACAGAATTAATAATTCCACTTCAAATGTCCCTTCCTCCTAAAGTATTCTACCCTTCAGAAATATCAAATATCATCCAAAGATTGCTCTCCAAGAAGCCCCGGGATATGACCTAATTACATCTTATATACTAAAACCCCTTCCGCGGACAGCCATCCTATTCCTAACATTTATAACGCTGTCCTCCGAACAACATATTTTCCATATACAAGAATAAAACGACAAGAAACTGCCCGTCGTTGACGAATTCTTTAGCATTTACAAGTCAAACGTTCAAACCTTCCAATTAATTACAAGAGACTAAATTTACAAGACAGTAATTAAACTTCTTTGGAAATACGGAGTAGGGCTTTAAGGCTCCACTAACCATCCAATTCATCTCGTATCCAATCCTTAAAATCCAAAATCCTTCAAAAAATACTATATGCTCCTAACTTTGTCACGAACAAACTTATTCATAAAGTCCTTCATGCACCGTATGTCGTTGATTTAGCCCAAACCAGATGCCTATTCTCTCATTCCAAACTTCATAACTATTATTATCACAACTTGCTTCAAATTCTATTCCAGATAACCCTCCAAGGCGCTGAAAAGAAGATGGCCTCCAAATCTTCTTATATAGAATTATTATTTTTAGACCTTTTTAAGTGCTACCAATTAGTAGTTCTTAACAAGAAATTGTCATTTTTAGCATTATCATCACATTTACTTGATGTACCGAATTTCCATCAAAAACCTCGGAATCTCCTTTGATCAGCACCTATCCTGGAATAACCATGTTTCCCAAATTACTAGAAAATCCATCATGATCCTTAAACAGCTCCAACGACATCGTGACTCCTTTCCCCGAAGTACCCGCCAACTTTTGGTATCCTCTCTCATTTTCCCCCACTTTGATTATGGGTGCTTGGTGTATGGGGGGGGGGGGGGGGGGGCTGTCTGTTGAGCTAGAGATGAGACTAAGGAGACTAATGAATTGCTTCATAAGATTCATCTTTGGGGTCGACAGACGGTTTCACGTATCTTGCCGGTACAATGAGCTAGGGTGGCTTTTCCCCGGTTTTCAACGGCAATACGTCCTCGGCATTTTCCTATTCCAGTCATTAAAAACCAATAAATCTTCCTATATCCTAGACCTACTTACTCTGCGTTCCTCCATTCACCACCTGAATACAAGATCCCAACCTTCCAACCTATATACACCCTCACATAGAACTGCCTCCTATGAAAAATCCTTCACCATCCGTGCTACCTTTTTTTGGAATTCCTTACCTATCCATATTCGCAAAGCCTCTTCCTTAACTTCTTTTAAACATCTTTTATTTATCCATCTCCTCGATCTTCAATCTTCCAAAAAAATGTAAATGTACAAAACTGTGGTAAAATTTTCACTGTTGATTGTTTTTTATTTTATTTATTTATTTTTTCTACTTATTATTTTTTATTTTATTTATTATTATTATTTTTTTTTTTACTCAACTTTAGTTTTTATTTTATTATGTTTTTTTTATTTTTTTCTCTCATCTTTCTTTTTGTTTGTTTTCTCATAATTTAATTTTTAACACCGATGTGCTGAGTTTTAACTAATCTCAGCCAGACAATTGTACCTATTATTGTGCACTTTAATTATTCTTAGGGGACAGTCTGTCCCAGAATAAAGTTTATTTTTCATTTCATTTCATGTATTATATTATTTTTATATTGTAAACAGTTAAAAAGGCAAGGATTCGCAAAGGAATAAAGTTTTTGAATTTATCGATCTTAGCTCATGGTACTCGTGGTAGTTTGTAAAAATATATACATAGTGCAAAATATGTAAACAAAATGAGGTTATTTACATAGTGTTATAGTTCTATAATATAAGGAAATGGATAAAAATTAATAGTCTTGAAATCATTCAAAAATGGTTATTATCTTTTAAAATCACTGCTTAAGAATGTCAATTATTAAGTCTTGAAGATTTTTAATTTATAAGAACACTTCTAGTAGCAATAAAACGATAATCGTAGAGTAAAGATAGTTCATAGAGTAAGATAGTAAGGTAATTACAGATTATATGTACGATTTTATTGCTATATGATGTATGATTAATTTAAAAAAAAATAAAAATAAATGCCACGTTAACTCTTAAAAAATCCGTTTTTTTTTTTTAGATTTGTTTTACTTATATTTGATACTGAGGCAGTCGTGCTGTTTAAACCACCGAAACCCTGACTCTGTGTGATAACACTATAATTAAGTAAAACGACCCTTGACACATTTGAAAACAGCAGAGAAAATATATTTCGACACCTCGTGAAATTAGAAGACTGTTGAGTTTTTTTTATTCAAAATAGCATTTTTCCTTTTTTTTCCCACAATTTTGGTAGGCACCTACATCATAATTAAGAATTGTTATCACTATTTACACTTTGTATGTGACACTACATTTTGTGTTAAAGAGTTTATAACTTATTTATTTTTTTAATGAAATTGAAAATTTTCAATATAATTTCTTCTATTAATTTTTTTTTTTTTTTTTTTTTTTTTTTTTATACACCTCTTGCTAAACAAAATGTAAACCATTTCTCGGCTTTAAATGTCGATTTAAAAAAATCAAGAAAAAGTAAAAATCAATAGAATGACATTTGTTAGATAAATAATGAAATGAAATTGAACATATTGTAAATTATAATATAGAAAAAATATTTTAAAATAATAATAAAATACAGAAATAAAAAATTGAGAGAGTATATATAAAAAAATCTATAGTAGTTTGATGTAAAAGAAATTTACTAGGGATAACAACTAACAGAAATTAAAACAAACATTTAGATATGAGATAGATTCCAAGTAAAAGTTACTATAGATTCCTTCATAAAACAGGCATAAAAAGCTATAGATCTAGAAATACACAATTGTAGAACATGAAGGGAAGTATTTTCTGGTGACATATCTCACTAATCACCCTCCCCTATCGACCATATAGTTGGCATATATTAGCCATGGGACTATTGATTGTCCCAACGCTAGGTCTGTCATCCAGTTCACCAATCCCCTCCATCCTCTCAGATACTTGTCTCACGGCAATTACTGATTATTTCACAAAGATAACCATTTCATACTAGGTTTCCCACTCAACTTACAAAGTCCAATTTGCGACATTGAACAATAGGAGAAATCTATTACCTTATAATGTATAATATCCTACAATTCATGATTATTTTGAATTAATATAATATTCTAAAATTATATTTATCAAGTATAGTCACCTGGAAATACATTAAAAACAGAGAAACAACGGTGAACAACAAAATTCCATAAAAACAACACGGTGAATTTTTTGTGCCAGTGAAACTCTTGCAACAACAAAATTCCTGAAGTAACTGCTCTGTAGCAGTTCAATCAGTAAACTAAAAAACAAAATAAACAACTAAAAATGCATGCCATGAGTGATTAATACTATTTTAGACCATATCTCTCTCTTAATTAAGAAAAAATATAATGCAGATTCACCATTCTCTGGTACATCAAAGAAGTACCCTTACCATCTATACTCATCTAAGATAGTTCATAGAGTAAGATAGTAAGGTAGTTACAGATTATATGTACGATTTTATTGCTATATGATGTATGATTAATTTAAAAAAAAATAAAAATAAATGCCACTCAATTCTTCAATTTGATTGAAATATAATAAAGAGGAGTTTTTGCCAATATAAGTGTATATCTATAAATGCCACGTTAACTCTTAAAAAATCCGTTTTTTTTTTTTTTAGATTTGTTTTACTTATATTTGATACTGAGGCAGTCGTGCTGTTTAAACCACCGAAACCCTGACTCTGTGTGATAACACTATAATTAAGTAAAACGACCCTTGACACATTTGAAAACAGCAGAGAAAATATATTTCGACACCTCGTGAAATTAAAAGACTGTTGAGTTTTTTTTATTCAAAATAGCATTTTTCCTTTTTTTCCCACAATTTTGGTAGGCACCTACATCATAATTAAGAATTGTTATCACTATTTACACTTTGTATGTGACACTACATTTTGTGTTAAAGAGTTTATAACTTATTTATTTTTTTAATGAAATTGAAAATTTTCAATATAATTTCTTCTATTAAATTTTTTTTTTTTTTTTTTTTTTTTTTTAGTACACCTCTTGCTAAACAAAATGTAAACCATTTCCCGGCTTTAAATGTCGATTTAAAAAAATCAAGAAAAAGTAAAAATCAATAGAATGACATTTGTTAGGTAAATAATGAAATGAAATTGAACATATAGTAAATTATAATATAGAAAAAATATTTTAAAATAATAATAAAATACAGAAATAAAGAATTGAGAGAGTATATATAAAAAAATGTATAGTAGTTTGATGTAAAAGAAATTTACTAGGGATAACAACTAACGGAAATTAAAACAAACATTTAGATATGAGATAGATTCCAAGTAAAAGTTACTATTACTTTTTTAACAATATTTAATACAAATAAAACTCTTCAAAAATTAACATTTACTTTCGATATCAAGTTTTTAAAAAATTAACTTTTAATTCAGTCTAGATTTATTTGTTTATATACTTAAAAAAATTAAAATTTTACAATCGTTTTCTGTTGTTTTCTTTTTCTAATTCATTAAAGATCTGCCACTCTTCAATAAATTGGATTTCACTATCTTCAACAGCTCCATATTTTTTTTATTTTTAAATTCTCCAATATTCAATAATTCCCATTATTCCTTTGTATAATCCACTGAAAACTTATTCAATTAATCAACCAGTTATTCATAGCTATTCGGGCCAAAAGTTATGGAGCTATGCCCTTTGACCTATCTCACCAGATCTCGAAAAAGTGAAGCCTCTTCCTTTGTCTCTCTTCACTGCCTTTTTGATTACTACCAGCTAGACCACTTCTATTGTCTAATTTATACTTATACTTCAAAAATTATATAATATTTTAAAATTTATTTTAATGATTCTATTAAAAAATAAAAGTTTTGCAACCATTGCTGCTTATAACCATTTTCTAACTAATTAATAATGCTAATAAAGTAGTTAATAGAAATTTTTGAAATATATAAACTACAACACAGCCTGTTTCAGCAAATGTTGAACAATAAAAACGATTATTAAAATAGTATAGTTGACTGTATGATATAATGGTTGAAGAATATGGCCAGGGATGCAGTCAGGATTATAGTATATAGATCCAAGCTAAAAATTATAAAGAGAGTTATTAATGTATATAAAGTTTTTTTTTTTTTTTTTAACTTGGACGAGTAGTTTACAAACCTTACTGCATCCCTGACCGTATTCCTCTACCGCTAAAACTATCACTTTTAGAATAGAATAACAACTCTTTAATTAACTAAATTAAATATAAATGTAACAATAAATTATTTTAAATGTATATACTAAATTATTTTTACTGGATTTTAAGTATTTAAATTAAGCTAGAATGGATTTTTATTAAGGTTTTAATCGTTTATTATTTCTGTTTACCAAATTATATTCAAAATAAAAAATTGTAACTGCTTCGATAAGTTAAAATATATCATAAATACTATTGCTTTGTTATTAATTTTTTAATAACTATAATTGACTAATGGCTTATTTGTTTATGTAGCCTTATAAATAAAGACACCATTGGTAGTTAGTAAATCGTAACTATTTCAAAATGTTATTAGCATTTTTTTTTTTTGTCTTTTTTTTATAATCATGAGTGGACAACTATACGATAGAATATAGATATTTGGCATATCTCTTTTTGACAAGATAAGCGATTCGCGAGGTCCTGCCGCAGAGAAAAGACCTGATGATGGATTGCGGCAGTATCACCAGCTCTGAGAAAAAGACCAACCTGAATTTTCTATTGCTTCTTTATCTTGATTGAATTTCGGTTGTGAAATTGAAGAGAGAAAAAAGTGGGTGATTTTTTTGGAAACGTCCTTCATTAGATAGATCGCTTTTATATAATAATCTCAACTTGATGGAAAAGATGGCTATAGGCATTCAGAATTATTCGTTAAAACTGTTTTTAAAAAATATTAATGTTCATGAAATGTTTCGGACCACCATCAGGGCTCCATACTTTTTTTTTTTTTTCCTTGTTTCAAGGTCTAAATTTTTATCTAGCTTTAAATCAGAAATGAATTTCAACAGAAAGATTTGTAAATGAAGAACACACACACACACACACACACACAAACATACATATATTTATATATATAATTATGAAATAATTCTTGATTATTAAATATTTTTTAAATATATTTTTTATTTTTTAAAGAGAAAAGATTTGACCCCGGTTGGGATCCCAACCGGGGTCAAATCTTTTCTCTTCAAAAAATAATATATATATACTTTATTTACATTTTTTACAATTGAAAATTTATAATTATTCATGTTCCGGCTTAAATCCTCTTCATGATTAATATAATTTTATTTAATAGTAAATAGGCTTTACAATTAAAAGTTTATCTCTAATCAGTAAAGAAAAACCCACATAACAAAGAAAAAAAATAATATCAAAAATGAATAATTTACTAAAAAATTAAAATAAATATAATTAATTACAACAGCTTATATGTATATACCTTAACAAATATGATAGAATGAAAATATCTAAAATTTACGATAAACGACATATAGAGAGATATAAACTAGATTAAGTGAAGAGTTAATGTTTCATTCTTTTGTGCGTATATCTTCTAAGTGACGTTTTTTTGTAATTACCGATTTCTCGGATAAGCTGATTTTCTGGAATTGGTGTTTTTCCAAAGTATGTTTTGGTTTGATCATAGACGTGAAGTTGGATAGGGATAAGATTGAGATCGTGCAGCATTGTCGATATATTTGTAGAGCGAGGGTAATCGTTGATAATCCTCATACTCAAGTTTTGGATCCTTTCGAGTATACGGTAGTTGGTTGTACAAGTTGAGCTCCACACTGGTGAAGCATATGTGATTTGGGATCGAATAACTGTTTTATATAATATAAGTTTATTTTTAGGACTTGAATTTTAGAACCAGTTTTCTATTGATTCAATACGGTAAAAGGTTGTGTATAATGCTTTATCATCTGCGTATAGGGATGATATTACATTAGGATGTATAATAACATCCCATATCATATAGGAATAATTTGAAGAGTGTTGGAGATAGGCAGGAACGTTGTGGCAGACCAGCAGGAAGGGTAAATACTTTAGAGGAGGAGAAGTTTATTTGGGTACAGAACTGTCTGTTGGTGGATAATGTGAATAAGGTTTATAAATGAGGCTGATGTGCTAGACGGTATCAAATGCTTTTTCTAGATTAAGCAAAAGCATCCCTGTATTTTTTTTTTGTTAAATGCTTTCGAAATCAAATCGGTGAGTCGAGCCAATTGGTCAGAGTGGAATGGTGTGCCCTGAATCTGAACAGTTCTTTTATAATCAGATTGTTCTGTCTTGTGTGATTTTGAATCCGGATAAATAATAACCGTTCAAAGATTTTCGAAATTATGTTAAATAAACTTATAGGTATGTAATTTGAATAATTTTGGGGTTTTTTATTTGGTTTAGGAATTGTGATAGTTTTTGCAGTTTTCCGAACCTTAAGAAAATAATTGTGCCTTAATATAGAGTTAAATATTTTAGTTATATAGAAGATAGCTTTTCTGCTGAGGTGTTTTACAGCTAGTAAGGGAATACCATCGTCACCTGGGGCTTTCATTGTTTTCAGATTTCTGATTATTTTACTAGTCTCTGTGGGTGATATCGATGAAAAATTAAAGTCAAGGAAGATTTAAGTAGTCACGGACTGATTTTTGAACTTTCCTTTGATGGTGATTTGAGCCAAAATTTGATAATATTAAATTAAAAGAGTGAAAATGAGTGGCTAGTAGGTCGGCTCTATCACTATCTAGAAAGGCATGACAACTATTTTGTTTTAGTGGAGGACGTTTGGAAGAACCCCTAGTTAAGAACCTCTGTATTTTCCAGATTTTTTTGTCAACGGGTGTAAATGAGTTCAGAGCATTCGCCCAATTTTCGTTTTTCCAACAGTTGATGCGGAACCGGATATAATTTTTGAAATTATAGAAAATTGTCTTTGTTGTAGAGCAATTATTTTGTTGATATTTTTTAATAAGTTTATTTTTAATTTTTATTAGTGCTAATAGAACTAAAGGTAAATTGTTAGAACGGAACGGTTTTGACGATTTTCGAGGTATAGAAGCTTTCATAGAGAGTTTGATGAGCTGGTTTAGTTTGTTAATGTTACGGTCAATATCGTGAGGGTTTTTAACTGTTGAATGTATGCTTATTTGAGAATCTTACGTTTCACGGAATTTTGGCCAATCAGCCTCTTTGAATTGGAAGTTTCTGTTATTAGAGTAGATAGTGATGACTCAATCCGAAAAATCACAGGGTTGTGGTCCGAATTGAGACAAGTTAAAGCGATGGGTGGAAATAAATTGTGAATATTTTTGGTCAGGGCTAGGTCAATGATGCTAGGTTTCTAATTTTTCTGAGTAGGAATGTGGGTTGTCTCAAAGGGACTATGTAATTGAATTTGATTTTTCACAAGTAATTTAAAATGAGTTTACCATTTTTGTTTGTGCTATGGCAATTCTATTGAGCCTGCTTTGCGTTTAGATCACCAAAATAGTTTGTTAATATCATCGATATATATTTTATTTGGTGGAATATAAACGAAAATTATTGTAGTTGATTTTTGGTTAATTAATGTATTAATAGCGACTGCTTCAGTGAATTTCAAGTTGGGCACGAACTTAAAGTGGTGTTGAACATGGAAGCGAAAATCATGACGCCCCCTCCAACTCTGTTACGATCATTCCTGTAAATATCATATCCCGGACCTTGAATCTGTATTGCTGTGAAAGCCGGGTTTTACACACAGATATTTGTGAGGTTGATTTTGCTGTAGAAATAATTCGAATTTTACATCACTACGACGAATTGTTTGTGCATACCACATCATGAATTTAATTTTCTCGTTATTAGTTGGCATTTAAATTCGATGTGAAATTGAGACTGTTATAGAAAAAAAAAATATATATATATACATATATATATATATACAAGCAATAGAAAATAAAATAACAGATATGAGAGTAAATATTTATAACTTATTGTTAGTTTAGTAATAATGTTGATAGTAAGAGGGGACCTTAAGCTGTTTGTTTTGCTAGAGATAAGGTTCAATGTTACTTTAGTATCCGTAAGGTGAAGTTCAAGGAAAAATGCGGTAAAAAAAATACATATTTTGATGTATATAGTGTCACTTAATAAAATTTTGGTATTATGAGTGTTTACAAGTATTTGAGTAATTTTACAAAAATAATGATTATAAAATATTTGAGAATGCAAAATATTTTTTAAAAAGTTTATCAATCAATAAAAGACAGAAGACTTTCTATTAAAATAAATACTTTTGACATACCATCTTCAGCATTTTTTAATTGTGTCATTATTTTTTTAAAGTTCGAGATAATTTTACTTATATTAAATAAACTGAAAATATTTTTTATTTCTTTAAAACAGCCAGTGAACGAAGGTTCAGTATTATGCTGATCATTTTGAGAGAAGGTGCTTTGAGGCCACTGCGATTTTGGGGTTGGTAATGTCAGAAATGATTGGTCTGTAGGCTTGAAAGTATTTCTGGCTTTTAGAACAGGTTTTTTCTTACTTAGTTGTAATTCGATATTTCTTCGGAATTTTGAATAAAGAAGTGAATTTGAAAATTGTTCTTCGGAGCGATTGCAATATTTAGGAAGGAAACTATCTATTAGTATATTTGGGCAATCTTTAGAAAAAAGGTTTTCAGAGCACTTTAAGCATTTTGGATTTTTGTAACAGTTTCGGGTCACGTGATTAAATTCTAGGCAGATGTAACATTGTGTAACTACTTTATTTGATTTATATTTTTCTCATTTTATCACCACACTGCAGTAATATTGAATTGAGTTTAATTTTGCTAATTGTTCTTTATTTTCAAGTATAACCACTGATATAGGTCGTTTTATTAATCCATTTTCTTTTTTTCTTCCATTTGATAAATTTTAAAAGTTTGTAATCTCTTGCTAAATAAGTTGGCTGAGATATCTTCTGTTGATGTTTCTGGGGGCATCTCTTTTAATACAACTTTGGGTTTTACCTCGTTTTTCGGATTGCCGATGTTTCTTTCTTTAAACTAATTTTTGATCAAAGTGAATTCATGATTGTTAAAGGTATAAAATGTAGTTCTATTTCCTTGATATTTTATATAAATTTATTTGACTTTAGATTTCAAGATTTTCATTCTTTCTTTTATGTCATTATATGAGCTATTTACTATTACTGGGGGATATTGATTCGGTTTTTTTTAGAGCTATCTGAAATAAAAGCTATAAATTATTTGAAATATCGGATATCTCCTCTTGGTCTAGATTCAAAAAAATATCATAGCTATTCGCTACATCTATATTATATTTAATCCTCTCACCTTTTTTTATTTTCGAAGTCGAGTGTAGGTACATCCATAATTTCCGCGGCCCCCCTTCTCTTGAGCACTTTGGGATTTTCTTCTTTGGTGGAATAACCATTTGAAATAACGATTTGTAGAACCGAAAAATAATGTGTTTTTTTAGAAATTGAAAACTAAACTTGAAGACTTTAAAGTTTTAATCGACACTGTTTTTATTCACACACTTATAGGGAGCGCACGGCATGTGAACCCCTCGAAGGGAAACAGGTAACATTCGTGAAGAACACATAACGCACAACTATAACTATGATGACTATGATAATTTAAAATAACTATCCTCTTAAAAAAGATATATATATATATATATATATATATATATATATATATATATATATATATATATATATATTCCGATTATATATTCCTAGTGTATTGTTCTCATCAGCTGCAGGTATCTGTGGATTAATGGAAAGGAAAGCTAAAGAGTAAGCTGTAGGTGAATATATCAAAGATGGAGTTTCCACATGTTTGGATAATTATTTTCAAGTATCTTATAATGTTTAAGACACCCGAGGCTATGGATATATCTTTGAGTATCAAAGGTGTATTGACGAAGAATCTGAATAAAATGACCATATAATATAATTGTTAATAAAGTGAATTAATATGCACCTTTTATAATTATGATAGTTAATTGTTATTGCAAAATTTATTATTTAAAGATAACTTTACCATATAATATTTGCCCTCAACATCTCGTGAAATTAGCAGTTGGTGTGAATAATCTTTTCAATAACAGTTTCCTTTGTGGCACAAATAATAATGCTTTCATTGATAATATATATAAACAAATTATTAAATTGGAAATAAAACAAAAATTTTCGATAATATTTAAAACTAAAAACTATTTCATAAATTATATATACATTAATAAGCATTATAAACAATTATAAACATATTTATGAGAAATCTAAATTAAACTAAATCAATAAAAAACTGGATAGACCTAATAAATTTATTATTAGGCCAATTCCCAACGGCACCTGTAGGTGCCGCACTTTTAATCGTGTTTGTACTGTTTCCTGCTTATTTCTTTTCTTTTTTGCGCTGTCTGCCACCATCTATGGAACCTAATTAAATTATTTGTTCAAGTAATTCAATCATAGAGGCGCTCAATCGTTTTCAGTTCCATTTTGTGTTTGGTCAAGTTAGTGGTACCTCCAAGTCTGTGCATTCTTTCCCGTTTTTTTATGTTATGTATCAATGCATGATGAATTAATTTAATGTTTGGACATGTTTTTTTTTTTTTATTGTGATTTGTTTATGTTGCTAAAATTCAATTGGAAAAACTTGGTGGCACCACCTGTAGGTGCCTTTGGGAAAATGATACCTCATACGCTTATTTCTTCATAAATAATATAAAAAACTATTAGGATTTTTTATAATTATTTTAATTAGTATTAATTATTTATTTTTTACTTTTAACACATATTTTTTATTTTTAGCAATAAAAAAATAATAATAATAAAAGGTGAATTGGGACTTGGAGCTTCAGTTGTCCTTGATCTCACTTCAAGGCTTCCAGAAGATATTGATCCATATAATGTATATTTTGACAGATTTTTTAGTAGTGTGAAATTAGTAGATGAACTGTCAAAAAAAAAAAACATCGGTGGAACAGGAACCACTACATGCATACAATATACAATAACATACAATACTGGAAAATAGAACATTGAAATCCATTGTTCTCATGAGTACCATAAAAATATGTGACTTTTATTTATTATTTAATAATTTATTTTATAGTTTATTCTAAACATGAAATAATAAAATATGTGTTCAAATAATATTCATTGTTCGTTATTATTACCAATATCCAACGATACCGTAGGCAACTCATGAAGCCTGGACGGACACCCTGCTCCCAAAGGCACCTACAGGTGCCGCCTCAATTTCTACTAATCGTATTACTTTTTTTAACCAACTGATGGTCTAAAAATCACATTTAATTTAGAAAAACAGATTTACTAAAAAAAAATTGAAAAAAACAAAAAACATTTTGATTGGCCATGGGAACTTGCGGGTTAACAGCAGGTTACACGTTGAGAGAAGTTATAAGAAAATATAAATTATTATAAAAGAGAAATAGAGTTATAAATAAGACTAAATTAATTATTCCTATTAATATATTGAATGACTTATCATTAGGAGATAATTTTTGTTTAAATATTAGCAATAATATAAACTTAATAAAGAAATAATTAGACTAATTGCAGATTTAGGAACCACCATAGACAATGATATATGCAAGATCAGTGATGAAAGAATGAAAAAAAAAATTATATCTAAGGGTATTGAAAAAAAAAAAAAAAATGGAACAAAACAAAATGTTACAAACTAGGAAGGGTTTTGGTTGATTTGTTTAAGAAAACAAATTGCGTTCATCTACTTTCTTTCTCAGGGATAAAATCTTCAATTTACACCACGATTTTCCCTATTCTACCTCCTTTACACTAGAGGAGCTCCGCTAGGTAGTATTTTAGGTCCTGTCCTCTATATGGTATATATAGAGGACACTCCAACCCATCCCAGCACCGTCCTTACCAAGTTCTGTGATTTCATGACAGCTATCAGTAAATAATGATCCGTTTTTTGTTTCCCAATCACTTCTATGAATAAATCCAATCCAATACCACCTAATTACCACGCCCTGTCGAAAACTTACGATTTCCTGTACTGCACTTTAGTAATATTCCACTATTCATTGTTGAACAGAACCACTAACTTCAGATGGACATTAGTCATACTTAAAATCCAAACGGAAGATTGATTAACCTCGGCTTTGACTATTTCTACCTTTACTAGAAAAATAATTTTCTTGGAAGAAAACATTTGAAACCTATGAATTACAAAAGAATCATTTACATAACTATTATACACATAACTAATTGGACATATGGAGTCGAGCTTTGGGGTTCCACCACACATTATAGTTCATCTCATACTCAATCCTCCTTACGATGGACAATCCTTTGAAATATCAGCTATGCTACTTACTCTGTCACAAATTAACTAATGTATTTTGTATATTTTGAAATGAATAAGTATTTGTCGATAGGAATTGAAATAAAATCTTTTAAACGCTGTTTCTTATCCTTTTATATTTGTTCGTTTTTAACTCTTACAGCAATAGGTCTGTGTTCCAAACCAAGGATCAACACTTTCATTCAAGGGTGTATTAAAAATGTGTCAACTGATGCTTTTTTAGCATTCGCAGGTAAAAACATTAGGTCAAATATTTTTATAAACAACCTCCATCTATGGTAATTAATGATATTAAAGGGATATCGAGGAGGAAGAGGAGTGGAGATTTGGTAATCGAGAGCTATTTGATAAACGAGGCTACTGAAGGAAACAGAGGAGCGAGGAGTCCCCTGAGCCTCTGCTGTATTATTTAATTAAACGACTGCGGTCTCAAATCACAGGACGCGGATCGCGGGTCGCAGGTCGCTGGAAGAACTTTATTGTCGCCAGGCTAATGAAGACTTCTATATCATTAACTAAAACACTGTCCTCCTGCCCTCTCCAAACATAAGAAATGTATAAATGAAAGCACATGATCGCCATCCAATGGTGGTAGAGTCGTTTGTGATGTGTCTACATCTGTTGATAATGGTATGTCAATGTGCTCAATAATTGCACTCAAACAATTTTAAGTTCACAAAGACATTTTTTGAGCTGGTTGTTTCCATTACTCAAGAACTTATTCTGTTCCAATAAAAGATCCCGCCAGGCAGAGGAATATAGAAACGATTCAGCAATGAAAGCTGGTAAGACCTCCTAAAATCAGTAAATCATATTAATTCACAAAAACAATGTACTATCTTTTCAATAGGATTCATTCACTATTAGAGATGGGAAGACTATGATTTTGTCCAACTTGTCACAAGGTCAAGGTGATTATTGCTACAGTTCAAATTTTGGTGACATAGGCTATTTTCAATGTGCTGTGTTTATATTTTTTTCTGTGAGAGTCCCCACTAGGCTATAAGTGCGAAAAGAATATAGAAAAAAATATATATATACTTGTGTATAATACTATCTTTCAAAATGAAATATTCAAATTTAAAATATGCTTTTAGGGTACTCTTTTATACCCGTATAGAAAATAATAACATTGAAAATTACAAAAATGAATTAAGCAATGGTGGAGTGAGTAGAGGCAATTAGGTGTAAGAGAGGAAAACGGCAAAAGACAGGCGATATATGTTAAATAAAGAAAACATCGACCTCCTTCCTCCTCCACTAGCTCTCTACTCTTAGCAACTGTCCACAACAAAGCCAATCTCAAATCGAAAAAAAACAAACACCCTGCGTTTTATTACCCGTTACTGATTTGAATAATCCTTATTGCAGATCGGTCATATTAATTATCAATAATAACCATAACTCTATGTGAATATCTGTAACTATATTATATATATATATATATATATATATATATATATATATAATCTTCAAGTCAAATAGTATTTTGACATTTCCGTTGTTTGTTTTTTTTTTTCAAACACTAGTTATGAATCAACATTGGACACCAGAGGTACGACGAAAGTACGGCTATGAGATCATTGCAATAGTCTCAACAAAGGAACGGTGAGTTTAATTCTATAATTATTATACTTTGCATGAAATGGCTGACATGAAAAAAACATGCTTTATTTTCCGCTGGCTAATCTAATTCAATGAGGATAATAATGGGTAATCAGAGAGGGAGGCATGGGGAAGGGGCCTATCGACTTACAAACAAAGCTCAGGGGCAAATTACACCGCCATCTCTATAATATGTAAATGGGGCGAACAACACATGTTATGTTTTTCTATTAGAGGTAACAATGGCCGAGATTAGAGTCATTGCCGACACAGAAGCGGGAATATTCATTAGAAAGGAATCGCCTGCGGGCTTGCACGAACCGACCGCCACCTCCAAATCGCTAGCTGATTACAATTCACCTCCCTCCTCCCCTCCCCACCTTAATCCACCAACCCACTCACTAATAGATAGCCGTCGGAGGAAAATAACGCAACTTGCTCCGTCTTTTGATTATTTTTACTTTCTGGCGAAGCCTTAAAACTAAAAATGGTTGGACTGCCTGGTAGACATCATAACTCAATTTTCGAAAAAGTGATGTGAATAATTATTTAATTGTTATGATCTGAAATAATTCAAGTTTGATTTAAAATTGAAATAATCTCTTTTCGGATTTCTTTTATACTTGTTTTCTATTATAATTTTTTCGATTTCCTTTCTTTATTTTTAGACCAAGAAATCATAAATTAATTGCGAGATGATGTTGAATTGTTTTTGTGAATGAAATTTTGGGTATTTGAAGAATGCATAATGAAATGACATAATGGACAGGTGGAGGCAGTCCAGATATTAAGTCAACCAAGCCTTGATTTAGCCTGCTGCTATAAATAGAATAGGGAATCTCTAACTAAGCTACTTATTTCTTCAGATATCTAATCATGGATTAGATGGTTTTGTATAAACTCTTTTTATTGACTAATCCGCACTAAATAAAAAACAAGAATCCCCGTTCCTATCGCTATGTGTGAGGAGGATACTTGTACCGAGGATATTGAGAGAGTGAGAGAGTAAATAGGATAAACCTCTGAATAAAAATGGAGGCAATTGCCGATTTTCCATTAGTCACATCGATATTTTGCATCATATTTACTATCAATCATGCAGATCCACGCTTCAACCTTAGAGAAGGATTATAGGATGGGTAAAACCAAGGTTTCATAACTTACTTATTCATTACAACTGTGGATGGTATTATAGTGGATGGATTTAGAGACAAGTAAAGTAGTAAGGGAGAGGATGTTAGTTAATAATATATATTCAACATTCTTTTCTATGGATTGTTTGAATTCAAGATTAATTAATAGATAAGAATTGAGGTATTAAAGAAACTAGTATTCATATCAAAATACTCAATGAAGAATGGGATACAAGAGCTGATAAGATGCCCGGTTAATAAAGCCAACTCCCTATCGGTAGGCTTTCAAAAATACATTTATTGTGTCTTTACCTAGGATGTTTTTTTAACCCTGCCCATTATATATAAACTCCTTGTCAAAAGTATTGTAACAACCACAATTCTCGAGATTTTCCTGGTTTTTATCTTAATCCATACTTGGTTCATATTCATATTAATATTATTTTTAGGTATTACGTAAGACATTAAGGATTAGACACATCAATGTTTTCCCTGTTAATAACAAACGACGGAATTTTAGATTATTTTTTTCAAATTTTCTTCAGTCCATGTTAACTTTCGTTTCGTTATTTACAAGTATGCCAAGACTAGTGGAAGCAGTCATTCAAGCCAGAATGACTTTTTCTGTTTTGTTTATTGGATAAAATATTGTAATTTATTTTAATAAAAATTGTTTATGTCTAGTTTAGGAATGTTTATTACTGACTTCAGAACCTTTCTTTATCATGAAAAAAATTTTACGCTTTCATAAAATTCAAGTGTTTCGATACTTTTGATAGGGAGTTTATTTGAAATATTATTTAACTTTCAAGGTAGAATTTTCATTTTGTTTTATGACAAAGTTTTGTTGTTTCTAACCGCTAACTAAATTATTCCATTTTAATGTATCCATTCTTATGTTGTTACAGAATAAAATTTTTAGATAACTATCACTGAAACTTTTCGGAGCTCTACTCTTTTTGGTAACAATACTTGGCTCTTAACGACTCAAACGTATTATAAGGCATAAATGGTATGAAGAGGTGAGGGAGGGGTAGTCAATAATAGCGGCTCTGAAGCTATTTGCTCTCGAAGCGATTGGGACCTTCCTCATCTTGAGGCGTAGTGCCCTCCTGTCGATCCTCTTACCCAGGCTAGCTGGTTAAGGAGAACTGAAACAGAGAACCAGCTTCTACGTAGCAATCTATTTTTGGCGAATGTTTAAAATAGTATAAATACCCTCAAATAAAGTTGTGCCATGTATTTAAATAGCTTGAAAATTGTCTATTCACCTTATAATGAACAGCATTTCCTTCTACTCCTTTACATGCTTTGGATTGATGTTGGTTCGAGATCTAGTTTTTTAATAGTCTTTCTTATAATCTTTTTTTTTAATAGTTTTTAATGTCTTATTATCTAAACTTTACTAATTCAACAATTACCTATCTCAATAAAATATGTTCTTTATCACTTATGATTAAAATCCATCAAAGTATAATTGAGTAGAAAAGTGAAGGAGTCCTAAAAATCTACAACTTTTGTTTATATTATATTTCAAAACACAAAATGCGGGGAAAGACCGGGATTTGAGCCTACCCAGCTTTGTAAAGCTACAAAAATAATAAGGATCTGTTATTACCTGAGGTTGTGAGAATGCGATTTCCATTTAAAAGCATATTAACATGCGATAGATAGGACGAGATCTAGGGGGACTCCAGCGCACTGGAAGGACGATGGCCATAAAACACGAGGCAGGAAAGAATAGCCCTGGCGAAGGCGTGTTCTCAAGAGTCAAGTTCAGTCGATCAATTTTTGTTGAACAAAATAAGTTGAATGTGACTTTAATCAGTTGTTGTTTACACTTTTCAACTCAAATTGATCACATAGTTCTAGTGTTAAAATGGTTTAGAATGTAGCTGTGCGCGAAGTGGTGCATACGATGACAGTTATGTTACAAGAATACCAGCAAATCAGGCACAAAAATTCCTCAGTTCTCATTCTACTTTTTATGGATTTCTACACCAATGAATGTTCTCTCTTCTTTTTTTTTTTTTTTTTTTTTTTTTTTTCTTTTTACGTCAGATGTGCTTAAAATAGTAAATCTCAGTGCATGTTTCGCATCTTTATTTTTACAGTTATCCTAACAATGGTTCCAAAGACAATCGTGCTTATTATACAGTTATAAAAGTTTAAATACGACCCTCTCGGACGACTTGATTCTCAATTTGTGAGATAATTGAACAGCGCGGAAAACAAGATAAGTGAGGACTTCTACAGTTGAATGCAAAACAAAGACAGTAGAGCGATTCACAGGTTTTGACACGTCAACACTTGAAAGATGGTGGGTTCAACTGAAGGATGACTCATACTTAAACGACAAAAGATTAATTCGATCAAACATTTGTTGATTCAAAACGTTTATCAGCTTTAATTGAATCTGAGGTTTACACAAGGTTTTGCATTCAACGAATCTTGTTCAACTAAACTTTACTCGTGAGAATGCACCTTAAGGATATAATATGTGGTATAATCTCGTTGAGCAGAACAAGGGCCACACATATTTAAATATCTTTCCAATTTACCTTGTAGGTTCTAATCTGAAAGCTTTTGTAATAAAAGTCCTCAGCTAATTCAACGTCCACTGGATTTAATACATAAATATAGTATTAGTGGGATCTTATAGAGTCCTGCTTTAACCCTCAGGACTTAGTTGTCAGATCCCCAGGCCGAGCTTAAATGTCATTATTGTTAAGATGCTTAATTTATTTTAAATTTTCAGTTTTATTACACCTATTTATTTATTTTGCTATTGTTTGATTACTTTTATAAATGCAATAGAATGATTGATGAATAGATAAATATTATCCCTTTTTTTGTAATTCTTAATAGAAGTGGACTGGAGCATTTGCCAAAAAAAGTTGCGTATAAAAAATTATAAATACGCTGACATTTTGAATACTATACTTTATAATGTATATTTTTGTATTTGATCTAATGAATATTCTAAGGATAGTATAAATGAACTTAAAATATAAACAATGTTTTAAATTAGTTTTTAAATAAACAATAATGGTAGGCGGAGTTTATTCTATTTAAACGGAATATCCCCCAACTTAAGTTTTACTAACTTTCTGAAGTTGAGACAGCCAATTAAAAACTGTAGTGTCAGGGTTGTTATAACTTTTAAAGTAAAAAAACTAAGCATTTAGTAACTATTGATAACGGGATCAAACATAGGTATCGAAACTTTATTAATCTTTTTAAAGATAAAAATATAATGGTAATAACCATTTCTGAGCAATGTCAAAAAGTTAAAATGTAAATGTAATGTTAATGATTTTTTGCTGAATTTAATAGTAAAAATATATAGTCACGCGAAAAAATACATACAATTGTATATTTTCCTTACATGGTAGTAGAGGGACAGTTATTTTGTTCTGTTTTTTAACTATATAATCATGTCTACGTGCATATTAAATATAACAAATAAAGAAACGTTCTATGATTCCTATAACTGATTGTTCCTTATTATTTCACAAATAATCTTTCTACAATAAACCAAATCTTCTATATCTTCCTGATTTGACCGACACTAGAAATTTATTGTTTCACAATAAACCACTTTAATCTAAAAGAGTTTAAACATGATACCAATTGGATTCACAATAACCCTCCAATGCTACTAAAATGAAGAAGAGATTCGTCTTATAAGACGAATAAGAATCATGCTAAAAACAGCTAGTTGTTTCTAAAGTCGGATGGGAAACAGGAATTGAAAGTACTTTTAAAAATACTTAAAAGGATATTGAATTGGTGGATGAAAATATTAGGGCTGGAAGAGTGTTAATTTGCGAAAAATATATATTGTAATAAGCTGTCTGATTTGTTTTGTTTTTTATTATTGTGATGGGAATCACTGTTTTATGGGATATTCATTTAAAAATCATTATAAGGCATAGAGTGAACCTCAAGGAGGCAATAAAGAATCATCTCATCACTTAATGTAAGGAGGTTATATAATGATAATGTAGATGGATCAATACAATTAGGATTGGAGAATTCTATTGCTACTTTTTTACATAAAAACTAATGCCAAATGGTCTTGGGAACATAGTAGAGATTAGCTAATTTGCGGCCAGTTCCACTTCTCCGCGAAAACACGTTTTCGTACTATTTTGCTCTAACCCCGAAACTATTAGTCCGATATAAACTATTAAAGTTTAGATATGAAATTTTAAGTCCCTTAAGCAAACATGCCAGCTCGCTAAAAACACTGTTGTGAAATCCAAGTTTTTTGGCACATTTTTCACTATAACATATATATTCTATTAAAAATTTATTTTTTTTTCATCTCCAAGCGCGTTAAATTTACTATCAGAACACATATATAAAATTATGATAAAAATCCGTAAAATGCCCATGTCATAACTCTGAAATCTGCGAATTGTTGTAAAATCCATGGTTTTCAATCATTTTTCAATCAAACTCCTTAAATATTTTCGTTCCAGCTCCACATATATTTGTCTAGTAATTTTAGATCGGACTTATAACTTAATAGCAAACAAACATCAACAGCAACTAACTGTGTAAGATCTGAGATGCTGGCTATAAAGAGGATGCAATGCCCTCTCTATTGTATTGCTCAGCTTTTAAAATTTTGTTTTCAAATGTTTCCTCCCTAAACTCTTGAGCAGACAAAGTGGAAAAAAAAAAAAGATAAAAGTGGAAAAACTTTTATTTATCAATAATTTTGAGTCAAATAACTTTATTTGTGAGCAATTTTCGCATTGAATAAAGGTATAGAATAGTCATTACAAATATCTAGTTTAATTTTGGTAACTGCTGGTCGTTTCTGACTAATCCAATATTTACTACGGAAGCGTTCAAAATTCCCAATAAATTACAAAATACTTATTTACATGAAAGTAATTAGACCCATAAGGTTATACGGAATTAAGCTTTGGGACTCCTCTAAACCTTCTAAATATTCTCGTATGTTATTCTAACAATCCAAAATCCTTCGTGAAAACCTTAATAGTCCTTATTATATCACAAATAAATTTATCCATAAAGATCAGAAGAAGGTTCCATAACATGCTGATTTGGCCCAAACTAGATACCTATCCTTTTATTGTAAACTCCATACCCACTCGAATCCACTAGTCTCCCAACTAGCCTTAAACTCAATTCCCGATAATCCTCCGAGGCGTCTGAATAGAAGATGGCAAAGAGCCCTTCTTATTTAGAACTATATGAGTGCTACTAATGAGTAGTTGATGTGTCAATGTAATGCTTTTTCTAAAATTTACTTCTTGTATACAATGTAAACAGTTGTAAATATCAATAAATAACTTAAAAAAAAAAAAAAAAATAGTAGCTTGAAGAAAAAAGTATGATTTTTTTTTTCCATCTTATTATGTATTACTGATATACTGTATTTTTTATTAGATGATATAAAACTGTATTTATATGTATCTTGTATTCGAAACGATTATCGAATTAGGCAAACACACTTACAGAAGTTTGTTTTACATAGATTTTAAGAAGAACGAATTAAGATTGACACAGAAGCGACCCTTAACGAAGTGATAAAGTCAAGATACTCCCAATTATATACAATTTAATCAACAGATCCAGTGAAGCCAGGAGCCTTTTGAACAAGTGTCTTTAAAAGGAAAGGGTGACGGAGCCGAAATTACAAACCCTCTCTGTCCTCAGCTCAAGACAATTAAAGAAAACCCAGTTTTGTCAAGGCCCTTAGATCCCCACCACAGAAAAAAAAAAAATAAGTTGGATTAAAATCTACAGCAGTAAAACAGAGAGAATAGCGTTAGTGAAATGATAATACTTCTATACGAAACGATTTAAAGCTACAGGAATACAAACATGAGAAACGTATATAATGTTTTATTACCCTAATAAAAACAAACCCAGAAGTTATAGCTGTTGATGGCAAATGCTTACGATACATAGCCTGTTACTCTATCACAGTTGCAAGACCAGAGAATAATTCTGAGGTTATTTGCCAAAAGTTGACATATCAACTTTTGGCATACCAAGTTCGACCATTTTGTGCTTTAATGATCGTGATATGTGTTTAGAGTTGTATTTGACTATTCAACAGTTTGATACTTGTATGTCTAAAACTTTTCCCTGAGAACGGCTGGTCCGATCTTAATGAAATTTGATAATTATGTTTCTTTTGTACTTATTAGCGTATATTTGGGGTTTTAACTGTTTTACTAATTAGTATGAGGTGGGGGGGGGGTGGGGGGGGGCTAAATTTCTAAATTGAGAACGGCTGGTCCGATCTTAATGAATTTTGATAATTATGTTTCTTTTGTACTTATTAGCGTATATTTGGGGTTTTAACTGTTTTACTAATTATGGGGGGGGGGGGGGGTGGGGGACTAAATTTCTATTTTGAGAACGGCTGGTCCGATCTTAATGAATTTTGATAATTATGTTTCTCTTTTTGTACTTATTAGCGTATATTTGGGGTTTTAACTGTTTTACTAATTAGGGGGGGGGGGTGAGGGGGGCTAAATTTCTAAATTTTGAGAACGGCTGGTCCGATCTTAATGAAATTTGATAATTATGTTTCTTTTGTACTTATTAGCATATATTTGGGGTTTTAACTGTTTTACTAATTAGGGGGGGGGGTGTGGGGGGCTAAATTTCTAATTTGAGAACGGCTGGTCCGATCTTAATGAAATTTGATAATTATGTTTCTTTTGTACTTATTAGCGTATATTTGGGGTTTTAACTGTTTTACTAACTAATTAGGGGGGGGGGGGTGGGGGGGGGCTAAATTTCTAAATTGAGAACCGCTGGTCCGATCTTAATGAAATTTGATAGTTATGTTTCTTTTGTACTTATTAGCGTATATTTGGGGTTTTAACTGTTTTACTAATTAGGGGGGGGGGGGGGGGGCTAAATTTCTAATTGAGAACCGCTGGTCCGATCTTAATGAAATTTGATATTAATTATGTTTCTTTTGTACTTTATTAGCGTATATTTGGGGTTTTAACTGTTTTACTAATTAGTAGGGGGGGTGGTGGGGGGGGGCTAATTTCTAAATTGAGAACGGCTGGTCCGATCTTAATGAAATTTTGATAATTATGTTTCTTTTGTACTTATTAGCGTATATTTGGGGTTTTAACTGTTTTACTAATTATTAGGGGGGAGGGTGGTGGGGGGGGGCTAAATTTCTAAATTGAGAACGCTGGTCCGATCTTAATGAAATTAATAATAATTATGTTTCTTTTGTACTTATTAGCGTATATTTGGGGTTTTTTAACTGTTTTACTAATTAGTAGGGGGGGTGGTGGGGGGGGGGCTAAATTTCTAAATTGAGAACGGCTGGTCCGATCTTAATGAAATTTGATAATTATGTTTCTTTTGTACTTATTAGCGTATATTTGGGTTTTAAACATATGGTACATATTTTTATTACTCATATTTCATTCGCTCGGACCAGCCGTTCTCAATTAGAAATTTAGCCCCCCTCACCCCCCCACCCAATTAGTTAAAAACAGTTTTTTAAAAACCCCAATACTATACGCTAATAAGTACAAACAGAAACAACATAATTATCAAATTTCAATTAAGATCGGACCAGCCGTTCTCAATTTAGCAATTTAGCCCCCCTCACCCCCCATAATTAGTAAAAACAGTTAAAACCCCTCAAAATACGCATCAGATCATAAGTACAAACACCGAAAAATAATTATCAAAACAAATTCATTGAGGATTCGGACCAGCCGTTCTCATTTTTTAGGAAATGTAGCCCCCCACCACCTCAACCCCCCACCCCAATTCGTTAAAACACAGTTAAAACCCCAATATACGCTAATAAGTACAAAAAAAACATAATTATTAAATTTCATTAGGATAGGACCAGCCGTTTAAATTTAGAAATTTTAAATTTAGCCCCCCCTCACCCCCCCCCACCCCCCCCAAGTAGTAAAACAGGTTTTAGCCCAACCACCAATATACGCTAAGTAAGTAAAAAGAAAAACAAGTTATTAAATTTTCATAAGATCGACCGCGGTTCTCAATTTAGAATAGCCCCCCCCCCCTAATTAGTAAAAAACAGTTAAAAACCTCAATAACGCTAATAAGTACAAAAGAAACATAATTATCAAATTTCATTAAGCTCGGACCAGCCGTCTCACATTAGAAAATTTAGCCCCCCCCACCTAATAGTAAAACAGTTTAAAACCCAAAATATACGCTAATACAGTACAAAAGAAACAATAATTATCAAATTTCAGTAAGATCGGACCAGCCGTTCTCAATTTAGAAATTTAGCCCCCCTCACCCCCCCCTAATTAGTAAAAACAGTTAAAAACCCCAAATATACGTAATAATAAGTACAAAAGAAACATAATTATCAAATTTTCATTAGGATCGGACCCAGCCGTTCTCAATTTAGAAATTTAGCCCCCCCTCAACCCCCCCCCCCCCCCCACCCAATTAGTTAAAACAGTTAAAACCCCAAATATACGCTAATAAGTACAAAAGAAGAAACATAATTATTAAAATTTCATTAAGATCGGACCAGCGGTTCTCAATTTAGAAATTTAGCCCCCCCCCCCTTAGACATACCAAATTGTTGCATTGAAAAATACACCTCTAAGTACATATCATGACCAGTAAAGTATAAAATGGTGAAATTTGACAAATTAACTTTTGGGGAATAAACACAGATTTATATATATTTAATATATATAATCCATGTAACGTAGTTCTCACGTGTTAAAAATTTTGTATGTTTTAGAACTGAAGATGAATGCTTAGTATCCGAAACTAGTTTTCTAATAAAATAATTCCAGTTAAAGTGGCAATTAATTCATCAATCCTAACTGTATTGATCCTTCTATACGACTATCCGTACCTCACGGGACAGAATTCTGTTGCAGTAATAATTTATATTCACCATCGATCAAGTTATTAAAACTAACTTATTATTTTACTTTTACTACGGTCGACTGTCAATAATTTCAATATTAAGATTTTTTCTAATTCCTGGATACATAAATGTATTAAAAGAAAAAATATTGATATATCATATTATCGATTTTGAGCTAGTTAGTATTGGCAATTTTTCTAAAATATTTTCTATTAATGTACAATTAACACCAAAGTCTTGTTGCGATATTTTTTCTCCTCCAGAGCTTTGATAACCATGCATACACGATCCTTATACAATTTTATAAATAAATTAGTAACACACTTATAGCTTTGTTAAAACCATAAATAATTTACCTACTCCTAAAACATTCTAAATAACAATTGGAAACAATGAAAGTAATGAACAACACAATATAGAAAGCTACAGCACTTTTTTCATTTAAGAAAGGTGGGATGAGATGAATTGTCTAATTCGAAAACTTCGATTTTTATTATCAGTTAAGGCCTAACAGAGATATTAAGAAGTCGAATCTGTATATATATATATATATATATATATATATATATATATATATATATATATATATATATATATAGAGAGAGAGAGAGAGAGAGAGAGAGAGAGAGAGAGAGAGTGAGAAAGGGAGAATAAGATGCTCAGAGGTAGAAAAGGACCGGCTTATTTTATTTATTGTGAAGTGAAGATCTCTCTAAGTAGTCGGTCTTGAATATTGTAGTAACCTCTTCAGATGGTTGTTTGTTTACTTTCAGTTTTACAGTGAGTACAGACTTCCTTAATTTTTGTCAATCCAGTGTTTAGTGAATTATAAAACAGTGAAAGATGTTTTGACGATGTAAATTTGTAACAGTAAATGACAATATTTCGATTAATATTACTACATGCCACTGTTAAGTCCAATAAGTATACACACATGCCTTATTCAAAAGAAACAAAATAAAATTATTATAATTCCTAAAAGTAAATAAATGGATACAATTTAGAAGAAATGTAATAATTATAAAATTAATAATTAATAATCAATCGAGAAAAAACACACTTATGCATATTTACACTCAGACCCCAGTAACGATCCACCCCAGTGGTAAAAGGGGCGATTTTGCGAATTTGCGGACCAATGGAGGCTGAGTGAGATGTGTATAAAAGAAACTTAAAAGTTCAACTGATAGTACAATCTATATATCTATAACTTCATTATTTTAAATAAAGAGCATAGATAATACCAAGATTTGTAATAAAACGATTTTTTTAATTCTATGTAAACAATAAATTACTTTTCATTGAATAATTATTGTTTTAATCATTTTCTTATACCCTTTACGTGAAACTGGGTGTAAATATTGTAAATATAATTTAAAATTATAATACGCCCATGTTATAAATATACATACAAGATCCGAGTTTTAATCAACGGAGGTTTTTTTTTTTTATTATTATTTTTTTTTTATCTATCAAATGTGTTGATAATGATTAAAATAACATGTTAATACTTGAAAAGAACTACTCATTAGTAGTACTCCATAAAAATTCTACACTGGAAGGTCTCTAGGCCATTTTTTTTTTAGACACATCGGAAGGATATAGGGAATGGAATACAAAAAAAGTTAGGAGACTAGAGGATTTGTGTTTACTATGATAGGATATTTATCCGGTTTGGGTTAAATTGGCAACATATGGGACATTAAGATATTTATGGATAAGTAAATTTGTAACGAAGTAAGAGGCATTGAGGATTTAGGATTGTAAGGATTAGATATGTTAAGAAGTGGAATGTTTAGATGAGCCCCAAAGCTCAACTACATATGTCCAAATAGGTCTGATAACTGTCATGTAAATGAGTCTTTTGTAGTAAATCGGGAAGGTTTGAACGTATGCCCTGTAAATGCTGAAGAAGTCGAAAACGACGAGCAGTTTCCTGTCGGTTTAGTCTTGTATGTAGATTCCAAGTTAATCGTTTTCCAGTTGGAGAAGTCCTAGATAGCGGATCTGTTCAACAGGGAACATATTAATAATGGATATCGTAGGACAAGAAGTCGTAGGTTTACGACAAAGGGTAAATGTTATTTGATGAGATTTGTTTGGATTTATTTTACTTCTCCAATTTCGGCACCATTCTTGAAGGTTGATGACATGAGATTGGAGTATTTGTGATGCAATGAAGGGATCATTATTTACTGATAATATACATGTATCATTAGCATACGCGGTGGTGATGGTGCTAGAATGGGTCGGGATATCAGCTGTATACAGCGAGTAGAGGATGGGACCTAGTATACTACCTTGAGAAACACCGGCAATTTAGACAAAGAGGGAAGAGTAGGAAAAGTTATGATTAACTTTGAAGTTTCTATCACTGAGATAGGAGCGGATAATAATAAGGAAGTATGTGTAAGCTTTTAAAGCAGACCTTGGTGCCAGAATCGATCAAAAGCTTGTTCTACGTCGAGAAAGGCTCCTGTGCAGTACATTTTGCGTTCTAATTCTAAGGATGATGGTTTGAGAGCAGGAAATTAAGGAAGAAATAAATGTCAAGGATATCTGAACTTTTTTTAAGAGAGGTAGGCTAATAAGTAGGATTCAAGGATAAAGGACAGAAGTTGGAGGTTGCAATAAGGGATAGGATGCTTTTACGAGCCTTGGACGTCCTACATCCCCATCACTGGAGCATTTTTTTAAATTTCATTTAAGTATGTATTATTATTTCTTCTAAAACATTCGATGGCCGAACAAGATATTAGGCAATATTTGTTCGAGAATTACTACCAGAAGGCTGGAGGAGGGGGAGGACGGTCCACTAGACAACGAATCGTTAAATTAAAAATTTCTCATGAAAAGGGTTTGCTGGGTTGGAGAAAGCGCTTCAATATTTGGAAGGCAAAACTGACGCAACATCGTTCGATATCATCATTTTTAGACAATGGAGAGTTCGTGCGGTAGAAGATAAAAATTCGGTTCTTAAACAAAATAAAGTTAGTGTTATTTTTCAATACATAAACTTTTTGATACACTTATGTATATTATTATAGCATAAATAATAAGTTTTGTTTTATTACTAAACCTACGGACATTCCATGTATTCATGTTTCTACCACGATTTCTCAGTATATATATATAAAAAAAACTTGTTATATATTTGTCAATAAAGTAGTAAAGTCAAAAAGCACAGTGCTGAACATATGAATGTTGTTTCCAAGAACATCTAACAAAAATTCCGAAAAGGGCCATTTTACTTATTATGGTATGTTTAGTGTTAATTAGAGACATATATCACACCAATTGCCTAATGATATTTTTGCATGTGCATTTCTTTATTTTTTTAGGGTTTCCAGTAACCGAGGTTTAGTTATCCCAGACTATACGAGTCCCGATTGTACATATACATACACACCCACTGGCACACACAAGTATATCTATAAATATATGTAATTGAAAAAAAAAAAATTCGTTTTCAATTTTGGATATTATTACTCTATTTCAGTAATTTATTACGATGTTTAACGATATAGATTATTTTCATTTTTATTTATTTGTTGTGTGTATGTGATAAGAATGAAAACCAGATACATCAATTATTTATTACCAATTATTTATTTTCAATAAAATGTTTTATTTAAAAACATATTTTATCAATATAAAATATCATAATCATATGAATGCAAATAAATAAATAACATTCCAAGGTAGTTTACTAGAAAGGTAAAGGAGGTATGGGTAGGGTGAATGGGAGGAGGGGACCCCTGGCTCACTGACTTACTGGCCCACATCACGACACCAATTGATCTCAGTACTGCTCACATTTCACTAAAGCTCCACTCCAAATAACCGCCTTTAGTAGGAACCTATTCAATATTTCTACAAACGCTACTTTCTTCTTCATATTTCCTTTTAGCTTTCCAACAATACAACCAGGGTTACCAGCTGTATGTCAATATTTTTAGGTACATAGGACAATCGACAATTCGAAATCCGGGGGCGAACAATCATCAAATAATCCACAAAATACTGTTAACATGTGTTAGCAAAAATAATTAAAATCACTTTTTTTTTTTTTTTTTCTATTCATTGAAAACATTTCCACAGCGAGAAACGCGACAAGTAACAGTATACTCTTATATAGTTAAATATATTTAGCATATACAAATAATAAGGAACAGTTTAACAATTAGTTGCAATATTCAAGGATAGTAGAGGGTAAGCTTAGCAGTACATCCAAGGCCCCACCAACGTCAGCGACTTCTGACGCTACTTTTCACCGCTTCGAGACAAAATAGAAATTGGTAGCAACCACTTTTATAATTTAAAAAAGCTAATGGATAGCATAGCCGAAAGTTTCAGTCCTTAGAAATCGACTATGTCATTTAAAGATGATTGTTATAACACTGACAATTTCGGAAAACATATTTTTTATAAAATGATTCATTCAGTTGCCTTCATTAATTTCCATTTTCGTTTAGTATTATAATTTTGTATTTATTTTCACCTTTCTTTGAAATATTCTCATTTTTATACTTAGCATCATTATTTATTAATGACCATCAAGATTATTACCAAAACGTCGAAAACTAAATAAAGTCATGTTTTGCTGACGTTTATTTTATTTGCACATTGTTTGATCCCTCTTGAACCTGCCAATAAATTTCAATGGATTTGAAAACATATAGCTTTCATTGATATTTTCTATTCCGGTTCAGACTTAAAATATATTTATCGTGCCTAACAAGTATTTAATGCTTCATTAAGTATTCTTCTCCTCCCCCCCCCCCCGTTTCGATACAATTATTAGCTATATTTCACATTATTTTAAAACTTTAAATTGGTTTTGCTCAATAAAACAGCAGGAATGTCCAATAATCAGCACTAGCAAAGCTCCAGCTACATATACCGAAGTATATGTTGTATAATCCTGCAACTGAAACCTTGTCAATGAATTTAAATGTTAACGCTAGCTTTTCGCGGAACCAGTTAACGTATAGAGTATTACCGATAAAATTTAGAAATAATTTTGTATGGATAGCTCCAGGAAATAATGCATAGTAATAAAAATATAACATCAAATTAAAAGAAAAACGAAAATGAAAAATAAACTTTATCCTTGGACTTAATGTCCCCTAAGAATAATAACAATTACACAATTACTGATATATTACATATTGTGGAAACAAAAAAAAAAATAAATAAAAAAAAAAATGTATATATATACCTAATAGTACTATTCCTCAAACACCTTTTAATTCTAATAACTTTTATTTTCTTAATATTTCCCGTAATGACCTAATTGATTCAGTCTTTAAATCTCGTACCAACGACTATGGCTTGGATCAAATACCTTTAAAAATAATAAAACTCTGTCTTCCTGTTATCTTACCTGCCATTGCTCCACATATATAATTTCTCCTTTCAAAGCTTTATTTTCCCTACAGCTTAGAAAAAAGTCCTGGTCCGTCCATTAAATAAAGTTCCTTCTCCTTCTTCAGTTTCCCACATTAGACTTATATCAATCCTATCAAATTTATCAAAACCATTAGAAAGATTAGCACATACCCAACTCACTTCCTTTCTTGACTGTAAAACCCTCCTCAATCCTTTCCAATCAGGATCCCGTTCCGGATAGTCCACGCAGTCTGCTTTGGTAAAAAATACTCAAGACCTTTACTTCTCCTTAGACCAACAGAACATTACGATCCCGATCCTTTTTGATTTTTCCAAAGCTTTTGATTCTGTTGACCATACAATCCTCCTCTCCAAACTCCATAACCTCTCAATATCTAATAGTGCGTTAAGCTGGCTTCATTCCTTTTTATCCAACCGTTCGCAAACAGTGATTATACCTGGAAAACCTCACTCATCTTCACTACCACTCTCGCGAGGAGTCCCCCAGGAATCTTCTCTTTCACCTACCCTATTTTCTATTTATATTAATGACTTACCGAATCGCATCCACTACTCCCAATATCATCTTTATGCTGAAGACTTGCAAATATATTTATCCTTTCATCTATCAAATATGCTAGAGGCGACTTGTAAGCTACAGAAAGACATAGATAGCATTAACCTTTGGGCAGTAGAGAATAAATTAAGTCTGAATCCAGAAAAAACAAAAGCTATCCTCATTGGGTCAAAACCTCACCTAAAAGCTCTTACTTACTATCCACTGCTTTTTCTCAAAAACCGTCCAATTCACTTCCAAAATTCCATTAAAAATCTGGGAATAACTTTCGATCAACATCTTGCTTGCAATAACCATATCTCTCAAATCACGAGGAAATCTATTTTTATTCTTAAGCAACTCTCACATTACCACGATTTATTAACATTAAGTACTCGAAACCTTTTAGTATCATCACTCATTTTCCCTAACTTTGACTACGGATGCATAGTATATAGAATGTCTGATGAGCTCGAGATGAGATGTAAAAGAGTAATAAACTGTTTCATTAGATTTATTTTCGGGATCTCCAGACGTTCACACATATATCACAGGTATACTGAAATTGGGTGGCTTTACCCCAGTTTTTGACGTCAATACTTCCTGGGTGCTCTCATATTTCAAACCTTGAAAACCAAAAAACTCACCTATATCCATGACCTCCTTACTCTGCGCTCCTCCATTCACCTCTTAAATACTAGAACCCAACCCATCAACCTATACACTCCAGCGGATCGAACTGCATCCTTCGAGAAATTCTTTATTATCCGTGCTTCCTCTTTATGGAATTCATTGCCCACCACAATTCGAAAAAGCTCTACTCTTACTTCCTTTAAACATCATTTATTCCTTTACCTCCTTAATTTTCAATCTTCCGAGCTAATGTAAAACATGAATATTTATGTAATATACATTATAATAGTATACATAAGATGTATCCTTTTACAAGATATCTCAGTTATTTTGTAACACATAATTTAATTATTAATTAATTTTTTATAATTATCTATTATTATTATTTATTATAATTAATCATGATTGTCCTATGTACTGTTATTATATGTTATTCTTAGGGGGCAAGTAGTCCCAGAATAAAGTTCATCTTCTTCTTCTATACGTATTTATTAAAAATATACAATAAAGGAAACATATAAATACAATTTTACATGAAAATATATAGAATTCTAGATATTTACTTAACTATTAACATATTTGAGAAAGATTGACTGTCTAAAAAGTATAAAAATAAATTATTTTTAACCTTCCACCAGTCACGCCAATTTCCGTAACACATGCGGTCGCGCGTTATACTAAGTACACCGTGTGTTTTATCTTTTTTTTTTCTTAAAATTATACATTAAATCTATTAAATCAAGTATTTTGACCAGTCTAAATTTAAAATAGAATATATTACCTGAGAGTATAATATTTTGAATGTAAATAAAAATATATTTATGACTGAAAATAATAAACACCAAATTCATAACTAGATTTATTTTTATTTATAATATTACAGTCAAATATAATTATTTGATTGCCTAGAATGGTTGTTTTTTTTTAATTATTGGAAACAATTTTTTTTGGAATGAGTTTTACTCATAAAATGTAAAACTTCCGATGTCCTATTGATCAATACCCTCAATATTGGTATTTTATCATGATCGAGAACATTTTCTATTTCGTTTTCACTGAAATCCAAATTTCTCTTATTCAAATTTTGATTTTTTCTTCCTCGACTATATCCTGCTAAGTTCGAGGAATATCTTTCAATTTTATAAGTTTCCAATATCGGAAAACAGTCCGAATAATTAATACTTCACTCACTAAAATAAACAAAAGTAAAAGTACAAAAGATTCTACTTAGATTATGTCAAGTACAACTGATTGCCGAGAGAGGGACGAGAAAAAATCAAACCAAGAGTGGTCGCTTGTTGTACAATGTGCAACACTGAGTACTAAATGTTTTCCATGCTGGAAACTATCTCTCCTACCACAGTGGAAAACTATTGGTGGCAAATAGTAGTTTATAGGGAACTCCAATAGGAGTTGGGAATAGAAAAGTACCCAGAAAGTATTGCAATTGGAAATTTGGAAAGAGACACCCAAGCTCCGAATATCGGCATGTAACATGTGACCACCAGGGATTCTTGAAGATGAATCTAATGAAACAGATCATCAGCCTCCTCAATCATATCTCGTGATCACCAGACAGTCACCCATAAACCAACCAGCCGTAATCAAAGAAAGGGAAAATAAGAGAGGACTCTGGAAGTTGACAAATACTTAGGAAAAAGTAATCTCGAAATCTATAGAGCTTTTTAAGGATGAAGATGGATTTTTCGGAGATTTGAGCGATATGGTGTCAATCGAAGATAACTTATAGGTTTTTGATGGAGTTTAGGAACTAAATGAGAATGTTATTGAGATAAAACAATGGATAGTAGGGAAGAATACCAAGGATGGGTTTTGAACCAATGAGGATAGCCTTAGTTTTCTTTGGATTAAGATGTAACTTATTCTTCACTGCTCCCGAAGCTTACGAAAAGCATCAAGCATTCGTAAAGGATGGAATGATTTCTAGATTTGAAGGTCGTTTGCATATAGGTAATACTTGGAATGTTTAATAGAGCTGGGTAAGTCATTGATAAAGATAGAAAATAGGATTGGTGACAGGAAGGATCCCTGAGAACCATATTGGGTTAAAGGAAGTAAAGATGAAGGAGAATTGTTGGGAATGATAACTGTTTGGGAACGATGACGTAAGGAGGAGTTGAACCAATTTAGGGCACTTTTAGATAGGGAGATTTTTTTTTAATTCTAAAGAGATGCTTAATTTCACTGTTGTTCTTGTCTATATAGAATGAAATTCACAATATTCTGTTTCTATTAAGGGCTAAAAGAGAACGAACAAGAAAACAAAATTAAAACAAAGTGAGATCATTTACCAACGAAAACTTAGAAATCAAACAAATGTTTATTAATCATATTTATTTATGACGAGTTTTGTTACTAATATAAAGAAAAACATTTTCTTTTTCAGTCTTTGTATCGCTCTGTATTAGGATAATTGACATTCTAACGCTAAATTCGTTTCGCATCCCCTTTGAGAATGGAGACCTATAAGAGATTTTCTGGAGTGTGAAGCAAGGCGGCTCGTTGAAATGCATCGCCAGCCTCCCTCACAAACAGAACTAAACACGACTACGTTGGAAGAGACACCTCCAGTAAGGACGCTAATGCAGGTTTTTTTCAACCTTACTGATCCCCCCACCCCCGCCCCTTCTCATTCAAAGGGAATACATTAAAGTGACAGCCAGCTGCCCCGTTAGGGAAGATCATTCGCTGAATGGTGATGTAGCCAGTAAGCAGCCGACACTCCCAGGAACTGAAACGATACTTTGTCAAAAGCGAATAACTATACAGGATTAGATTTTAGAAAAAAACAAATTGTATGAGAGGGTTTTTATTTTCCTATATCAAATATTATCTGCTTATAGTTATTTAGAGTTGTATTAGAAAGTTATACTAATACTGTTTTTATAATAATGTTTTATCCTATTAGAAATATCCATTGTAATCCATTTTGTTAGTGTTAAGAGTTATCGTCACTATTTCAATTTCGTCTTCTACTGGTGGGTCTACAATTTCATGAAATAATACAAAACGTAATAGGTCTGAAAAGTAATTTTAGTATATTCCATAATAAAACACTCTATTGGAAAAAATAGTTTGGTTGAACTCCTAATCTATTTAACTCAGCTATGCTCTCGAAAAACATAATCTCAGAATACAAAATAATAAACGATCGATATTCTACTGGCTGCTTGATTGCGCTCTCTACTTATTCGTTTTAGAGACAAACCTACTTTGATACGTTCACACATCGATTAGAGTCAATTAGGCAGTAAGTAAACTTTATTTATTGATGAGAAGAAAAGTACAGGTCGAGCTTCTTAGTACACCCAGTAAGGTTGTGGGAATCCCCCCAGGTTGGTTGATTTTTATTTCGTGTAGGTCCTGCAAAATATATTTTGGCCTTCCCGCTCGGGCTAGAATAAACTATTAAACTATCAGAACACCCATTCTTCCTCTCCTAGCTGGATAAGTCCCTAAAAATCTTATGTCAACAGATGGTTCTATTTTCATTAAAAACGCCCAGGTGAACTATATGGGTAACAAATTAAACGAGGTTGAGTCATGTTTTTGATATTCTTTTCTTCTGAAGAGATTTATTTCTTACATGTTTATTTAGGTACTTAATATGCCCAAAGGTACTCGAAAGGCTCATACAGTAGCCCCTAACTCTACTATTTCGGGGACACATCCCCGTTGGTACATGATAACTATGAGCTTATATTGTAAATGCTTCGATTAACGTGAGTATTTTCAAACATATGGCTATAGCATAATGCAGATTTTGTCATATTAGACAACGTTTAGACCTTGCTTACGACGCGAATAACACGAAAATGCATTCCTTAATCACTCGATGATTTGGAATTAGCTATTTTTATTTAAAAAAAAAAAAAAAGAAAAAAAAGACAAAATAATGTTAGATATTTCGAATTTTGTAAATTACCTCTTCTAGAACACAAGATACATGATCACAAAACAATATTTTATAACTTCAATCCACTAACAAAAAATTAATCTCAAACAGAGAGCTGACAGCATTCAATGACAGTCACGTACGCCAAAAAAACTAGTATGAAGAGGCCCGGTCTCATTGAAAGGATGCCACAGCAAAGGGCCCCCAGGAAAATGTACGGCAAGCCTGGCGAGCAGAGACTGAGAGGGAGGCCAAGATTGACGAGGCTGCACAATGTTGAAAAGGACCTTCAAAGAGTTGGAAGAAGGCAGACAAAAGCAAAGGATCGTCAGGAGTGGCTACAAACGGTGAAGGAGTGCAAAGCTGTAGAGCCTATCAGTGAGTGAGTGAAGAAAAAAATCTATATAAAACTGAAGGACTTGGAATCATAAAATAAACAAATTTGAAAATTGTTCTATAATTGTATACATCAGGGCATACAAATTTATTATTTCAGAAAGAAAAATATATTATTAACAGAGAAATTTTTTCGTTATGAGAATCGATAACTATTAAATGCTCACCAAATCCTTTGTTGTGATACATCAACTACTAAAGCATTCTTCTGAGTAACCCGTACCATAAGATCAAAGAATATATCGTCGGCTAAGACGTGATTCCTCATAAGCGCCAGTTGCCAGAACGTGCACATAGAAGTTGTCCCACATTAGCTGACGATATCCCGGAAAATGAAATTCCAACTGTATAAATCGATCATACTACCCGTATTGCTGTATGGCAGTGAGACCTGGTCTCTTACGGGCAACCTTAAAAAAAAGGTCGAAAAATTTGAGCAGAAGTTTCTCCGTCTCAGGGTGATAGCGGGCCCAAAGTGGGAAAATGAATTAAGAATTTAGGTAATAATAAGGAAAACTCTGAAAACAAGCTGTCAGTCGCGCTAGACATGAAAATAGGGAGATTACAATGGGTCGGACATGTAGCAAGGAGCCACACAACAAGCCCTATCTTCCAAACAATGAATATTATGAAGTATAGTATGAATAACTAATATGGGTGGACACTATAAAAAAAAATGCAGCCAAACATCGTAGTATTAATTGGAAAGTGATAGTTTTCTTCAAGGAAAACAATATATTCAGACCTAACAGAATGATATAATTACAACTAACAACGGGAGGGATGGCTGGGAGTATAAAGGCGAGAGAAGCTGATCCAGCAGCAGGAGAGATGCTACAAGAGCGGCTTGCTGGAGGATTTCAGAGAAGGTCCTAGCAGTTAGCTGCTGGAAATAAGAAAGGGCGACCAGTGTTAGTAGTGTAATTAGGAGGGAGGTAATGGCTAGCGCCATCTAATTGGGGCCACCGCACCACCCGGCTTTGCATTAACTGAAATAATAGTCATTTCGATGGCTGCAACCCCGCGGTCACCCCTCCCCCCCCCCGGTCTCTCATGTTCTCGCCCTAACAGCTCCTCCCTAATTATTCCAATTTACTTAGCTCCCTCTTTAACTACATTAGCATAGAATATTTTACATCAGAACTATACATTTAAGAAATATTATAAAGTATTGGATAGAAAGTTTCTCAATCAAACCTCATTGAAGAGGTTTGAAAATAAAAATTCAAATAATGTATAAATAGATGGAATCTGTAAGGGTATCTGTAAGAAACTAAAATTTTTCATTGATATTTGTTTATAAAATATACTTATGGTAGGTACAGTTATTTAAACGAAATTATTTGTTTATATTAAAACGCTAATTACATTCTTATAAGGCATTTTTTCTGACAGATTCTTGGATGCTACTAGTTACTGGGAAAAACGTATGTGAATCCAGGAAAACATGAAGAATTGTTTTTTTCAATTGATGTTTTCTTGGGTTACTGAATGTAAATTTTAATTTTACAGTCTAAAGAACTTACAACTCCATATGTTAAGATTCGGTTGAGTGTAGACGTGTGGGTTCAGAGCTCCTACGGATTAGCCGAGAATAACAACGAACGAAGTTTTGTTCTATGTATACTTATGTTAATTTTTTCATTTATGTGTTGTTGGTTTTTTAACTCTATTTAATCTTTGCTGATTAGTTTTTTCTTTTTTATTCTCTACCTAGTATTTTTTTTTTTTTAATATTTAAAAGTGATTTTTTTTTTTTTTTTTTTTTTTTTTTTTTTTTTTTTTTTTCATATAACTGCATGATTCATATACAAAAATGGCTGAATCCCCACCGCTAGCAAGGAAGGAACAGTGAACAAATTAAAACTATCAAGTCTTTAATTATAAAAAGACTTGAAACAGATAACGATGGTAATTTGTCAGATTTTAAAAGGGTTTCAACTTTGTTAATACATAAACAATTGAAAGCAATCACAGGTGAGGCTATATTCATAAAAAAAAATGAGAGATGAGACACTTTTAGTCGATTTATTTTCTGATACTTAATCGGAGAAACATTTAAAGTGTAACAACTTGTGTAATAATTTTTCAATAAAAGTAGAAACTAATGTTTGGTAAAATTTAAGTTAAGGCATTGTGACCCGATCTGAATTATGTTGACATTGATGGAATAAAATAGGAGTTAAGGCCCCAGAATATTATTGAGGTTAAAAGATTAACTTTTTTAGAAATAATTGAAAACAAATCATAACTATTTACTAACTTTCAGTATTGATGGTTTTTTTTTTTTTTTTTTTTTAAATTGCCCAGTTTTTATTTAGGAAAACGAAATCAAAATAATCAAAGAGGCAGATAAAGTAACATTCATTGCTGCAAGGAAAAAATATGATCACTTGCAACCGATAACAACACAATTATCTTTTGCTAAAATTGTTAAGACAAAAATTAGTTAGTGCAAAAACAAAACAAATGATTAAAAATCGATTAACATTTAGAAAATATGTAAAAGACAACGACGCCTAGCGGCAGCATCAGCTATCTCTGATCCCCACCCCCGTCCCACCTCCCACCACACCTTCACCTCCTAACCCAAACTCCCCTTTATTTACTTTACCTTCCGTTTACAAAATCCCAACTTCCCAAACTCTCGCCCCTCTGGCGGGATATCCTTGAAACTAAGGTTTTATCTATGTTACAGACGGAGTCTGAAGAATTTATCAACCCTCACGTTTGTCCTGATGGTCAACAGACCGTGTGAACTAAAGTTGAGGGTATAAGAACTAGAAGTAAGACCAGAAAAAATTCACCAAAGCGTAAATAAAAAATGGAAACTAATTAATAAGTTGTTTTTAATTTTATTATTATGTTTTTAATTTTATTGTTATGTTTTTCATTTATTTTTTTTTACTAAGTTTACTTAAATTAATGAAATTATTTATCTAAATTCTAGCCAATTTAAATTTTATTTTTTAACATGACAACTCCAACCAATAAAATACAATGGAACTGCCTAGTTTATTTACTCATTTGAACTGGCAGGTTTCTCAAGATTAATATTCGAGCGACAATCTCCTTATAGTTATCAGTTTCCCAGATAGCAAAACATGCTAAATAGATTACAGAAAAATCCAACAGGACATCTTTTCGATTCGATCATTCAAATACATACTCCACCCAATAACAGCTAACAATAGAAACCGACAATGATAATACTAAAAATCAAAATTAAAATCCTTATAACCTTCTATTCACCATTGCAGAATTGCTATACTGTGTACTAGAGCATTAACCATCCACACCAGGAGTAGACGAGATACACAACGATATGCTAAACATTCTACCAATGCCGGTAATGAACGCGCTTCTTGCAACATAATCAGGTAGTCAATTATTATACCAATTTTAAAAATTGGAAAAATAACTTGATTCCCTTTGGGTACCAGCCCATCTAACTCACAAGCTGCGTATACAAGTTGATAGAAAATATGGTATTTAAAAGGCTTAACTGAATATTAGAGATAAATATTTTACTGTCGAACGCACAAAGTGGTTTCAGAACAGGACGCTCTACAATGGATCTGGTAAATATGGAGTATGAAATCCTCAACAGATTTGCTGAGAAAAAATAATGTATAGGAATATACTTATAAAGGGCATAACCTGAAAAGATTTCTCGTCCTGCAACAGCTAATTGAATGGGAAATTAGAGGTCGCCTTCCCAAACTGATCTGTAACTTCCTACGAAATCGGACGTTCAAGTTAGAATAGGTAATCACATTCTTAGATAAAAGAAATAACCAACGGAATCCTACAAGGAAGTGTCTTGAGCTGTACCCTTTTGTAATAGCTATAAACAAAGTTATAGAGGTTATTCCTAAATAAATAAAAACTTTATTATTTGTAGATGATCTAGCACTGTTGCTGTCATTTAAATTAGGAATTACAATGCAATTATTATTACAAAGTTGTTTAGCGAATTTGGAAGTATAGCCTATGAAATTTGGTCTAACCTTCTCTATTGAAAAAATTAAATGTATACTTTTTTCAAAACGCAAAACGCCTACTCCTTTTCCAGCTATTCAGAACCCATACATTTACGTTTCGTTACAAAAGTTATATTTTTAGGACTAACTCTCGATTGTAAACTTACCAGGAATATGCTCTTTCCATATCCTTAGGCCCAATTTACACAGAACGGACGTGGCACGGACTTTTGTCTCCAGGTTTGGCCTATTAAACAAAGGGAGGGCGTGCGCCCGCGCCACGTCTCTGCCACGTCCGTTCTGTTTGAATTGGAACGTTTGTTTAATAGGAGAGACGCGGGAGAGACAAAAGTCCGCGCCACGCCCTCGCCACGTCTCTTATCCGTCTCTCATAGCGTACAAGAAGGGGCACACCAGTTCCTTGCCACGAGTTTTTTTTTTTTTTTTTTTTTTTTTCTTTTTAAGCTTTTAGCTTTCTTTTTCTGGGTAAGGGGTGAATCGGACACAAAAACAACATTAATAAAATTTGATATTGGAGGTACATACCAACAATTTAAGTTACATTACCAACAATTTAATAGGGGTGAAGCATCACTGATATATATATATTTTTTTTTTGGGGAGGGGGAAATAAAAAAACTCAACAGATTTTCCCAAAAAACCCACCCCTCCCCAAAAAAAAAAAAAAAAAAATAAATTGGTAATGTTTCACCCCTATTAAATTGTTGGTGTGAATGTATGTAAAAGCACGCGCCACGTCTCTGCCACGTCCGTTCTATATGAATTGAGCCTTACACGTCTAAAAGAAGAAACACTCAAGAGACTGAATATTCTAAAAGTTCTGGCGGGACCTTCGTAGGGAGCAGATATATAAAGTATGCTGAAGGTATATACCAGTCTGATAAGATCAAAGCTGGACTATGATAGCTTTGTTTACTCCTCGGTGAATTAAAATCTGCTTTCTGGCTCTTGATTCAGTCCACCATTCAGTGGACAGGCATGGATGCCATGCAGGCATCCGCCTTGTAACTGGAGCCTTCAGAAACAGATCAGTAAATAGTTTATGTGTTGAAGCTGGCATAGCTCCTCTCCCCTTATGAATATATCAACTCACCTGTGGATGCATTGGAAGGTTAAAAATTAATAATAATAATAATCCAGCATGGAGAAAACTATAAAACTAGACGACTTCTATAAAACCGAAGACTACCTGCTCCATGGTGTATCAGAGCTAGTTGATATATACTCGTAGAAGAAACCAGCTAGCTCCCTTCAGCATACAACCAATGAATTTAACTACCCAGCTTGGACTACCTTCACTAGACCTAACACTTCAAAAATATACAAAAAAAAAAAAAAAAAAATACCACTATACGACTTTCTTATCTGGCGGAATATAAAAAAATAAATAAGGAAAACTTTATTAGTAGAAAACGTTTTTACAATAACGTTTTCAAAAATAATAATGTCGGTTGCTCTTTCGTAGAGACCTCAACACTGCCAAAAATAAACTTTCTTTCCTAGCCAGCAACTTTACTGCCAAATGTTATGCAATTTGTGCAGCGCTATATTATATTATGCAACGTGAGGAAGAAAGCTTCGTAATATTCCCGCTCTTTCTCTCTACTGTATTGGCGCTAAAAACGCCTATACCAAAAATCATTTAGTACAAAAAGTACAAATTATGCATCAATGGTGAAAAATCTGAATAAGAACGTATCACTAGTTTGGATTCCATCGCACGTGGGGATTGAAGGAAACAAAACAGTGGATCGGGATGCCAAGAAAGCATTATCATCGATTGATGTTAAAAAAACTCAACACCTCATTCGCCATTTTCCACTTAAAATATCGAGTAAACCTGGCCTGGGTTTGGGAAAACGTAGAAGAATAAAATAAACCGTAATAACAGACGAGAAGAAGTTGTCATAACAAGACTTAAAATAGGCCATACACGACTAACTCATGGCTATCTTAGAACAAAGGACAGTCCACCGAATGACGCATCATGCAGTAATATACAATTCATAGTTGAACACATTCTAGAGGACTGCCCTTGATGGGATGGTTATTTTTAGGAAACACGTTTACGTAGGAACCTCCGTATGATTCGATAATAGCAATCATGTATACACAATTATACAATTCCTTAAAAAATAAAAATTATTCAATAAAATTTAAAAAAATTACCCAAAACTAGAAAAAAAGAAATATAGATAGAAAAAAGGATACTAAAAACCTTTGATGTTGAGTGTTCATAAGAAACCTAACCCCTAGCCTACGACTCCATCTGGACAAACGACTTACTTGGAATCCACATTCCAAACTAAAAAGACAAGAAACTGCTCGTCGTTTCCGACTACTCCAACATTTACTAGACAAGCGTTCAAAGCTCCCAATAAATTACAAAAGTCTTACTTACATTACAGTAATTAGATGAATTTGGGCATACGGAGTTGAGTTTAGGGGCTCCACAAAATTGTCTAGCTCTTGTCATGTCCTATCTTTAAATTCCAATTCCTTCGTAAAATCCTGAATGTTCTTAGTATGTCACAAACAACATCTTAATGTTCCATATGTTGCTGATTTGGCCCAAACCAGGTACCTAACCATTCATAGTAAACTACATACCCACTAGAATCCACTTGTCTCTCAACATGTTTCTCACTCCATTCCCAATGATCCTCTGAGCTTATGAAAATATGGCCAAGAGACTTTCTAATGTAGAATTATTGAAGTGCTACTAATGAGTATTTCTTTACATGGCATTCTAATCATTTTACACATATTTACTTGCTGTATATAATATATGCACTTGTAAATATAAAAAAAAATTATTTCAAATAAAGAGAATTATTTTTTATAAGCACTTTTACTACTACAGGGAGCACTAGGGAAACAATATTTGAATCGAGGAAAAAAAAAAAAGTATTGGCACGTATTAATGTATTTCTACTTAAACGTGGTGTTCCTCTTTGACTGCATCCCTGGATAATCTTCTTCTCCAAAAAAATATAGAGTTTTTTTTTACTTTTTTTTTTTTTTGGTGGGGTACCGAATCTATATATCAATTTTATGTACCATTTTCAGTCCATATACAGATTTATATGGCTTCGGTAATTTCAAGTTTGGGTATCATGTATTTTATTCCTACATTACTTCTAACCTTTTCTATAACATGATAACATATGTGTCATCCATTTCCCCTCCAACTACCTGACCTCTTTCATCCAATTTACTACAGTGATTCTTCCTATATAGACTGCTATGGTCATTAGTAATAAATTCGACTAGTAGAATTTGAAATTTTTAAAAGTTTAATCCATTTGGATCAGTTTGGGAAAAAATAAAGTAATGCTTTATGTATGGCACTTGGAGGGCGGGTTGCATTTTGAGCTTGTTCCTGATGGTCGAGAAGTTGACTCAGATATTTACTGTGAACATTTGATAGAGTTCATGCAGTATAAGTATATAATACTTGTTACTGGTAATGTAAAATCAGTTTATAGTGTGCTCATTATTTAAAAGGTGGAATCTTTGATAATTAGTTAAACGTCTAAATTGGATGTGAAGAGTCCTTTGCCTCAAAACTAAAGGAGTGCTACCGTCGAGAGTAGTTTTCGTCAGTGGATTTTACTTTTGATTGCAGTATTAAACAATGTTTAAAATATGCAGTGTTAATTAAAGCTATATTTATGCACAAGCTATACATTTGTAAAAACCTATTGCAAAGGACATAACCGTTTTTAAGGTCCTCTTTCAGCTACAAGATTGATGCACTTAAATTATGAGGGATGTAACTACACTAATTAATGCAAGAGAAAGTAAATTCAAATCCACATGAAATATTAGTGAAAAATTGGCGATTTTTTGACAGAATCCAAAGCCGTTTTAATAAAATCTAAACAAAATATTCTGGTGCATCTTCGAAACGGTACAGTGCTTTTTGCCTTTATAAATCGAAAAATATTACAACCTAATTCCTCTATCCACTTTTGTTGCAAAAGCAATAATAAATAAAAAAACGTTAACAAGCACAAAATAAAAAAAGTTGTTCCATCTATTCTATTCAAGATTTCTAAGCATTTGAATTGTGATGGTTGTGTACAATTATATGCAATTAAAAATAAAATTTAAACAACAGACAATATTATATCGATTCTTTAAGATTCCCCTGGTGTCTGTAAGCTTTTGGAAAATAATGCCCTCTTATCGCCATTCTTAAATAAATCATCGCCCTAATTTAGGATTCTGTCGCTTTCGACCTTTTTCATTTTAATAGCTCTGCTGGCTTTCTTTTCAAGTCCTAAATCAAAAAAACCGGTGAAAGGTGTTTTATAGCCCATTGGTTTCACATTAGCGGTTTTAGAAATTATTAGTACGTAATATTTAAACATCAAACAAAATTTAAAATATCAAGCCAAGATGACTTCGGTCAGTAGTTAGGAAAATCCTAAAAAATTCAAATAATAAAACTACGTAAACGAAATGTGGAGGCAGGAACAATTTCAATATGTAACACCCCAATAGAAATTTTATAAGTTAGACTGATATGGCGACAGAGGACTTAACGTTCATCGCACGACCTACAATAACGCCATACCCGTAATGTACAACTATCTCAAACATTCTGAAGGATTCTCTACCATTGGGAACGTTCTACCTTTCGGACGTTTACCCGCTGGCTCAAAATTGATTACATTGTTTGGAATTTGGTCTTTATTAAAATCCAATGACATTGCATGACCACTTAAACCATCGCACTGTTATCCCCTTAACTATATTTACAGGATTAATCTCCTGCAATTCCACATTCCAAAACTTTGTAAATTCTCCCGTATGTTAATAGCTTTTTAGTCCAAATATTCTACACAGTACATTTTTTCTCGAAAACTTTGAGGCGTTACATACATACACATATATATATATATATATATATATATATATATATATATATATATATATATATATATATATATATATATATGTATGTATGTATGTGTGTGTGTGTGTGTGTGTGTGTGTGTGTGTGTGTGTGTGTGTGTGTGTGTGTGTGTGTGTGTGTATGTATATATGCATGTGTGTGTGTGTGAAAGATCTACAGTTCTTTAATATTTTTTTAAAAAGTGCTAAATGTATAGCCACATATATATATTACACAAATCGGCAATAATTATATATTTATAACTAGAAATAAAATAGTTGTGTGTCATTATTTATTATTTGAATTCTATGACAAAGCAAGCATGAACTGAGGGCATTGCTTCTCAGCACCTAATTGTTATCAGTTGCTGCCTCAATTCACTTCATTTAGTGTTGAGATAGATTGAAAGGTCCCATCAATATTTTACTGATAGAAGGTAACAAGGACAACAGATATTCAAGAGAAATATATTTTAAATGAATGAGTTCTAATTCATCGATACTCAGAGGTTTGGTAATGATGTCGCCACATCAGTAATATAATTAATAAGTTTTATTTTCTTATAAACAAATATAATTCTATTGCATTGAAATGGTGACTAAACATAGAAAGATGTAAAATCACCAGAACCTTACAGGTACAGATATGCCAGTAATAATCCATACATGAAGGATCTGAATTTAAACTGAAAATTATGATAATAGAATTTGACCCGGGCCACTTATAATATCTTACCAAAGAATTATTAATCCATAAAATTATTAAAATATATAAAACAATTATAATTAGATTGAGGACGCTATTAATGCATGATTAATTTTTTTTAATAAATCTATATTTTTTCTCATTGTGAACGGGTTCATAAATTCCAAAACAAGTGAAAATACTTTTCTAGCCTCCGTGAAACTACCTTAAGTGATAGTACATGGGGCAAGCTAACAAGGGCGATGAAATCTCAGTTTTGATTTTTTTGGACACTCCTCCTGGCCTTTAAACCCTTCATTTATACTTTAAAATTAGTCCGTTTGACAAACCTATCATTGCCATTCACTTTGTGGATTTCCAGTGGTACTTTTGTTTTTAATAAATTTCCATCTCTTCATATTTTAAAGTCCCCTCCACTACATTTTTTTAATTGGAATAAGTGACATTAATATAATTATAACAGCGTGTATTTTACCTCAATAAGTTAAGCCTCAAGACCAAGACATTGAGAATGGACACCATATATCGGATCTTGTGTATTCAAGAACATAACTTTTGATTTCGACAACTACTTTTTTAATCTACTAAATTTTCTTGTAATTGAATATTTTGATCAATCAGCTGTAGACAAAAAACTAGCTTTTCCATTTTGCCAGCCGTTCTTTTTCTAACATTAATTCATCGACTCCCATTAATCTCTCTCGATCAGGTCGAGTATGGTTAGACCTGAACATAGTCTTCTACTGCGAAATATTCTTGCCGTTGAGAAAATATAGGTTTGTAGATGTAACCGTTGTTGCATCAGAGCCGATTGCGTGATTAATAATGTACATTATCCTATTACAAAAATAGATTAGCATGGCTATGACGGGAAAACCTATTATTATTACCGTTACTCAATTAGGAATGATGTTCAGAAAAGATGAAATATGTTTTTATAAAACAAAAACATAGAAAAGAGATAATATTTAGTAAAGGAATAACATAGCTTTGTTTGTTTAAGAAAGAAAGAATAAATCGGCCTCCTAGCGGGGATCAGTGTTTCTCTGGAAGACCTTTATGAAGAGAGAGAGAAAAAAAGAAAACGCTTCAGGAGTCAAAACCGTAATAATATTTTGTTTACCGTTTCCAAATGAAAAAATCGACCAAACAATTTATGAAATCATTCATGGTATCAATAATGAAATTTGAGAATAATGATAACGAAGACAGATGTTGATTTATTACAGAAAAAATATATACTTTAGCAATATGGTCTTTAAATATAAGAAATCACAATATTCAGTTAATGTTTTCTAGTCCTATTGTTTATTCCGTGTATCATAGTACATCTCATATCCTAACTAATCCTATCGCTATCCTCACAACATACGCTGATGACACCTTTAAGTCCTATCAGTCAATGTTGATCCATTTCCTGCTTTTCATAATCTACAGTCACAAATCACTTCAGGTGTCATAACTAAAGAGTTAAGATAAATTACAACAAATAACCTTTACCAAGCGCCACCAAGGGGGAGGGGCTTTATTTGTTTATTATATTTATTTTATCTTGCATTTTGTTCGATAAGATTGATCATGTTGAATATGTACCGCAAGAGCAGTTTCAAGATAGCTTTATAAAAATCATCGAAACTTATCAGCATTGAGAGATTGTTTCAGAAAGTTTGGGAAAAAGTTTGTTCGTTAGTCGTTTGTCGGATTCATTGGGGACTTGTTCGTGACTTTAGTCGTTTATCTGCTTGAGTTCGGACTTAGACCGAGTTTCGACGGTAGCTCTGTTAATTGTAAAAATATATTGCAGAGAACTTCCTACTGCCAGCTGTGGAATCAGAGGTTGATGGCTACATAAACAATGCCTCAGTTATTAAATGGACGATTTAGAGTTAATAATATATAATTGATCTTTTTATACGCAAACCAGCAAATTAATAGAAATAAGTTCGTCAAAGTAAATATATTGACACTATTTAGTTTTAAAAATACAGTAGCTGCCTGAAGGACGAAACAATGCTTTCTGAATTATTATTACATAACTGATTTATATATTCTAATTTTAAGGGACGTTACGATTATCAAGAGAAAACTAAGGTTTATTAGTAAAAATTAAATCTTTCATACACTGTGAAATCCCTATATATATACATATATATATAAAATCCTAATTCTTTCCCGGAACTGCTGTTAGGAATTGAATCAGTGCAAATTTCTTTTGTGGAGCGATAATGCCATCACTTACATTCATTTTCTTTTCGATTCCAGCAGACGTAAGTACTTCATACAAACGTTATTCATCCATCTTTGAATATTGCTATTCCTTGTGGATGGCTAGAGATTATCCAGTTCTTCTTTTCTTCTTTGGTTGAGTTCATCCACCAGAAGGCCAATCGATGGCTGGCCAACTATAAAGCACACAGCACGCACTGTTCTAGCTAGGTGCGGAGCACTTGTTGCCATGTTGCCATACTGCCAGTTAAAATCCATATAACTGAACTAAGAATGACTTCGTCCAGATTGGCCCTCAATTTAAAATTGCTATACTAGTCAGCTGCGTTTACCCTTCACCTTTAATTTAGAACACGGATAATAACATGATTCTAGCTATTGCATTTCTTCACTGGTGCATCATTGTCGTCAGTGAACCGATTTGTTTTTTATTTCGTTACTTAATTACTTTTTCCTCCAAGCAGACGGAATTATTTTTATTTAATTTATAAACCTAATCAATATTAAAAATAACAATGTTTATTTTAAACAGATGAATAGAATAAAAGCTAAGGTGTATTTCTAAGAATAATGGAATAACTACATGTAACTAACTAAAGAAGTCATGTTTTTTCTTTCTTGTTTTCCCAGATCTACTGCTTTATGTTAAAAGTTGTTTTACTCTAGCTCATAAATTAAAATTCATATCATGTCTTACAGACTTTTAAAAACAAAAGTATTTATGTTTTTATGATCATCCAACCAAACAGTTGAATGACTCGGAGAAACCGCAAGTGTTATTACTTATCATTATTTTTCAAGGGAGGGAGGAAGAGATCAGCAGTCGGAACGACCTTGGGTGAAACGAAACGGGAGATGCAATGTATACCCTATCTAAACCAACGGAACGAAACCGGAGATATTTTGGCCTTAGGTTATTCGTCTCATTCCAAACCGGCTCAAGGCTGCAACCAGTTCCAAGTTCCGTTCCACTCAGAAGGACCCATCACTAATGGAAAATACTGATGTTAAATATCGATACACAATATATCAGTGACAAAAAATAACGATATATGGTTTTTTTTTTGTTTGTTTTTTATAAAAAAAAGCCATTTTTAATATTCCTGTCACAATTGGTTACCTGTTTATTTTATTATGTTTTTAGCTATCTTAGGTAACGACATCGGACCAATTTTGACAAAACCGTATTACTTTTGCAGATCGATTCCGATGCTTCATTTCAATTTCACATTTATGGGAAGCTTTTTCCTTTAACTTCACGATTAAACTTCATTTCTATAATTTTAGGTTGGATTCTACAGTTTTTTTGTGTTATAATGTTATTTGTTAAACCAATTTTATAAGGTTTTGTTAATTTTGTTTTAAAAAAAAAAAATATATATATATATATATATATATATATATATATATATATATATATATATATATATATATATATATATATATATATATATATATATATATATATATATATACAAGAGATAAAAGATAAGAAACTGCTCGTCGGAACTGTCAATAAACAATATTGAAACCCATCCCTACTAATTAACGAAAGTGCTCTATAATCCAAATGCCAATAAAGGAGCAAACATCGAATATTCAATCATTGATAATTACTCATAAAATAAACCTAAACAGGTTATAAGAGCAGAGCTAAACAGATTAAAATAGCAGCAATGACCATAGCATTGTAATGCGGCTACGAACAAAGACACATCTATAAGCAAACTATCATTGGATTGAAACATGGAAGCTAGAGAAAAATGGCATAAATTGGTTGAGAGATGACGTAGAGCGGTATCACCTGTGAGCTCGCCACGGCGATAATAGTGATGAATGGATGAACCGCTCCGGCAGTCCTTCTCATTTGGCTCACGTCCTCTGCTAATGTATCAAACCCATCGCTCCCTCTTCCTCTGCCTGGATTCTTCTCTCCATCCAGCCTATACCTACATCGACATCAAACCTAAGTAGAAGTGTAAAAAATAAACAGAAAAAGATACATAGCCATTGAACGAAACCTATACCTATGATCCTAGTACATCATGTTCAATTTTTTACCACTTGTTGCTAAGATGGAACATAGTACAGTAATTATATAATTGTAAAAATATACAAGTTTTTTTTCTCAATAAATTGCTATATGGCGTGGTGTGCTAAATTCGAATTTCAACTCTGCACACATTAAAAATTCAAAAGTTCCAAAAAATGGGTGAAACTAGATTTTGATTGAAGAAAAAATAATTTTTAGAGAAAAAAACACAACCGACTTCAAGATTAAACCTACATATACAAACTTGAACTAAAAAATAATAACCACTCAATATTCATCCTTTATTCATTAATATATCCTTTGTTCTGGTGTGTGTTTATTCATATATTTTTACAATGTAGTCATACCTCTTTGCTTGTTTTCTTTTTTTCTAGCTCTGATGAAGACTCGCATTGCAAGTCGAAACGTTGGCTTTAAGAATTAGAATAAAATAAACATGTTGCTGAATATCTATGACTGCCTACCCTAATTATCTACATCTCCTAAAAAATAAAAAAAAATATTTTAATTGCTTCAAAACAAAAACCATTAAATGAAAATCAACGAAATTATCGATACTTATGTACCTATTCACAATTTATGGCTAGTTATCTTTGAAGTCGCGCCAGCTAAGAAGGGCAGTTTAATCCTGCCTTTGCAATAAACTTTCGAATGGAGGGAGACAGCCGTGTGGCGGTGATGAAACAGTGGGAGGATCTTTACGATTACAATTTCTTTTCAAATTCTGTTTGTTTTGGTTGGCACCGACCCCAAAAATAACTGATTATAAACTGTGAATAGGTATATAAGTATCGGTAATTTCGTTGATTTTCATTTAATGGTTTTTGTTTATCATATAAATTTCAACTGAATTGCGCTTTTTTCTGAGGGTGCCTAAAAGTATACTTACCGTCTTCCAGCAGTGGCGATCTTTTCTTTATTCCTTAGGACGGTTGAAAGAGAGCTACGCGGAATTCAGAATTCAATAGCAACAAACGCCCAACTTCTTTCTCCTTTCTGCACTTTGCAAATCAATTTTAACTTTTCGTTAATATTAACTCTTTCTTTGATTTTTCTTAAAAAGTCCTTCGTTGATTTCAAAATATTTTTTATGGGACTACCTCTGAAGTATGCCCTACCGATCTAAAAAAGAATCATCAAAATTGATTCAGAATTGACGGAGGTTCTCAACTCGTCTTTATTTTTTAATTTTTTTTTTATTTATGTTACGCGCTTACTACGTCAATTCTGAATCAATTTTGATTATTCTTTTTTAGATCGCTGGGGCATACTTTAGAGGTGGTCCCATAAAAAATATTTTGAAATAAACTCAGCACTTTCTAAGAAAAAAAACAAAAAAAAAAACAGTTAATAAGTGATTTTATGAACTGTTATTTTGATTTTTTTTTTAACATACACACACACAAAAAAAATACAGACGAGTTGAGAACCTCCTCTTTTTTGAAGTCGGTTGAAAAATGTCGCTGACATCGCCTTTCTATCTATCCCAATCCATTGCACACTAAAACATATGTAACCTTGAATTTTACAAACCTGAGACCTAACAGCTTGATCTTCAACTTATTAAGAAAAGTTACAATTTCTACAAAACTGCAAATATGAATGAATGAAAAAAAAAAAAAAAAAAATTATTCTGGGACACCTTGTCATCACAACTTGTCCAATTTAACCAGCTATCGAATGGTATGATCAAATTAATGATTCCGTGTCGATTTCATCGAGAAATTTCCAATTAAAAAAGAAAAGAACATGATTTTTGGTAGGCATACAAATCGGGTACTTAGGTAAATAAAACATTATGATAATCGCTTGATGGAAATCTGTATTATATACAAAAGAAACACATAGAATACTAAGCATGGAAAAACATTATTGTTGATTTGAAAATAAAGGATCACTGTCATTAAAGCTTCGCCAGAACAAAGGAAACCCTTATTTTATTACATTTTCAAAATGTCCACCGTTATTTGGAATGAAACTTCTTACTCTCTTTCTCACAGCCACTACGTTCACTCTTAAAGTCGGACGCAGCCGTAATTTGGCACCGGTCTTTAGAATCCTTTTTTTTAAACTTCCATGCTGGTCAACTCTCTAGAATACACTTCACTTTTTGTGCAGTCCTCAAATAAAAGTCTGTTGCAGCTAAGTCAGGTGACCTAGCTGGCCAATGTATAACACCATTTCTACCTATCCATGTCGGCTATCACTGGTTCAGCCATTCTCGTACTGCTGTCGAATGATGGGCAGGAGCACCACCGTGTTGGAAAATCATGCTTTGCTGAACATTAGGTGGACTTTGGGGTGTAATGATATGCAAAAAATCCAAGTAACATTCAGCATTCAATCTGTTAGGCAAGCAATGTGGTCCCCAATGAGTCGGTCCCCTACCCCCACTATCCCAGCCCACACGTTCACTGTAATACTATCCTCGAATGCTACTTGTTGAATCATATGTGGGTGGTACCGGTTGTGGACGCTGAAAATTCCCTCCCTTGTAAAATCAGACTCATCTGTCCACAAAACTCTTCACAAAAACTGGTATTCTTCAATATCCCTATTCAAAATCCAACGGAAAATTTTACTGCTGCACTACTGTAATGTTCATTATCATTTGGTTATAAACCTTGTACTTGTGTGAAATGATATGGGTGAAAATGTTCTCGGTGCAAAATTTTGATCTTCGGGAGATACCGATTTCACGGGCCAGGTTTCTAGATGAAACTCTGGGATTTTCATTTATCATATGAATAATTTTCGCTTAGAGTCCAACATCATGAGGAACTTGTCCGTATTCTCGAAGTAACTTATCAACGGTAGTAGTTTCAAATAAACGCTGATGAGTTCGTAAAAACACTAACGCAGAGGGGAGGCACCTATCGGGATACCTAAATTGGGACTCGCACCACGCAACATTCTTTCACATTTCAAATACCATAAAAAAAATTAATGTAAGCGTACTCGCCATGTGTGAACGTTGCTATCAGCGTAGGTGTATCAACAAACAGAAAAAATAATTCCAAGATACAAAAGGAGCCCTCAAGCTAGGGAGAAGCAATATTAGCAAGGGTCTTTCTAATGGTAGTTACACTTTTGTCTCTGTACCTCCTCATTAGTCTAAATCGAACTTTGAGCTATTATATCATAACAAAAAGAAATTAATAAACGATGATTCCCTCCCATTTTAAAATAAACAGGAAAAATAAATGTGTAAAAGCGATAATGTTCAAAGTACTGAGAAAGGTCAAAGGCTCTGTTCTTGCTTGTTATTATGATACCTGAACTTGCCTAAAGTTTATGTCTCATATATAATATATTTTTTCTTTGTTTATTATCGTAATGAAGTGTTTTTTTTGTTTGAAATACAGATTTCCATCAAGTGATTATCATAATATTTTATTTACCAAAGTACCTGATTTGTATCTCAAATTAATACACCATGTTTTTCCGGGTTTAAAAATAAATATTTCCATAAAATCATTAATCAGATTATACAATTTTAAAGCTAATTAGATTTGCAAGTTTTTGTGAGATTTGCAGTTTTGTGGATTGTTTTTATTAAAAGCAGTGAGTGTTGAAGTATTACCAGAAATTGTAACTTTTCTGTATAAGGTGAAGGTTAACATATTCTTTAGGTTCCAAATTTGTAAAATTCAAGGTTACATTACTCTTACTCGAATGCTTAATTCGAAAAACATGGCTAAACTTTGATAAAAACGTGAAAATTATGGCAAAAACGTGATTTCCTTAAAGCAGTTTTTGCATTATTGTATATCAGCAACGGATTGGAATATCAAGGTAAGGTCTGCGGCATATCTCTTCATTTTTGATCTAGTTTTTATATATATATATATATATATATATATATATATATATATATATATATATATATATATATATTTTAAGTATAAAGTAACCTTGTTTAATAACGAACTATATTTAATTTCCTCCCCATAACATACTAAAAGTTTTTTTTTTTTCAAGTCTATTGAACATCTAAATCAGTGATTTCCAAAGTGGTCTATATCGACCCCTTGGGGTCTATGACAACCTGCAAGGGTTCTACGTCAGTGAAAAAAAATGTGGGGGTCCATGAAATGAAAATGGGGGTCCACGATAGTGGATCTCAACACATACACTGATAGTATCTATTTTCTTACATCATACTATCTTCTAATATCAAAACATATACATTATTTATAAAAGTACCTATGAAGTAAAACAATTATTATATATGTTTATAAAATTGTGTAAGTTGTAGGATGTTGGTATTCGCTTTGTGGTCGCAATACATTTTGAACTTGTAAAAACCTGAGAGTCGCAGTCTCAGAGCTTCGCTACCTTGCACTGACTTGTTCAATTCGTCACTCTATAAATACGAATGTGGGACAAATACGTTTATTCGTTTCCTGAATCTTGAAAAGGAAAGTGCTAAGAAAATATTTTAAAAAATATAAACAGATAGTATATCTGTAAATTATAGTGAGTCAGTGTTATTTCGTTTGAGAGTGCTGGAGAAAAGTAAGTACATTATTTTATTTTTTTTTTTAAATTAAATTTTAGTTTTGTACTCGTAGTTAGCAAAGATAGATAAATTACGCCAATCATGACTTTAGTTATTAGTAGTTTAATATTCAATCATACAATATTACACGAGTACTCCTCAATAGTTTCTTTTTAAAAGTTTTAGCAATCGGTATTATAATTACAGTGCAATGTCCGTAATTCGAGCTAATTGTTAAAGAGGATGTTCGAATTATGGAATGTTTTCGGAAAAATCAAAAAAATATTTTTAATATACAGCTGCTGGATTTTCTGTCTTATTTAAATAATTTAATTTTGCCCACAGATGACTGATGTCATGTCCGAATCTAAAAAGAAATGTAGACAGTACAGTGTAGATTATTTGAAATTTGGCTTCATTCCATCATTGCCGGACAAAAAATTGCCTAAGTGCCTTTTATGCAACAAAGTTTTGGGCAATGACGCTATGAAACCATCTAAACTGCAAGATCATCTGAGAAGATGCCACCCTGATAAAAGAGAGAAAGATTTGAAATACTTTCACTCAAAGATGAACTTCAGAAGAGACCTACACTGGACAGAATGTTCGCTTCGACGTCACAAAGAAATGATGATGGTTTGCGGGCGTCTTACAATATCTCGTTACTTATAGCAAAATCCGGAAAACCGCATACTATCGGAGAGAGTTAATTTTGCCAGCCGTTGAAGAGGTTTTAAAAACTGTTTTACACAAACCTGCATCTGATATCATTAAAAGAATTCCCTTAAGCAACAATACTGTTGAAAGACGTATTGATGAAATGAGTTCTGAAATTGAAAGCTTCTTATGTAATTATTTGCAAACGACCCATTTCTCTATACAACTGGACGAGTGAACTTTACCTGATAATGCAGCATTATTATTGGCATTTGTTCATTTTATTATGAATCAAGAAATCTACGAGTAACTGCTCTTCGCAAGAACTTCAGTAACCGACACTAAAGGTGAATCAACATTTCATGTTTTGAAGTATTACTTCATTGAAAAAGCAATTCCTTTATCAAATATAATATCAGTAGCTACAGATGGAGCACCTGCCATGGTTGGACGTTGTCGTGGATTTATAAGGTATTTAAAACAAAATGTGTCAGGGGTGTTAGCAATACATTGCGTCATCCATCGACAACATTTAGTTGCTAAAAATTTGAATAATAGATTGCATCAATCATTTCATTTAGTCATTGATGCAGTAAATCGAATCCAAATTAACGCGTTGAATACGCGGTTATTTGCGCAATTGTGTGAAGAAAATGACGAACACTTTCATCAATTACTCCTTCACACTGAAGTACGCTGGCTGGCTGTCGAAAGGCTTATGTTTGACAAGATTTTTTGCACTTTTTGAAACTATTTTAGAATTTCTGGATACTAAAGATAAAATTTTGAAAGAAAATTTAATGAAGAGGAAAACAGACATCGCCTATTTAACAGATTTGTTTACAAAATTTAATATGGTTAATTTGCAATTACAAGACGACAGTTTAAATTTGATTAAAACAAAGTCTATCTTATCACAGTTTAACCAATGAAGCAAAATATTGGACGGGGCGAATTTTCTCAGTTCCCCAATTTGTCACAGACAAGCTGTCAGGAAGACGACGTTTCAACATACGTTCAACATTTAAATGCCCTCTATTCACATTTTGAATCTAGGTTTGAGGATATTTTGACTATGGTAATACCACAGTGGATAATTAATCCATATGGTGACATAGAAGAAACGAACGTTATAATACAAGAGGAACTGACTGAACTAAGTACAAACGAAGAACTTAAGGTTCAGTTTAAAAACGGATATCAGCAATTCTGGCTGCAAACCAACATACCCGTTACTTATCCCGTATTATGGAATATAGCGAGGAAATTTTTAATTTCCTTTCCATCGTCATGCCTAGTGGAAAGGGGGTTCAGCGCTGTTACCAATCTCCTAACGAAAAAAAGAAACAGACTGGACATCATTAGCCAAGGAGATTTAAGAATAACCCTTACAAAATTGACGCCAAATGTTGATAATTTATTATTAAAGCACCAGGTTCATCCTTCTCACTAAAAATATTGACTTATTGCTTATGTTATTTTATTTAATGTTACGTATATTTTACATAACAGTTACGAAATTTTATTTTGAGTAGTTTTAATTTAAATTCAATTAATAAATGTATCAATTAACACGTGTTTTTACTTTAAGTTTTTAACACTAAACTTCACTACAGTTAGAAATTTACAGGAATTCAATATCAGGTAAGTAGGGGGTCTACCCAACACGGAAAAACATGGCAAGGGGTCTACGACACAAAAAAGTTTGGGGAACTCTGATCTAAATAATCGAATTTGTAGTGCAATTAGTTGGGAGAAAGTTAAAATTCTGCTTAGCAACCCCAAAACAATGAAAATCATTTGGCGAAAACACCTCTAGATGTTTTTTAACTGGATTATTATTATTATTATTTTTATATTGGAACTAGCCTATTACTAACATGACTAGAGTTAGTAAATGTTTGAACCTTCAATATATCGAAAGATGAGTGATCTAGAAAGGCCAATTAGAATACGGTTAGTTTTGGATTCCAAGTTCCTCTTTTCCTTCATTATATCTGATACAGGTTACGAGGTACTTAGCATTTGATTGAACTTTATTAGGCTATTGTAGTGTACTTTATATCCTGCATTAATGTATGTACCTATATATTCAGTCTTCACGTCGCACAGTGGGGTATTTAGCCTCAAAAGCTGGACAAAAGTCATTTTTTGAAGTTAAAAATGGAACAAATTTTCCAACCAATTAATGAATCCAGATCCTTTGAGCATTAGAAAATGACTTAAGCAGGGCCATCAGAGGTCTTGGAGCTGCGGGTCGCGACGTGCAATAACGCGTTTAGGTAAGTCCACTCTCAGATCTAACTTAGCATGCTCTCTAGCTCATAATACAGCACATTTTTCCAAGTTTGTTATATATTATTTTTTCTTTTAGTTCAACATGGATCACCTTCAGCAAGGTATGTACTTATATTATTTTGATGCTTTAGTTCAATTTGAATAGTTTCTAAAAACTTTTTTTTAATTTTGATATTAACAAATAAGAGAGCAATTTTATCCACAAAATATAAACTTCAGAGATGATTAAGTTTCCCTTCCGGGTCCGTCCCGGTAATATTTCTTTTACCGTCACAAAGAGCAACCATCATACTTACTTTTTTAAGTGAAATCAGCTGCGACTATGAGCGACTAAATGTTTTAAGTATTTTTTTGTGAAAAAATGTCATTTTGGCATATTTCATTACTTCAAAATTTTAACGCTCTTTCTTCTTTCTAGGGCCTTCAGGGATAAATTGTATGACTCGTGGACAACTATATATCATTATGCAACAATATACAGATTGTAATATAAATGAAAAGTTGAATCATTTACAAAATTTTCTTCTGGCACAAGATAAATATACTGATCAAGAAAGTGCTGACTTGAAGCACAAATTGTCTTATCTTAGAAGTGAATTCAAACAAAGATGGGCAGCTTCAGGTAGGAAGAATCACCTTTTTATAAAAAACAATGAACAATGACTTCAAGGAACTTTTGTTATTCCCCAATCAGAAACCATTTTAACTTCATCTCGCAGTGGACGACCGGAGAAGCCTTTCCAAGATTTAAGCGATCGCAGTAAAATGAGAAAAAACTAAATATCTTCGAGAAAACATTGATTCAGACAAACTTACTTTTGTAACACAAAAAATGATGAATGTTTCCGGTAATAGGGACGCTTAAAAACTATTAGAATATATAACTAAATCCCAAACTAAGAAATACAGAACAGCATATACAGTTAGTAATAAAGTCGAAAAGCTTTCACATATAAAGGCTCTTTCCCTGTTTGTTGAAGCAGGACTTACAAGATCTCAATATGAAATTATTAGAAGTAGCAATAAAAGGTTTTATCCTTGTTACAGTATATTACAAAAGATAAAAAAATATTGTTATCCTTCAGCAGATTCTTAGAAGACTTCCTGCATCAACTAACTCACGAGGAACGAAGTAATATGGAATTAATATTAAAGTGGGGATGTTATGGTTCACAACAAGTACAATACAGGCAAAAGTTTGACTAAGAATCTTGTATTTAATTTTTTTCTTTTATCATCAGTAATTATCTAACTTATTTGTGAAATATAATTTCTAACAATAAAACACGTTGATTTATGTCATTTAACTATATTAAATAGCATAATAACACTAACTAATATTAGCAGTAGTAATTTGGAGTTGATTTAGCCCATAAAATAATTTTGTCCAAGAATTTGGCACAAATACCCCACTGTGCGTCGGCTTTGTCGAAACCGTTTATTTATTAACTGCAATTGCAGTATTCCACAATCTGTGAACGGATCTTTGAATAATAAAAAAAATGATTTGGACTGTCACTGGTCAGATTCAAAGCGCTAATAGCATCGGGAACCGAATATCGCTATCGGGGCTCTAACGAGTGCTTTTTGTTAAGTTGAAACGTACGACATGGGGCGAACAAAAAGTATAAAATTTCATTAGTTAGGACGCTTTTGTAATTGCTTTGTAGGTCTCACAGGAATAGACTTTAAACGAGATATGTATTCTAGTACTTTGTACTAACACATTATGACGTCACCCGTTTCTTCTATTTCATCTTTTGAAAGCCTTTACACCTTCACTCTTTGGTAAATTCATCGAAACAATCTTATTACATTACCATTAATATAAAGAAAAACAATATTATAAAAATGATTTCCTATATATATTTTTTTTATATAACCAACTGGAGGTTCCTAATAGTTTAATATTTTTAATTTAAGTAATTTGGTACGAACAGTGATCACTACCAAGTTTTCTATTCTAGACCTTGAAAGAATACACATTGTGACTATTTCCGTGATACGTATTCAGGTTAATATTAATTTATCAAATTTTAACAAGTCGGCTCTTTGCTTGATGTATAGCCTCCTAAATAAGATCAGCTGCCATCAATTTTTGCTATCAAGAAATTAGTACATACCAGACTAAAACGAAGATTAACAGCGCATATTTTCGGCTACTTCGAAACTCTTACTTTGTCACAAATAAACTTATCCATAAAGATTTTAATATACCATACGTAACTCAGTAACCATTCAAATCCACTGGTATCTCATCTTGCTTTTCATTATATTCCCGATATCCTCCCGAGGCGTCTAAAAAGAAGTTTGCCTAAGGACCTTCTAATCTATAATTTTTAAGTGCTATTAATGAGTAGCTTTTTTATTAACATGCGATTGACATGTAATTATGGATGTGATCTCACATTCACTAAATGTATTTTTAATTTCCTGTATGTAGTAGTAAATTTTAATCAATAGGTTAAAACATTTTTTTTTTTTTTCAGAATAAATGATTTCTTAATTTTTTTCAATGAATATTAGTACCTTGTCACTTTCAATAATTAGCCAAATACATTTCTTTCTGAATTAAATATTGATTTCTTTTATTTACCTAGTTTGTTAATGTCAAATATTTATTTCACATTCTCAGATAATATCAAGCAAAGATAAGCGAGAACATTGAAATACATTTAAATATTTTAATAAGCATCGACGAGTGTAGGACAGAGGAAGGTGGCCTGCCCTAATGGCAGTGGCTTCTCTTCTCTTCAATAAAATAGTGAGTCTGGTGACTAGTTGGTGCTTCCCTAGGCTGCTTCAACACCATCAATTTGTTTTCTTCCAAGTAGCAACTAGCACGCAATGTGATCGTTCTATCAGTTCACAACTAGCAACCATAGGTCGTTCCAATATCATTCTAATAGTTCAATAGCTTTATATCTAGTTTACTATTTAACAATCATTAACACATCCCGTCTTCATTGTAATAATTACCGACATCTCAGATGTCTTATCGCTACCTTTTACAGGCCAAAATTTTTTGCCACTTGTTTAAATTATCTGATTTTTTTCGTACAAGTGAGCAGCAGTCTTGAAGACTGCAATTAAATCGTTTTATCTATTTTTATTGAAAGAAAATTTATTATATCATGCATCAATAAATCTATATATACTTTTTCAATTTATCTATTTATTAGGATTTAAAACTGTGCACAGAAGACAATAAATAAATTAGAAATGTGAAGATAACGTTCATACCAACATCTCAATTTCTTGGAAAGCAACAACCCACTGGTAGCACTTAAAAAAAAATTCTATATGAGAAGGTGTCAAAGCCATCTTTTTTTCAGACACCTTGGTTGGCTATCAAGAAAAGAATGGAAGGCAAATCGGAAGAATAGTGGATTTGAATAGTTATAGAGTTTAATAACAAAATTATGTATCTGTTTTGGATTAAATGAACAATATATATATATATATTTTTTTTTTTTTTTTTTTTTTTTTTTTTTGCATTTATTTGTTATTCTTAAGTGACCTGGTTCCAAAATAAAAAATTATTTTTCTATTCTATTCTATCCTATTCTATATGCACAATCAAGGTAATTTTATTTGTGACAAAGTAAGGTTATTAAAGAAAAATTAAAGGATTGATGAATCAATAGCGACTTTTAAAGCAATTGTTATTTTCAAAACATAAGCGTTACATAAATTATGAATGTTAAAGCTTTTAAAATTGAAATATATCGATTCTCACTTACAGAGGTTAAACGGACTTTAGAAAGATATTAAGATTGGAAGAGGGGTGGGGGGGGGGAGAAAAGAGCCAGGACCCTGATATTTTTTCTATGACAGTTTTTTCCGTTCCTATTCAAAACAAATTTTAAATGGGACTATTGAAAATATTTATAAATAGTTTTCAAATAAACAATACCTGTAGAAGTGGCAATTAACTTAATAATCCTAATTTTATTGATCCTTTTATACCATCATGCGCACCTTAAGTGAAAAATCGAAGGACTTTGGATTAAAGGGATAGGATAAAAAATGAAATGGATGGTTTAGTGGAGCCCTTGATCTCCCTCCCCCCCCCCTCTCCCCGCGAATAAGTCTAATTATAGTCATGTAAATGAGTCTTATGTAATAAATCGGCTTCACATAGCTTTAGTCTAGTCAATCTTGAAGAAGTTGTAAGCTAAGAGCAGTTTCTTGTCGTTTTAGTCCTGTGTGGAGATTCCAAGTTATACGGTTATCCAGTTTGAGTCCTAGATATTCTGTTCATTGCGGATAAGTAGAATATTATTGAAGGATACTATAGTGAAGAAGTAGTAGGTTAACGATGAAAAAACTTTTTGATGAGATTCGTGGAATGAGATCGCAGTATTTACAATGATACGAAAGGATCTTGGAGACAGTACTAGGATGTGTAAGGATGTTAGCTGTATAGACCGTGTAGAGGATTGGTACCTACCTACAAGGATACGTCCTTGAGGAGCCCCGGCATATTGAGCGAAGAGGTTTGAATGGGCTAAATTATGATTATGGTTTTGAACATTCTTTCATTCAAGAATGTAACTTAAATAAATAATTAAGTTCTTTAATATATTTATATATAATGACAAGGTCCGAAGTAGTGCTGTATTATAGTTTATCCTAATCGTAGGAAAAAAACTCTGTACATGTACAAATAGCCAGATATCAGAGCGATAAACTAATTGTTATCAGTCATACTGCCTTTAATTCTTTCATTTTTTACCTCTTTTTTTTTTAAAGTTTCATTTTAGACCACATATAACTTTAATTTTTTTATATATATATATATATATATATATATATATATATATATATATATATATATATATATATATATATATATATCACGTGTCCACTGAAAATGTGTTTGTTTACATTTTGAACGAACAAAAGCAGGATTCACTAATAAGTCCAGTGGATTAACTTAAGAAAAATCAAAAAATTAAAAACGGTTTGATGACATCTCAAACGAGGTCTTTGATGCCTCTCTGGCTGTTACTTATCAATTTCTTGAAATAATTCGATTCTACTGGGTAGGGCTAGGGTAAACTTGCCGAAGGAACACGAGTTGGCTTTTGACCATAGTGGCGTTCCCCTGTTACCTCATATTCTATATAGTTAGGCAATGTCAGGATTCTTCGTAATTGTAAATGTATTATTTTAATTCTGATTATTTTATAAACCAAATATTAATGCTAGCCGATAAAATGAGATATCAAAATTCAAATAAATAAAAATGCTTATTTAATGTTTAATATTCATACTTTCAGTATACCAGACTAAAACGACAAGAAACATGCCGTCGTTTTCGACTCCAACATTTACTGGACAAACCTTCAGATTTACTACGAGAGAATCATATATATATAGTTATTAGGCCTATTTGAACTTATGGAGTTCAGCTTAGGGACTCAACTAAACCTTCTAATTTTTTCCAAATGTATCTTCTAAAATTACATTTGAGAGATGTATTTTTATTTTATTGTATACAATATTCAGCTTTATTAAATACAATAAAATGATTTCCGTTCTATCCTAAAAGTACCTTCATTGGTGAAATGAGCCGCTCGTATTATTACATAGATGTGTATTATGATTAGATCCAATTTTACCAAAATCAATTTTAGACATAGACATTGGAAGAGGGTGAAGATAATAATAGAAACATCAATTAGCGACTTGTGCTATGAGAGAGGAGATGAAGGGGAAGAGTGGCTGCGGCTGATTGAAGAATGCAAATGCAATTCGGTTGGGAGGGGCGCCGTGCTCCTGAGGGATGGTCCAATATTGCTAGCACCTGCTTCCGTCACCCAAGACAATATTAGGTATTAAGCCCCTTCTTATATCACCTTTATTTTCAACTAAAGATTTACTGTCTAATATCCAACTCACCGCTATCAAATCTTTTCCTCTAAAAAAGGTTTTTTCGATTCTGAATAATAAATCATTGAATATAGCTCGGTTCCACCTTATCTGCCCCATCTTCAATAAATATATCATCTATATATTTTATGTAATAAAGTATCCGATCCAGTGGGAGGAGGGGGTTGGAGACCCTATACTTTAGTAACTTTTCAAGGCTAAAGGAAATAGGAATACCTTCCCCGGCAGGTGTAGAATGGAATGGACTCATTCTTTATAACTGTTAGGCTAATCCAACGAGCTTCCACCACCTTTTTTATGTTTTCATTCCAAGATTCTAACAGTAAAAATTTCCACATTAGGAATTTATATACACTAGGGACTCGATTAAGCGTGTCTCGATTAACCGAGCCTTTTATTTTTTATTTAATTTTATCATGTGGCTACTTCAGTAACAATAGAAAAGTAGTGATTTTAAACCATAAACTTTTTAATTTATGTATGTAATGATGCTACTAATGTATATCGTTATTGCACACATAATAAATATTATTTTGTTAATAAATAAATATATGTATTGTCCTACCTAATTTTTTTCTTATGCATTTATCATACTTCTTTGGGGTCTCGATTAACCGGGGATTTGGTCACCTGGTCCTATCTCGGCCTCAACCACATCGTTGATCTAGTCGTAAGTGTACCGCGAAGGACTGATACTCAACAACCAAACAGATGCTTCATACATCGCTTGTATCATTCCATTGTAACTCACAAGGGGAGGGCACACTCAGTCTCTCATGGATCTTGTTAGCAATTTATTAGGAGGTTCCTGGTCGAAAAATATTAGATATTTATTTTGTCGTACCGACCAATGGGCCCTAGAAGCCGAGAAAAAAAATAAAATAGCATTAAAATAATTAATTTTATATCTCGAGTTTAAAAAACGATATCGACATGATTCTTGCACCAAGATGTTTAGTTTCAATTAGAAATTAAAGGAAAAATACAACCACTCCATAGATTTTGGTTTAAGTTAATTAAATTCTAAAAAAATGATTACCTTTTCAAGCAAACTACCTCTATAGATGTTTTCTCACTAAAATTGATGTCAGATTCTAATTCAGTATCCTAAAAAATATTGAAAAACGCTTATTCAACAAAAAAAAATAATTTTTTTCACGCTCTTCGAGGAAAATGAAATTTTTTAGTATTTAAGAGTTCTTTGGAATGCTGAATTCGTATCCGATGAGAGAACCACGTATTAGATATGATTGTTAAGTATTTACAATTTTTGTTATATTCTTCAAACCCGGAACACATCTCTAATCCGTTGTGTAATCCTTGTTGACTGGGTTGTTCTAATAACTGAAGCTTATTACCTTACAATTTCATTTTCATTATTTTCAACAAAATCCTGTCAGCAACGGAAGTGAGACAGTTATTTCTATAATGTTTTTATGTCAAATATCACAATCATATTTTCAACCGACTTCAAAAAAGAGGAGGTTCTCAACTCGTCTGTATTTTTTTTTTGTTTTGTGTATGTTACGCGATTACTCCGTCAATTTTGAATCAATTTTAATGATTCTTGTTTAGATCGGTAGGACATACTTTAGAGGTAATGCCATAAAAAATATTTTGAAATCAACGCAGAACTTTTTAAGATAAATCAAAATAACAGTTCATAAAATCACTTATTAACTGTTTTTTTTTTATTTTTCTTAAAAAGTGCTGAGTTTATTTCAAAATATTTTTTATGGGACCACCTCTAAAGTATGCCCCAACGATCTAAAAAAGAATAATCAAAATTGATTCAGAATTGACGGAGCAACAAAAAAAACATAAACATAAACAAACAAAAAAAAAAAAATAAATAAACACGAGTTGAGAACCTTCGTCTATTCTGAATCAATTTTGATGATTCTTTTTTAGATCAGTAGGACATACTTCAATCAACGCAGCACTTTTTAAGAAAAATCAAAAAAACAGTTAATATTAACGAAAAGTTAAAATTGATTTGCAAAGTGCAGAAAGGAGAAAGAAGTTGGGCGTTTGTTACTGGTGAATTCTGAATTCCGCGTAGTTCTCTTTCAACCGTCCTAAAGAATAAAGAAAAGATCGCTATTGGTGGAAGACGGTAAGTTTACTTTTAGGCACCCTCAGAAAAAAGCGCAATTCAGTTGAAAGTTATATGATAAATTGGTACCAGGTATTTGATTTTCTGTATCAATGATTTTATATGTACGTACAAACAACATACATATACCCATTAATGAAAAATATACGTAATGATTTCAACTCCGATTTTGTGTTCAATTTTCCCAATTACATGAAGGTAAGTGAATGATAACCTCGATAAGTCTTTGTTCTGTAAGTCAAACCATTTTTCAGGGAAGCTTGAAGATCGAGAATTGACTGTATAAACAAAAATACACTCACCACTAAAAAGTGAAAAATAAAAATAATTTTTAGAGAAAAAACAAAACCGACTTCAAGATTAAACCTACATATGCAAACTTGAACTAAAAATAAAAAATAATATTTTAATTGCTTCAAAACAAAAACTATTAAATGAAAATCAGTGAAATTATCGATACTTATATACCTATTCACAATTTATAATCAGTTATTTTTGGAGTCGGTGCCAACCAAAACAAACAGAATTTGAAAAGAAATAGTAATCGTAAAGATCCTCCCACCGTTTCATCACCGCCACACAGCTGTCTCCGGCCATTCGAAGGTTTATTGTAAAGGCAGGATTAAACTGCCCTTCTTGGCTGGCAGCAAATGTATATATATATTTATATATATAAATTTGCTTTATTGATAACATACGTTTCCTAAGTTTTGAGGGTGCTGAAATGGAATTCTAGGGCTAAAAAAAATTTCACATTTTACAGTGTAAAAGCTAAAATGTTTCAAGTGATGTGCATTCAATATATTTTTTTTCCAAAGAACCGACATCGGATTCGAATTCAGCATTCCAAAGAACCCTTAAATACGAAATTTTATCCAAATAGAAAAATAAAAATTCGTAAGCTTCAAAATTTGCCTGACCAAATTGGTAGGCAACTTTTGTTTAAATTGACAAGAACATGAATTACGTTTAGACGGTTAAACTTATCAACTTTATTTTTTTACACGAAATATAGGGTCGTAATACGCTTGAAATATCTTCGTTTACCATTTCCTCTACCAAATCATGAAAAAAGACAACTATTAGAGATTTAAAAACTATTTCATCTTCAATAACAAAGGAATTTTTAATTTAATAGATCGACTAAGCTTGGTACATAATTTAAAGAAAACTGCAAGCAAAACTTTTGTTTTTATTACCTAAGCGGTTGACAACGAGATAATTCGGGTTGTGGCAGCCCAATATAGTCTTGCCATAGCGGCACTGTCAACTTGACTGTCAGAATGTCTGTCAGAATATCCATCGTCCAAAGTAGGGTAGACTGGTAGTTGTAGTGCATGCATTTCATCTTCTAGGCAGAGAGGACATTGGGATCTCTGTACGTTCCCGATCCTGTGCAGGTGTTGTTGCTTCATTCGGAAACATGCCACAAATACTTGCCAATTGAGTGTTTCTGTCAACGCTTTCTTTCTGCCTGTTTCTTTTCATTATAAAAACGCTTTATAATTCTTTTTACAAAATCATAAGAAAGAGGAGGATTGATTTGGGACATTTCAGAACCGCTTGGGGCCAGTTAATCAGCTTTCTAGTTTCCTGGTAATCCACAGTGACTTGGAATCCTCTGATATGACAAATACGTATTTGGTATAGGTAAATAATTAAATATACAAAAAAAAGTATTGGATTTCATTTTCAAACAACCAAAGCTAAAGCCAAAACAAAATATTTCTGTTATTACAGTAAACTGCTTATTGTTTATTCGGTTTTTTGAGCCATAATAAAGTATTAATACAGAGAGAGAAGTATGATATGCACCGTCTTTTCAAGTAGTGTTTAGCGAAAAGTTATAGTAAAAATTGCGATTTCTTCAATAATATATGAAAGCTATATCCTTGTTAGATGCAAAATATTTTATTAATATATCTTTAATAAATATGAATACAATTGACTTACGATATTCTCTAGGAATTAATGCTATTTTTATAAGCTCAATAATAGAATACAAAGCTTAAAGGAATCGGGCAAAGAAAAGTTTGAGACCGGGCTAGTTAAGTTCCTATTAACGAATTAGGAAGCAATTACCGGCCCGATCTAATCGGTGATACCTCTTTCTCAGTCCCATCCCAACCACCTCTACCTAACACGAAACTCAGCAAGTTTCTTCTTTTTTACTCATTGGCTTTATTTATTAGGGAAGAAATCATGAATATATATTTCAAAAATATGTAGCATAATTCCTTGAGCGTGATGTTTTTTACAAAACCAAACGTTATCCGTAACAAATTTTTATCAAGTTGATTTGATGTTTGCAGAAAATTGACAGATATAGTTCTGTGTCTCCTACCGGTTAGATTGTCTTCCTGGTTCAACATCACAATCGCATTCGGAATGAATAAAATATTATTAATAATATTTAGATTGTAAAACAAATATCATATTGACGTTAAAGGTTTATATTGAAAACTAACGAAATTAGCTATCAAGTTACAGGTAATATCAATTTTCATGCCCTAAATAACTCATATAATTAATTAAGTAAAATCATATTACAGCAAGAAAAAATAAAGGAAAATTCAAATATAACAGTTTTCCCATATTATCTAATTTATTCGTTTATGGAAATTATTAAGAATAAAAAAAGTGTACTCCATATTAAGGAAATTGTTTAAATATTAAACTTAATGTATCACAAGAAAAAAATGTGTGACTGTTATTTTCAGTCTCTTGGTCTTAGAGTGATCCGTTTTCTCGTTATCCTATAGTAGCCAAGGCTAGAATTAGTTGAAAGCAATTATTTTTATTTTTATATTAATATTTTTAAGGTAATAATATAGTTTAATTCAAAGAAAAAAAATTGTTCAGCTATAATGGCGGCAGAAAATGTGCTTACGCAACATTACCCTCTAGAATATTTTTATTTTTTTTCAGAGATAGGTAAAGTGATATATTTATAAATGCTACAATAGTACTGTTTCATGAAAACCTTTGCAATTGTTTGAATCGTTAAATCTTTAAAAAAAAAAAAAAAACAAAAAAAAAAAACATTTTTATGCCACTTCCGCAAATTTAATCACAATTTTAATGTTTTATTTACAAAATAACAAATTAAAAATTATTCAAAATATATATTTAATTCTCCTTCTGTGTGAGAGTTAATTTCAGTCTGGAAATTCAACCAAACATTTCTCATGAGACTTTATCAGTGTACTATTTTTAAATAATCAACAAATTTACAGACTTCGAAGCTCATTTAATATTACCAAACATATAAATAAACGTTTGTTTTCAAACTCTCAACAAGCAATGTTTGTAAGAGGACCTGAATGTTAAACACGAACCACAATAAATATCAAGTTCTCCACTTCATTAAAATTTTATTATTAACGGTTGACTCACAAACCAACACATTAATATTACCCACATGTTAATGAAGTTGTTTTCTCAATAAACGAACAAACAAATCACACATCACTTCCTGAATAAATTAATACGGAGAAAACATATACGTCGATTGATAGCTGAGCAAGAATTCATTATCAGTTTATCTTGACATGATTGCTCTGTAAATAATTTAAGCCACGTTTAACAAAGCTAAATAGCGCAACAAATATAATATGAAATGTAGTATTGCAACAGATATATTTATTCGTACTTAATTAAGTACGTCAAATATATATAAAGCATTTTTTATGATAAAATCAATGAAATTTGTTACAAGGAACGTTGTGTGCGTCCTTCGCGCCGTTAGAAAATAATGAAATCAGACTTTTTAACAATCAGATTAAAATAATCGATTATGAATGAATATGACCTATAGTATCACAAAAATTCTGAATGGACAATATATCTCCAAAGGGAATATGTATGTGTAAGGAACTGAAAGGGAAATAATTTGTACAAGTTGAAGGGACAAGGCATAAGGCTTGCGAGTTTGGGAAATATGTCTCCTTCGTACACGTTTTCAGTATCCATTAAGTTCTGACCAACTTGCGATCATATTTGTTTAGACCTAAGATCGACAGTCGTCACTATAGCATCGTTTTTGAATTTTGTACTTTTATTTTTGACAATTGTACACTTGTATATCTCGGAAATATCAAAGCATGGATTCTGGCCAGGATTATTTTTCTCTTTTTCCAAATACATTCCAGTCGTAACGACATAGTGTATATTAAATAAGATTATTGTAAATTTCTATTTCCATTCTCAGAAATCCTTAATTAACAATTGCTATTAGTTTTCATAAAAAATTCAATGCAAATTTCAGAAAACATATTTTAGAACAAAACCATCGCAACGCCCTGAGTTAATCACTAAGAAAAGTCAATGCATTCTATTCTTATAACTGTTAGCTTATTTCATAAAATGAGAGATGGAATGGAATATTTATTAAATATGACTGGTTGGATGACTAAGGTAGGATATCCCTGGGCAGGAGGTAAGTAGCGAAAATAAGCTTCTCAGGGACATGTATATTAAATGAATGGGGCCCGGCTACTGAGAAGTGAAGGTTAGATAGGATAGGATTATCAAGCAATCCCTTCCTAAAAAGTGACTGTGTGTGATAGAGCGTACTCCCTTCGGCAAGATTCTCTCAAAGTGATAATTTTATTCAAATGCCTGCAAATTATTTTCCCGTCAAGTCTGAAAGCCCAGCAGCAACTTCATCTCAACCGAACGCAAACAAATTCCGTTAGAGAAGCACCCCGACTGGGGCAGGGCCGTGTATCTCATTTTTCCCTAATGCAATGCAAATCAGACCCCAGCCGCCGACATCACAGCAAATATATTATTTAAAGCTAGACCCAAAGAGGAGTTTATTTTAGCCGTCATATGGACCAGGAGAGCACTTCTCTCCGATTGACTTTATCAGGTGTCATTTACTATAGTATACCCAAAAATCTTATTATTATTATAACTAACTATATTATGTGAATATATGTTTTAGTAGTGTATTATTATTATTATTATTATTATTATTATTAGAAAAAAAATGGCTAATAAGCTCGTAAAGAGCTTGATTGTAATATAAATAAATAAAAAAAAATATTATAACTGAATTTTCGAAAAATATCACGACTTAAATATTCAAAAAAATAATCTACTTTTAAGGCAGTAATAAAAAAAAAAAAAAAAAAACAAGGGGGTGGGGGTGGTTAATTCTAATAATATGTCACCCAGCAGAATAAAAATTAAGATATTTCCAGAACGTATTCCCAAATACTTGGTATTTACGGATATTCTAACCGATCCTGAAAAATTCACATGCCATACAATCTGTAATAGATATCAAGATCAATCCATCCCCATCCTGTTAGAAGTATAGAAAAAAAGATATAATACCATTCGCAAATTATAAAAGCTTTCGACCACTTAGCAGGAAATACTGAGAAATGATCCACTTCGCCTCGGTGCCCAAAAGGCCTCGAGCACATTTCCTAGACACGGGCTTAGAAGATAAAGAGAGAGAGTGAGAGAGAGAGAGAGAGAGAGAGAGAGAGAGAGAGAGAGAGAGAGAGAGAGAGAGAGAGAGAGAGAGAGAGAGAGAGAGAGAGAGAGAGAGAGAGAGAGAGAGAGAGAGAGAGAGAGAGAGAGAGAGAGAGAGAGAGAGAGAGTGGATAGAGGGCAAATACTGTAGAGGAAAAGGTCACCATGAAAGGATTACACGCCTGCAAACTGAGGGAGAGTGGAACGGCGACTACTTCCCGTAAAAACAATCAGAGCACAGATCCTTGACAAAACTGATGCAAACCCACGTTTTAATTATTTAGGATTTAGTTAGAGGGAGTGTGCAAGAGAATTTACTATTTAATTTAGATAGAGATGGTTATCCATACTGTACAACTCATTAATTCGAAACTTACGCCATATACAGAATCCGACAGTCGAAATTTCTATACTTTATTACGTATTATAACTAAATCTAATAGTTCATTATTTACAATTATGATAACTTAATCATATTAAAAATAAATACATATATTTTAAAATAAATCCTAATTTTTATTTTATTTTGGCAAATATTACAATCTACCACAAGAGCAATAAATGATAATAAAATAGAGTAAAACCTTTTCCACATAAAAAAATAAACCAGATTACTTTTAGGGGTGGCCGAAGAAAGAAACCAGGAAATCACCATAGACTACTTCACATACACCAAGCCTTTCTTTAGTGAGGTCATGGATGTAAAGGTTATACGTGGAGCAGAGGTCAACACTGACCACCGCCTACTAGTCTTAGACTCCAGAATTAAGATTCCAAGAGCCAGGAAGATTAAAAAGTATGAAAGGATTGCCACAGAACAACTGAGAAGACAAGAAAAAAGAGAGGAATATGAAAAGGAGTTGGAGCGAGTTCTGAGGGAAGAGGATACAGAGGAGAATCCATTTGATCCTTGGTCAGTTAATGAAACATAGAAAAAATTTAAGGGTATAGTCTTGGATTTTACAGGAAAAGTGCTTGGAATGAAAAAAGTTAACACTGCTTTTAAAAGAACTAGGTGATGGAATGAAGAAGTGCAGGCCAAGGTCAAAGAAAAGAAACAAACCTGGAAGAAATACATACAGACAAATAACCCTATTGATATGAATAATTACAAAGAAAAGACCAGAGAGGCAAAGCGAATTGTGAAATTAGCTAAGGAAAAAAGCTGGATTGAATTTGGTGAAGAACTCTAAACTAATTATGCTGAGGATAAGTGAAGTTTTGGAGCACAATGAAGAGATTATGTGGAAAATACGGAAGTTCAGTAAGAAATATCAAGGATAGTAATGGACAGCTGGTTACTGAAGAGGTTAAAGTATTGATTTGTTTATTTCGTTTAACGTCACTTTATGCTGCTATGGCTAATCGGACGATGCTACGGTGGGAGTCCTAAATTTTGCCTATCCAGGTTTAATTAGGATAGGGATCTTTAACGAGTACCTGACATCGCACAGGCTCGGGACCCCCTTTTTACGTCCCTTCCGAAGGACGGCATAGCTAAGGATTTTTTACTCCCTTTAAAAAATCCTAAGGTCATCTGCCGGGCTGCGAACCCGCGATCTTGGGTTTAGTAGGTTGCTATGCTAACCACTACACCACAAATGACCCCTTTAAAGTATTGAAAGAATGGGCATACTTTTTCAGTAAGAAATTTGGAAATGGAGGAGAAGTAGGGGTTAACGAGAATCTGATAGGAACGCCTGTCGAAGAGGATGATCTTATCGAAAATTGGGAGGTGGAATTGGCCATGGCTGAAGCCAGAAACAACAAGGAAGCAGGTGATGATGGAATAACGGCTGAAATGTTGAAACATGGTGGTTTCCAAGTACAAACGTGGTTGCTAAATATTTTCAATAAAGCATTCCAAAAGAAGGAAATTCCCACGGACTGGGAAAATAATGTCATAATTCCCATCCATAAGAAAGGCTCCACGACAGATTGTGAAAAATATCGGTCCATATGTTTGTCATCTGTATCCCTTAAGTTGTATTCCAGAATACTAGAGAGGAGGCTCAGAAGAATTGTAAAAAATGAACTTCAGGAAGAACAAGCAGCCTTCAGACCTGGTCGACAAACCCAAGATAATATTTTCATAATTCGAAGTATAATTGAGAAGTTTATTGAAAGGGACAAAAGGATTCACCTAGCCTTCTTAGATCTCTCTGGGGCATTTGATAATGTACCACGAGTGGAAATCAAACAGGCGCTTGAGGACAAGGGAGTGCCTAGTACCTTGATACAGGCAATCCTTAGCCTATACCAGAAAACATATGGGACGGTCAGGCTCAATGGAAATAAATCGGACAGATTCCAAATGGTAAAAGGGGTAAAGCAAGGGGATAGCTTAAGCCCATTGCTTTTCATAATATACATGGACAGGATAATATGGGAAGCTAAACAAAGGATCCCCAAATTCAAAATAGGAAACTGGAGAATGCATCCCATATACATCCAGAATTTGGTATTTGCCGATGACATTCTTTTAATTGCAGAGAGCAGAGTGGCCCTGCAGGAACCGCTGGACGTGTGGGAAGAAGCACTGAGCCGAAAAGGGATGACGATTAACCCCAACAAATCAAAGTATATGGTCGTGTCTAAAAGTGGTTGCTTGTAACAAGGAACTGTGGCTAGTGGAGGTTTAGACTTGGAACAGGTTAAAGTCTATCAATACCTAGGAGTTAAAATTAGTAATGATGGCAGGCTTGATTCTGAAATAAATCAGCGCATAAGGAAAGCGACCAACATCTATTACCAGCTCCGCAATGTTATAATTGGAAAAAGGGAAGTAGAGATGAAAACCAAAATGGTAGTATATAAGCAAGTATTCATCCCTACGCTGACCTATGCAGCTGAAAGCTGGCCTGGCATCAAGAAGTTTGAAACCCGAATACAAGCCACACAAATGAAATTCCTGAGGAAGGCTCTTGGCAAGACAAGGTTAACCGAATCCGAAACCAAAGAATAAGAGAGAATACGGAGCAGGAACCGCTGATAGACTATATTCACAGAAAAGAATTAAAGTGGTTCGGCCATGTACTAAGAATGCCAATCAATAGGTTGCCAAAAAAAGTATGGGAAGCAAAAGCAGTGGGAAAACGACCTAGAGGACGACCGAGAAGTAAATGGGAGGACCTCATATCGGATCTGGCGAGGAGGGGACTCACTGTGGGAGAAATTAGGAGGTTGACTGCGGATAGAGAGGTGTTTAGAGGATGGTTGCTGGCTGCCCCGACACCGTGAGGTATAAGGGTTAGATGAAGAAGAAGAAGAAATATTACAATCTACCACAAGAGCAATAAATGATAATAAAATAGAGTAAAACCTCTAAACACCGGTCATTTTAAAAGTACGACGGATTTTTAGTGTTACAGGTTTATTAAAAATGGTAAAGCTTTGGTTTAATGTGATTTTTTTCTTTTCCTTAAAGTTTCTGATATCTGCTTTAAAATTTTGTAAATTACTACAAGTTACTTACTGATCGTACCACAAACTTTATTTTTGTTTTAATATTTTTTTTTTCACATTTCTTACCAAGAACATGTAAGGTGATCTAACAGTTTTTTTATGAAATGAGCAGTATAAAATTATGCCCACAAAATGTTAACCTTCCTCAAAACAGCAAAAATGTTTACTTACAAAAACAGAATTTTATTTAAATGGCCTTAAGTCGATCTATAATATAAAAAAAGTAAATTCATTTAAGGTCATCTATGCTAAACAGTTGAAAAAATATCTTTTTCTTTTGGCTTCAAAGTTAATTAAACGGTTTTATAAATATTTAATATTTTTTTTTCTCGTTAAAAATCTATAAAGCAATCTATATATATATATATCCTCATAATGTTTACATCGGTGAAAGAACTGCTTGTATAAAAATAATCTTTAATTTTTTAAATAAAAAATAATCTATCAAATAAGAGTTTCATATTTTTTTTCATCTCGTTTCTTGGATGAAGGAAAAAAATATGTTTAGATTTTATCAAATAAAAATCGCAAAAAAAAAGAAGATAAAAAAAAAAAAAAAAAATGGATCGAAATAGGTGAACAAAAGGCGAGTAGGCACTCTGGTAAATTTATATATTTATGTCAGTCTATTTTGTGACATTTATAATAGAAAGAAAATTAAATACATTGTTAGAATCTTAAAAATTAATAATTTGAATCCCTGTATCTTTAATGTAATCAAAAATATTTCTTATCTTTGAGCTGAAATCATAGCGCGGAAAACGTATTGATATTGATCATAGATATTCTCTGAATCTAATTAAAATTCAGATCCAAGTTACATTTGAATATTTCTACATTTCCAAATGACAACAGTTCTAATAAAATAATCTGAACTTCCTATGAATCTCAACAATCGGTTGATTTAATTTTGTTTATAGTTGGTGTAACAATGTTCTTTTAATATTCTGACCGGAATCGAGAACAACTAACCATGCTTTAGCACATGATGTGGTTGCTTATTAACGAGGTTGCTCTGTATAATCATTGTCAACATGACCTCAATACGTAATTCTGTTAAAATCATATCTCTCAGAGGAACCGTTGATCAACAAAAAAAAAAGAACAAACAACGATCCTCTCTCTTTTTTTTTCTGCTTTAGCTTTAAAAATTCAAAACCTACATGGCTTTTAATTTAATTTATCTTACTTTTTATTTTCTACTGAATAATTTACAAATAAAATTTGAAAAGTAAATCCCTTGGAAAAAGTAAAAAAAAGTAAATAAAATTGCTTGGATTAACCTTTTCCGATAATGGCTGAATTTTGTTTTTTTGCACAGCTACACATCCTTGTACATATGATCAATAACGGGCAGAAATAAATAAATGCAAGACGTTTATTAAAAAAAAAACAACGATTAATTGGCAAAACAGTAAGTCCAGTTCTACTTTAATCAAACGAATGTTTATTTATTAGTTATTAGCAGTTCAGTAGCAACGACCGGTAATCTAGAAATCAATACTTTTTATCTTTGTACAATTGAGAAGAAGAAATGTGATGAAATTTTAATTTTTATAATAAAAAAAAATAAATATAAAATATGAAAATGTATTACTAAATGAATAATACAATTACTGATATACACCAAAGCTTTTAGGGCTTGAGCTGAAAACCTGGCCTCTACTAGATCTTTACTTTTTTCAGTGAAGCGTTAATACGTTCATTAACCTTTATTTGTTCAATTATGGTACATAATCATTTCTTTTATAAAAATTCGAATTTGCTTTTACTTTAATTGTTATTTTCCAATACAAAGAAATATTCACTGCACTCATTATCTATTAACTTGGCAATTCGTATGTGTATGGTTATATAAGTGAATATATATGCAGTATATATAAATATATACCGTAGTATCTAAAATATATAATATATTCTTCATTCAATGTACATATAGCTATAGTTTATTTTCTATATATATCTTTTCTTATTTTCTCGTAGTTATTGTTTTATTTTATTTCATTTTTCCTACTTATGTTATCATATTTCCTGAGGTTCTTTATAAAATTATTTAGAATTAACCGTATTTACATATCTCATGTTCTTTATATACAAACAGCGCTATGAAATCATGAAAGCCAGACCATTTTACTACCTTGTGATACAATTTTGTTATTCTTAGGGAACAATACGTCCCAGTAATAAGATTATTTTTTCATTTCATTTCATTTCACATAACAAAATACCTCGGGCCAGGGTCGTTTTAATCTGAGATGAGGGTTATATTTATAGGTTGAGATCCTGGAACTGAATAATGATTGAGCCAGACATCTTAGACGCACGTACAAATATGAACACTTTATGGTAAAAGCCCGGGATAATCTAAACCAAGCTCCTGATCAATACATACAATCAATACAATTGAAATACAATTATAAATAGAGCCGCAAATATGAATGGCATTGAAGCTCAATCGAGGGAACTCAGAACCAAGTCCATTTCTCATGTTTTGGAGGACGATTCCGGACTCTACGAGATCTCAATAGTTCTCACTTCATTGTTTTACCTGTATCAACACAATTCAAGGATGAATTATAGCCCTTTAGCTAAACAATTTTGAACTTGGGTGAAGTCGGACTTAGCCGCCCGTCTTCTTGTGATTCAGTCTCATACAAAGGAGAAGAATTAGAGAGATATGAAAAAATAGAAAGGAATTAAATCAGATCATTACATTGGTTGAATAGGTTTTGATTGACTTTGAAAACTGAAGGGATATTAGGCCCAGAAGGAGAAGTATATAAAGTTAGAGTGATAAAATGTAGCATTTAAAGTACTTCGGAAGGCATCGAATTAAAAGGTTTGAAGTTTCTACTAAAAAAAAAAAAAAAAAAAAAAAAAAAAAAAAAAAAAAAAAAAAAAAAAAAAAAAAAAAAAAAAAAAAAAACCCTAACCCATTTTACCTTAGTAGATAAGACAAGTAATTATAAAATGTTTAAACATACACGGATATTCAATGCCAATAACACCAACCACCACATTCTAATTATGCAAGCGTAATCGTAAAGTAACTTGCTAATTTCTAACCTAGAGAGCTTCATTCTAGAGCTTCATAAATTAAAAAAAAAAAATAATCTCATGTTCAAAAAGAAACATAATGAAGCGTGTAAGAAATTTAATTTCCTGGGGGATAGGGAAAAATTTTCCCTCATCAAAAGAGATGTAAAAGCAAACGAACCAATTTAAAGAAGATTATACGTAGCCCAGCACACTCCTACATCACATATCCTATGAGCTTTTAAAATTAAAATTAACTCAACCTTATGCGAAGTCTCAAATGAAACAACATAAAAAAAAAAATCTCAATTATTATGACTTAGATATGTTGCTCTAGTAAGTAGTAAGTAGGTGACATATACACATCAAAATAACATTTAATGCTGAACTTTATTTTGTATGAAAAAAAAAAAAATCTTAATAGAATATGCAGACTAGAATTCATAACGTCAAGTATAGAACAATTTCTTGGCATATTTTGTTATGCAAATGATTTATCTTAAAAATTTTTTAATTTTCTACCATCAACGTTATCATTTTTGCTAATTCGAAGAGTTGGACTGGCCAATCTATGGGTTCAACGAATCTCATTGAAATTAGAAATTGAAATTTTAGTGGAACGGATCGTGGTCTGAGGTTGGGTAAATATTTGCAGTGAATTCACAAGGGAAAATGCACATTAATTTAAATAGTCACATTGCACTTTGTGTTAAAAAAAAATATTTAGATTCATTAAACATGATATCTCGATTCCAATCTATTCTTGTGTGAATCTTTAATATAAAACATTAATTAATAAGTCACAACACAAAAGAAATAAAATAAAATTAACAGACCGATACAGTCCTTGGCCGCCTCAATGAGACTTCAATTTGAAATTTGTATATGTTGTCTATCAGGTATAGACAAAATAGTTTTTCTTTTTAATAAAAACCTTTATTGGGTAAGATTTACAATCTGCCTCAAATGTGGGCATAATTATTATAGATAGGTTTATGAATCCATTCATACAATATATGCAATAAGAAATGAATGAAAAAGAATACAGAAAAATATTTATACAATATACTAATGATATTAAGAACTGTACAATATATAAGGTGAAAAAAAAAAAAATAGTAAAACAAAATTATAATTAAATTAAACGTTAAAAACACAATCATAATTTATTTACAATATAAAGTCATTATAAAGATTCCCCACGACAACATATAGTAATTTTAAATTAAATTTTGAAAATATGTGAGTAGTTATGAGGTTTTATTAGAACGGAATACAAAAACTATTTTATTCTGCTACAAAATGCTTAATAATAACAAATAAGTAAAGAAATAAATAAAATTACATCTGGTAAGTGACATATTGAACTGACAAAAGAGAAAGCAATAATGATCAAAAAAGAACTGTACAGAATGAACGAAGACAAATTAGCAAAACAGATATTCAACTATCTCTGGAGGAAGAAGACCACTACAGCGTGGATTAAATAATTTAGGAAAGTCATGGAACAGATAAACGTTACAGAGTCCCAAATGTTGGAAAGAGGTACATTTGGGAGTAGAGTGGAGAGGTTTTAAGCTGAAGATCTAAGAGAAGCGGACGAACGTGGACAGAAGATCAAAAGAAGCAAGCCAGTGAACCCATGAAGGAGTACTGGAGACAGAGAAGACTAAGGTCAATGGAAAGGAATAAGAAGAAATAAAGTTGTAGTGTGATCTTAATTGGCCAATTCGCGTGTAATAATAATAATAATGATTAACAAAATATAAACATAAATAACCTAAAGATAAAGAGAGGAAAATAGGACCAGACTGCACATACGAATTAGTGAATAACTATGGTGCAATGCAATGTACAAACAATACAATAAAACAATCTAAACATTATATCCTGAGTAAGAATAAGTGGAATCTAAGTGTTAACTTGGATAAAAATAAAGGTATTTATATAATTTAAGGGATTTTCTTGCCTGACATAAGGTGGAAAAGAATTCATATGACTTGAGCGGAAGGGAAAGGAGCGTTGGAACGCAGAAGTACTACTGAATAGGGATAATGGCAAGAAAGGTTAGATAAAGGTATTAGTGTTATTTTATTTGTTAAGTGTACCGATATCTAGGTTTGGTTCCTCTCTCTCCGAAAGCATAGTTTTGTTGAATTTTGTCTTATTTCTAGTCCAAATATATTTCACTTACTAACTTCATGTATATAAATATGACTTACTAATAATTGTAAAATAAATTGTAAATAATTAACTTGAATCGAATAAAGTTGTATAATTAAATACATTTTTGTTTATTTCCTTTAGACTTGGCAAAGATAGGAATTAGTGAACGGAAAGGGTCCTTCATAAAGTGTCGAATCCTTATCGGCAAGGCTTAATTACTTACAACATGGCTGCTCCTACCACAACATCACGTTTTCCACCATATATTTAGTAATAGGGAAAAGCACAGCAGTACTGGAGCTATCTAATGCGCTACGTGTTTCAAATGCTTCCCCTATATCATACACTCGGATACTTTATAACCGTACCGCAGGGAGAGCGGCTCGATTCTCAACTAGTCCTAGCCGAAGCGCTTCGATCCACGGCTCTGTTATTCTAGGGCCTACTTTATTTATTTACGTCCACACATGAGAAGTCGGGATAAAGGAGGGCAACTAGGACCTGAATTGGAGAGGAAGGGCTCAGTTACTATAAACCTGTATTTTTACTGCGCCACTTCCAGACTGAAAATTCAATTTCCGGGATTTTGGACCGGGAAAGAGGGAAGAGCCTGCGGCCTGCCTCCGAACCCCCTCCCCCCAACGGGATATTAAATTTTCTCTCTAGCGACACCAGTTACTAGTGAAAGAAAATTATAACCAAGAGCGCTAAAGAAGATTCCGTTCGGGTTTTTTTTTTTTTTTTTTTTTTTTTCTGAAAGATTTAGCGACTGGCTGTATGTCTCCAGTTTCAGTAGCATGGGGAGAAATAAAACAGCAACAGCAGCACAAGTAACAATTCAATACCAGTTACTCGTTAATATCCCCATTTTCGTTTGAGGGTAGAAAGATTCCTAGAGAATCGAAAATAGAAAAAATGTACATCTAGTAAATGTGATAATAGCATGACACTTCCTTGTGAAGCAACTACTTATTGGTAGCAGAATAAAAGCTCTATATGAGAAAGTCCTGAGGCCATCTTCTTATCAGATGCTTGGGAGGGTTATTAGGAATAAATTGGGAAGCAAGTTGAGTAACTAATTGATTTAAATGTTTATAAAATTCATCATGAAAGGATAGGAATTCGGTTTGTGCTAATTGAGTAACACATAGAACAATAAGGTGAATGAATACAATAAATTAGGGAACCGCCAATTAATCCATCAGTAAAATAAAGGGAACTTTAAATCAGTGCATATTTTAAGGAATTTTGACTGGGCGACATACGGGACGGCAAAAGTACCGGCGGTTGGGCGGGGGGGGGTCCGGGGGAAAAAATTTCAAAATTAAGTGTCAAATGACGCATTTTTAGGCCGTTTTAAGTCTTAATTAACATGGTCCGTGAGGTTTTGAATACCGGGAACTCCCTAATTCAATTAATGATCCCAGGCCTTTCCTAGAAGAATGTGGTATTTTGATTACGAGTTTTTATATATTTTAATGTCTTAATGTACTTGTAAGAATATTTTCTTGGGAAACCAAATATTTGTTTGAATTTATCTTTACGAAAAATTAATTACGATAAGGTTTAATTTTATTTTTACTAGAATAAAATATTTTTAGTAAACAATAAATTGCGGAACACATAATGTTTGCTGGAAAACACCTTATTACCTTTATACAAGGTATCTTGCAAAAAATTGTGCAATTGCAAAAGTGTACAATCATACTTGTAGTTTACTTTGACAATTAATTTGGTCCACTCTATGACGTTTTTAAATTGACACCAGGGGCCTATTTCATAAAGATAAAAGTACAACTCTACAGCTACAATTCCAAATAAAACCTTGACATTTGTGCTCCCATTGGTCGATTTCAAGGTTTTTTTAATTGTAGCTGTGGAGTTGAACTTGTAGATTTATGAAATAGGCCCATGTAAGCTTAACCTACTTGTTTTACATTTTAGTTTAGGCCATATTATAATTTACATTTAAATAATTGGTAAGTAATTGAATTGTAAGAAAACGTAAGCTATTGTATTGAAAGAAACAAACGCCATCTACTTGGTTGTATAATTGCACAATAAATAATACAACACATACATACAAAATCTTCAAATTAGTACGTTGCAAAAAAAAACAAAAACAGAATCCTCATTTTCTAAAAAATATCTTTAGTTTCTAATTTACAAAACTAGTCATAAGATTTCAGATTGAAAATATCAAAAACATTAACATAATCTAAGAAAGAAATGTTTAATAAGACATGTACTGATTTGAATCTTTTGTGAAAAACCTTTTCACAAATTCCTGATCTTGATTTAACTCTACGTCAGGGAGTTTTCTACTTCTTTCTTTCTTCTCTAGAAATTTTGCAACCGCTGGTCTTGCGTCGAAATAAGCAGTACCAGTACCATTGAGAACTATGTGCATACGTGAATTTATAGCTTCACGTGACAAGCAGGTTTGTTTGATTGTTTTTAGATTGGTATGGACTGATACAGCTCTTTCAAGGCCTGCGCTGTGTGGAGTCAGAGAAACATACGACTCTACCAACTTTCTAAATACTGTCTTGTGTTCAGACAACTTCAAAAGTGGTACAGTTTTGCCGTAAAAGATATCATACTCCAGGATGCAAGAAGTTTATCTGTAGCAAACAGCCCAATTACATCATCCGTGAACAATGATACCTTAGGAGGGGAGCTTTCATGTGGTGACATGAAAATCAGCTGATGCGTCGATGGAATCGCCTTCTGCTTGCTACAGTTCTCATTCATCCCCCCCGATTCATACATCGTACTGACACTGACCCGGATTGACCGTGACTTTTTAATCTCATATTAATGAATCCTTTGTGCTGTACCCTTTTAAAAGCAAAATAATTTGTACGAGGCCATTTTTTTATTATTTTGAAAAACTGTATTTATATTGAAATTTTTGTTCCCGTAAAAATTTGCCGGCACCTGCTACGTTCACTGCGCGACAAAGTCATGAGACTGGGCGACACTTGTGTCGCCCAGTTTATATGTTATTTTATGCTATGCTTTAAATAAAGATGATATGATTTTAATGCAACTTGATACAAGTGGGAAATTAGAAGAAAAATCGAGGAAGGGATAAACTTACACCAGATAAAGTACTGTATAGAACCAACAGATAATTGATAACCGTGTTTCTTTTCTCAATTGGTTTGGTGACAGAGAAAGAGATTCCCACAGGATGAGTTTTTACATTATTCCTATGGGTTCAAGACACCAAACCTAAAACACACTGAATGAAAAAAATATTTATTACTATTTTTTCCGTAATTTATTTATTGAATTGTGGTTAGTAAATTGAAACTACTAACAATGATATTACCTTCTTTTTTTAATAACTCTCTCTCTCTCTCTCTCTCTCTCTCTCTCTCTCTCTCTCTCTCTCTCTCTCTCTCTCTCTCTCTCTCTCTCTCTCTCTCTCTCTCTCTCTCTCTCTCTCTCTCTCTCTCTCTCTCTCTCTCTCTCTCTCTCTCTCTCTCTCTCTCTCTCTCTCTCTCTCTCTCTCTCTCTCTCTCTCTCTCTCTCTCTCTCTCTCTCTCTCTCTCTCTCTCTCTCTCTCTCTCTCTCTCTCTCTCTCTCTCTCTCTCTCTCTCTCTCTATATCTATCTATCTATCTCTCTAAATATATATGCATATATACAACTGTTTTTTACTAGAATTGTTAGAATTTAGTTAGTTGATAGCATATCCACTATGCAACATTATCATGATTATGAGAACAATATAGATTCAAAACTTCGCCAAAATCGGTGTTATTTATTGACTGAACCTCAAGAACCTTACTAAACATTTAATAGTAATAGTCAAGAAATGTATCCATATATATATATATATATATATATATATATATATATATATATATATATATATATATATATATATATATATATATATATATATATATATATATATATGTAAGTTGGTTTTCAAAATGATTTCAGATTTATTATTCTGTAAAGAATTAACAATAAATAAACATATATTTTATAGAACAATTAACATAAAATAATAACTAGGTATACCTGTAAAGAATAATTAAATTACTAGTTGTTAAACAGCAAATAAAACACCAACTAACTATACAGTCTTATAACCTCTGCAAGTATAACCTGCCACACAATAGTATAGTAATCAAACAGATGATTAACCAAAATGACTGTTAGAATAGTCTATTTACATATATATAGGCAACATCAGAATTAAAGATCACTCAAATTTATGTTCCAAAAACTAGTAATATTTTTAATAAGTTACATCATACAAAATATTTCATTATAACCAAAAAACATGTTTCCTAACCTTCAAATGAAAGTCGGCAATCCAAATAGCCATTATTGTCTTATTAAATCTTATTTTATCCTTTTGGTTTTGGTAGATACTATATCGGACGCCTCCCTAGTTGGTGGATAAGAGAATGCCTCCCAATAACGGGTGGTATCGAGGGAATGAAATAATTGTTGTGGACCAAAACCTACCATTGGTTAAAGTAAGAATTTACTATCAAAATCTAGGATCGCCAATAGAAAAAAATATCTCCAGTGGTTAAATGCTGAAGAGCCGAGAGAGGAGCTGAAGCAGGAACTATAGAATTATATTTCAATTTATTTTAAATCTTCTTCATAAATATTTAAATTATATTAATTGTGAAGAATACCTAACAATGTCAATAAAAAAATAAAAAATAAAACTATCGACCTCCAGCAAATTCCTCCCTTACTAGGTAAAACAATAGATCTTGGATATGTCTATGCATATAATGCTATATGTATTGCTAACAAAATGAAGTGGACCACTTAAGGAATTTAATATAGTTTATAGTTTTGTTTACTTGATTGATAATATGAATCCAATTTAACATATTTCTGACAAACTCCAACGCCAATTACACAATCGTTTTCCTAGTCTAAATAACTAGGACTAACTTGCTGACGCATTAATTGAGTAATAGACTTCTTTACCTCAGCATTACAAACTGAGCTCAGTAAGGAGTATGAACCGCCGAAATGAAGCATTAATTCCAAGTAGAGGGGGTCCAACACCCTACTGAAGAAGGTTAAGGTGGAAAAAAAAACACAATATCTTTTAAAATTTGTAAAAATTTAAATTCTTGTATTGAATTTTAATTTTAAATTAATTTAAAAAAAAATACATTTTTCTCAAAATTTGTTTGGTGTATTTTTGTTTCGTGAAACAAATACCATTACCAATACATGAGTAAGGTTTTATACACACAAAGAAAAAAAAATAACCAGAAGTAAGATTACAAAAAGACTTTTATTGAGGGGTCCACTACAATATGTGAGTAGTACATATATAATAGGTTCATATGTTGGACCTGTGAACCCATTAGTCTTTGTATCACATTCAAATAAACTATCAATTAGATCTAAAAATCGTTCCTATAGTTGACTGATTTACATTAAGGAATTAAAATTATCAAATTACCTAAATTAATAATTAAATAAATTAAAAAATAATCATTATTCGAAATAAACAAAGTAAAAAGAATATAAGGATTTTAAACGTGACTTTTTTACCCAAACCAAAATAGCTCCTAAACTGCAGGTCTTAGCTACAAATGTTATATATGAAAATGTATTGCTTATAATTAATTTATAATTGTTATAATTTTCTTAAATTTGAAGGACTGTGGGCAAACTTTAGATCCGAGCAACACAAACAGAGCGTTTCAAAGAGCTAGAGAGTGTCAAGATATTACCTTTTTGAGGGAAAAAAAAAACTTTAGAAAGGAAACAATAGACCCCAAGCCAAAAGATGCATGCTAAAAAGGTTCGATTAGGATATTTTCATATTTCAACAGCTTTGACACTATTTTCCATTATTGTACTCGTAAAACACTTCAGATAATCCAAAATTTATTTTCCTTCAGTAAATGTGTTACATCTGATTAATTTATATATTGAAAATAAACAGAAATAAAAACTAAAGGCACCGTGTATGAAAAAATTATAAAACACAATTGTCATATTTTTCACTTCCGTAGATATATGACAACCGGATAAAAAGATAAGTAAAACGAATATATAAATCAATATCAATGTGTGAATTTAGATACAAGAATTAAATCGTAAATCAGAAGAATAAAAGAGGCCAGAAATAGGGCAATAGTCACAAGTAGTTTGTTGGTAAAGGAGGCTATTATAGGAAGGTACCTGAACCCTCCGAGCTGATGTACAACTGAAAACGGAGCTGCGTGTGGGCTGTGGTTTTGTGTGGTGACAGGCACGTCCAGGGCTATTTTATTTCCGAAACTGCAGCAGAATATCAATGAAGGATCGGTAATGACGGGCCAACAATCCTGGCAAAGTGTTCGCCCAGCAACTATCTAATGAACCACCCATCACCGCACTACCCTTAGTTGTATCCGTTCGAAAAATTTATAATAATTCAAAAAAATAAAGGTTTCATAAAGTTTTCATTATTATTTTTAAATTTTAAAAATATTTAATAAATTAATCCAAAGCGTATAGAAAAGAGTAACAGACGTGTATAATATTTGACTACTGTAGATTCAAAAATGTGTGGAATTTAAGAAGGATCCGTAAATGAGTACAAGATACTGGTTAATAATTTTGGCGTTCATCAGGAATACAAAAGCGATATTTAAGAAAAAAAATATATATTTTTAAAAATAAAACGATATAAGATAAATAAAAATTAAGGTTTAAAACAGTCAATGAAGATGATGTATAACATAAAATGCTAAAGGTAAAAGGTTTTATAAATTACAGGTTAGTAAACCAAAAATTTTACATACAAGTTAGTAAAAATAAAATAAAAAATTATATGTATGTTGTATAATGATACAGGAAGAAAGTAAGCAAAATAATAGTAAGCTAAGTAATATTAGGTGAACTAATTATAGTGTTAAATACCAGAGCAAAAACGGGTTTAAAAATAAATTTAGTAATACGTAGAAACAGAGGAAAATGAAATATTAATATCTTATAAAATAAAGGCTAATGTATACAGAGAGAGATAGAGAGAGAGTGATAGAGATAGAGTGAGAGAGAGATAGAGGGAGAGAAAGAGTGTGTGAGTGTGAGAGAGAGAGAGAGAGAGAGGGAGAGAGAGAGAGAGAGTGTGAGAGAGAGAGAGAGAGAGAGAGAGAGAGAGAGTGAGAGAGTGCCAGAGAGAGAGAGAGAGAGAGTGCCAGAGAGGGAGAGAGAGAGAGTGCCAGAGAGGGAGAGGGAGAGAGAGAGAGAGAGAGAGAGAGAGAGAGAGAGAGAGAGAGAGAGAGAGAGAGAGAGAGAGAGAGAGAGAGAGAGAGAGAGAGAGAGAGAGAGAGAGAGAGAGAGAGAGAGAGAGAGAGAGAGAGAGAGAGAGAGAGAGAGAGAGAGAGAGAGAGAGAGAGAGAGAGAGAGAGAGAGTGAGAGAGAGAGAGAGAGAGAGAGAGAGAGAGAGACGTTTACTTCACGTCCACATCACGTTCGCGATCAACTCTTGGTTGATTAACACTAGGAGGCAATAGAGGAAAAACAAAAAGAAATATCTTAGAAAGTAATAGGTCATCAGGAGAAACGAAAAGCCAAAAAGGTAGTTCACGGAAACTTATTAAATTTTTAAATAACTCAACAAACTAATATTTTTTCTTCAATGGCACGTTAAAAAATCCATACCTCCAGGAATGTAGAGATAATGTTGTTACATTAAGCAATTCAGGTCAAACAAATCTAGAAAAGTTTATTCATGGCAGAGTGTAGTTACTGTGATGGAGGGATAAATGGGAAGGTTTGAGTGCTTGTGGTCTGATGACCTCTCTAAGGAAGGATTGTTCACAGCACCTAACTCATCACTACTTTCTGCTCGGCTACTTTCCCATCATTTGAAATCGCCTAGATCTTTTCCGATCTCTAGGGGGACGTTGCAACTAATAGTGAGACAGATTCCCAACTAAAGCAATTTACATTCAAAGAACATTAGGACGGAAATACAACCATTGGAAGTTGTCGATGAACAAAAGATATAAGAAATTTGTTCCACTTTCAACATCTACTGTTCAACGGGGAAGAAATAGCAGCTAACTACTTTGACACACACTATTCACAACAATCTTCCACAAATCCTTTAATTAATAAAACTATGCTTTCACTACGTTTACCAGTCTTTCGGGGGCATTAAAAGCGTATTTTTACCAGCTTCTCTTTTTTATTACTTGACTAATCCGTAATATCCTATTTATTACTCTATATAGCGCTAGAACCTCAATGACAACTTAGAAGAATCAACCATCAAAAACTGGCATAAAGAAATTTTGTCTTCCTTTTCAACCTGCTGATCATGAACCATGTCTCACATCCATATGTAACTATTGATCTCACATTACCCAACTTTTGCAGTTCAGTAGTCTGTGTAGACTAAATAGACAACTGTTTCCTGTTGTAATGGCATTCTTTACATCATTATTCACTCTTTTTTATGGATTATCACACTACCTACTTAAATTCTTCACAGTTTTTCCTATCAGCGTTTTTTCTTGTGTCATAAGGCCTGATTGCTTGTCTAAGGAATTCCTCTATGGCTACTATTAATGCTGAATCCTAGCTGTAATGAGTGCATCATCTGCATATGCTAAATGATGCTTCAGACGATTGTGGATTATACTTTTATCATTTGATTTTATTTTCATCTTCACAGAACAAGATTAAATAAATAATAATAATTAGGCGAAATGGAGAAAAAATAATATAATTTGATTACATTAAATTCGAATCACATTAATTTATGTAATTTATATCTAAATGCTATTTCTCTTAATTAATTTCTGTTAGATTATATTTATCAAATCATTTCAAAGGGGAAGGGATAAGAAATGATAAGAATCGTATAATAAAATAGCATTAAATTTTAATATTTGCAAATAACATTATTTATTTATGTCATGAGCATTATAAAACAGGCTAAATTGTGGTTTCTTATTCATGAATTTTTAATAATGGTTGAATGAAAATTATCTGAACTAATGAGTCAAATCATGCGTTATTGGCGACAGGCAACATATTTGTAGTACTGTATTTTAAATGGTACTATAAAAATAAACACAATATCATTAGACAAAACTGAAGGCTCTATTTTCAGTATTCTCCTAGCTATAGCAGTTGGGGTATATTACATTTCCCTGAACCGTGATACCATCCTGTGCGAGGATATCTCCAGGTAAGGTTGTAAACCAAAAAGGGTTGGAAAAATTTTTCATATGCCACTAATGGGGGAGGGTTGGTCTTCAGAAGGAATTTCATAACCAGGACGTGGGGGACACTAAACCTTTGCTTGGAGCCCAGAAGAGGAACAAACCACCTTCATTTTTCCTTTCTAACAAGGTAAACAAAAAAGAAAAGGGAATCAAAATAAATAAAAGCCTTTGATACTCAGCTCAAAGATGTCCTCATCCATTCACGGATTCGGTAAACCACGCCGGTTTTTATGTTCTGTCTATTTAAAAATCCTAATTTCAATAACGAAAGAACTATCACTTTACTCCTCCTATAAAATCAGAGGTATTTGGTGATGAAATTTATTGAGAAAATTTTGTCGAGTTGGGAGTTTAATTTCCGTTTCTGTTATTAATGCCTCCTAAAATAATCTCAAATACAATTTCTTTCATGTCCTTTTTCTAACGTTTTTGACGAAACGGGATTGAATTGTTTCTTTGGGGCATTTATCTGATAGAACGAGACGTCTCACGCTTAAGTGGCTAACATTGAATAAAGAGTAGAGGATAGGAGACAAAAAAAAAATACAATATCTCTTTGCACATTCTTTCCCTGTTATGCTTAAACCTTTTGTTCTTTTTTCTGGTCTTTCTATTATCTCACTTTTGTGTAATCTCACATAGTAGAGAATGAGGGGTGATATCGTTAAAAAAAAAAAAAAAGTGAGCTCACACAAGAGAAAAATATAAAACATTAAGAATCCAAAAAAGTGAAGTTTTATTTGAATGTAAAGGTAACAACATTTAATAATTTAGAAATTTAAACATCGAATCAAATTAAGATATCGTTATTTTGATCATGAAATATTGTCAAAAGTTATTGCAATACTTAATTCGGATAAAATAATAAGCCAGAGTGTTCTTAAATCGGTATATACACTCTTTTTGGTATAATTCCTTAGTGTTTGTTGGCTAATGCTGTTCAAAATAATGTCACCCTTCAAGTACTAAATCTTTATTACAAAAGGGTGAAATAATATACTAAAATATTTGTCATGATTAATGATTTTGAAAAAAAAAAATATTAGATTTTTTTTTTTTTTTAATATGCAATCAAATAAAAAAAAAACTCTTAATATATCAAATAGTATTTTGTAACAACAGTAATTTTGAATATATTTATTAAGCCCGTTTCGGAAAAAAAATTAATTATTTATTTACTGCATATCGTAAAGTATAATATTTTAAATAAAACAGATTAACATGAAATTTTTTTTTTTTTTAAAGTTGTTAATTTCCTTGAAACAAACAACGGAAATAGTCACACTACATTAGCGCCACATTTATCTCAATCTAAAAATATTATGTTTGAAAAAAAATCAATCAGCAAAAATTCTGAATAACACAATAGTGTTTATTCTTAAAAACTAAATAACTATAATGTATTCATTTCTATAAATTGTACATGTAAATAGTTTTTGTTTAGTTGTATATTATTATTAATAGTATATTAATTAATATTGTTAGTCTCACTGGGACAAATAAACATCATCTCATTTCCGAAGATTTGTAATCTTATTATTTAAGAATGTTCTGATATTCTGAGAGTTCTAAAGTAAACTTATAAATAAATAAATAAAAATAAAACAAATAGTATTTATATTTATAAATAGTATTTATATTTATTTTTATATAAATATTATAAAAATAAATATTATTGCACCTTCTTTCTTATGCTTAAACTTTTTATCCTCTAATTCTGACCTTTCTTTTACCTGAATTTTATAAATATCACAGAGTCGAAAATGAAGAGTGATACCGTTAAAAAATGTTTTTTAATATTTATAATATAAATAATTTCACAAGAATGACACATTACAGTCTAAAGAGCTTATATTGTTTAAAGTTTATAACTCAAATAATCTCTCTTAATTTAATTTAATTTTTTTTAAATAAAATTAACATCTAATTCTTATCATAATTTATCATTTAAATATGATGTGTTACTTAAGAGATTTGTACAGATATTCATGACTGCGTTTTTAAATTGATGTTATCTGGAAATGACTATTTGTCTTAGAATTAAGACTGCACGAATAGTTTTTAAAATATATATAATAAAACATTGATGGATAAAAGTTTGGCCGAGGGTTCACCAAAAGATTTGGAACGAAAGTGAACGAGTTCTATTGAACCGAAAAGACTTTTATAGATTAAATGAAATCACCAAACTGTTCAGATAAATCCTTTCTACGAAGTTTTACTTTTGGGCCTCTTATTATATAATATATATTCTGATGATGAAGCTGGATTCATGAAGAAGGTGTAGGTAACAAAAGTAGCAGAATACAGTCTAAGTAGTCAATTATCGATTTTGCTAATTTGGGTTGTTTTGAATTGACAATTCAACCGATTTTCGTCAAATTTTATATCGGAGTTACATACCTATATACCAACACTTTTATAAGGCTGAAACATCACTGATTTAATTTTCATCTTGTTTTTTGGAGGGAGGGGTCAGATTTAAAAACAACTTAACCTTAATATTTCTTTTTAAGACATAACTCCTATTTATCTTTTATTTTCTTCAACATGTTTCGGAGTACATGTTGAAACCCATATGTTGAAACCGCTGCCGTCAAAACCCCGTATGCCTGAAAAGGCTAGGTAGGGGGAAAAAAAAAAAAAAATGGAAAAAAAAAATAAAAAAAAAAAAAAAAAAAAAGAAAAAAAAGAAAAAAAAAAAAAAAAAAAAAAAAAAAAAAAAAAAAAAAAAAAAGTTTCGGAGTACATTGCTCTATCTTCAGGATAACTGTGATTTCCCTCACATAGTAACAAGTACATGTCCATACCGACCCTCAGTTGAGGGTTAAAATTGAATTAAAAATTGAATCTCATTCAATAAAATAGTTGAACAACTAAACAGAATTAATCGCAATTTTGTATTACTTTAATTTTTTATGTATTAATAATAAATTTTATTATTTTATTTATTTAGTTTCATCCATTTGAGGAAATTAATGATTTTTAAATACGAAAAAAAAAAAATGTTTAAAGAAAGGTCAAGAGCATTTCTATGAAAAGCTCTATAAAGTGCTTCAAAACAGTGGTACATAGAAAAAAAAAATTGGCCCCACCTGGGAATTTAATAAATAGAAGGTAAAGAAAACTCAAAAATTTTAGCAACTTTAAAAATTCAATTTTTTTTTTAATTTTAGCTGAGGCTATGAGAATGACCCAGGTTTGGATTCTAGGACAAAAGGTATATTAAGATCGTAATGTATGGTTTTGTTGGAGACATGATAAGGTTATGGTTCTCAGGAATTTGGATTAGAAGGATTGGATATGTTTGATGTTCGAGTGTTTTTCTGTTCCCCAAATTTCTAGTCCGTAGGTCCAGATAGGCATTAGAATAGTCTCATAAATCAAAAGCTTGTTGTCTATTGAAAGTTTTGCATAGCTATAACCCATGCTGGCTGAATCTTATGTTAATTTCTTGTCTTTTAAGTCTATTATGTGGGTTCCAAGTGAGTCTTGTGTCTACGATGAAACCAAGATATCACACTGTGTCAGATTTGGGTAATGCTAATCTTATTGAATAGGACAGTTGGGCAGGAATTACGGCGTAGGCTAAAAGCCATATGGGTGCATTAGTATTCATTAACTTTTTTTTCCATCTGTTGCACCCTAGTTCAATCTTTGAGAGGTGATTTTGTAGGTTGGAAGAGGCTGTTTTAGGATTATGATGTGATGATAGTATAACTGTATGATCAGCGAAAGCTGAAAGGAACGTGTCGGGAGTGGTAGGAATGTCAGCAGTGTAGAAGATGTAAAGGACAGGAACCAAAACGCTGCCTTGAGGAACTCCGGCTCGGATAGGATAGCAGTCAGAAAATCGGAGCCACATCGAACCAGGAAGGAGCGATTTGTGAGGTAGGGAATGAATTATGAGGTAAAGGGTTTGTGGTAGTAGGGTTTTAAATTTATAAAGCAACCCGGTGTGCCAAACAAGGTCAAAAGCTTCAACAATGTCCAGAAAGGCACCCGAGCAATATTTCATTCTTTCCAGACCAGAGGACGGAGGCCTTGTTGGACTGTTGAGTGCATAGGACGGAATCAAAATTAGTGGAACGGGAAACTATCCTTACTATGAGGAGTAAGGAGGTCATAGCCAGAGGATTTAGTTTTCGAATTAGGAATTTGATCTCAGAGGGGTTAACTGCTCTAGAAGGCAAGGAGAGTGGAATAGGGGGAAGATAATAATTCATCAGCTGTACTGGATTGATTAGGATCAGGTCCAGGATTTGGGAAAGGTGATTGGCTAGTTCCTCTGCTTTTTCCATGTCGAATGCGGCCCATGAGCCATCACTTCGTCGGAGGGGATGGGAGATGGGCTTGTTTTTTAGGATTTTTTTTTTGTTATGTTCAGAGGATATTGTCATAGGTGGAAAGGGACGAGAGGTAGAGTAGTTATACGTGCAACGATCGGATGGATGTCTTGAGATTTTCCACATTGCTCTATAATAGCGCTTGGCATGGATGAGGTCTAAAAGGTTATGTGGCAATGGTTTTTATTTTGGGTATTATTCGGTAAAGATCCTGCCCAAGCGGCTTACTTGATTGATAGGTCAGGATTTGTCGGAAGAGCTTCCAGTTTACTGGACCTCTGATTAATGAGAGAAAGGGTGATTTAGGAATTGGTGATACGGATAGACTTAAAATTAATGGGCCATGTTCTAGAAGATCGGGATTGCGAGAAAGGGATATCTAAAAAATGTTAAAAGGATAGATGATATAAGAATTTCTGAAATAGAATTTCAATGCGAAGCAGAGGGAGAGATATGAGACAGGCCTTGCATCAGAGGGAGAGATGTTGCGGCTGAAAGTAAGGCTGACCAGGGACTAACGGAGGAGGCAGCGATGGACAGGGAGGAGTACAGGAATCGACTGAGAGATGAGTTTGGCAGTGGGAAACTTTAAGTAGTGAAGAAAATTCTAACAAAGAAGAAAAAGACTGAATTGTTATAAGGTGTTGAAATAGGGAATTATGAATGTTCCTAGGTGTTTAAGACCACCCAGAAGGCGAATTTAAGAAGCTAGTAAATATATGTATTTAGTGCGATGATTATTAAACGTTTGATAAAGAAACGAGTACAAGGAATATTTTCTACGAATGGAGGATGAATGTAAGCAGCACGGTGTGGAAATACAAATCCAGCGAATCATTCATAGTTTGATTAATTCCTTGAGTTGTTGATAGGATGGGAAGGTATCCACAATTCATTCTATCCCTTAAACAACTAATGAATAATCATTAGTCATTTCACCTAAATGGCTGAGAAATACTATATTACCAAACATTAACTGCTTGCTTATATCATTAGCATTCCACAGCACAAGGTGGCAGTAATTCCAGTATTTTTCAAATATTAATAGATACGAGGATATGTCGAGGGGAGAGGGATTATGAGCTGCCCTAAAGGGTGGAGGGAGTGTATAAGGGAGCGATTTAGCCGGACCACCGGAAGCTCCGCTGCTAAGGGCCACTAAAGCTGTTAGCCTAATATCACTATGGCTCATAAAACCCTGGCCTGGAATTAATGAAAGCCCTCTTTCCTCATTCTTTCCTGTAGCAGCTGCCTTAATTGTTACGGCAAGACCTCTAAGCCGTTCCCTTCTACACGGCAGCCAACATAATCCCTTCTTACCCTTACTCTCTCCCCCCCCTCTACCTCCCTCCACAACCACCAACCAGCTGACCGGTATTATTTACGATACCTCCTCCAATATGATTATTATATTTGCTGTAAATTCCATAACAGTGAAACTTTATGAAAGCTTCTTTTTTATTTATGATTAGAGTATTTATAAACAAATACGATGTCGTTAAAAGTGAATGTCTGACGTGAGGGAGGAGGGTTCCTGTCACCACCGACTTGGTCCAGATAAATATAAATAATTCCTACTCAGTGAAGTTTTGATAAATATTTATGACCGGGTCCCGAGATGGCAATTCCCCTCAACTTCCGCCGTATGAGGTCTTAAGTTATTTTTAAGTTTTCTCCCGGGCCAACTTTATCGACACACTTTTGATCGCCATAACTTTTTCCTAGTGTTCAAAAGCGATGGTTAGACGGATGAGGTTGACAGATCGATTAGCCTATAGCTCATCTGCGATTTTCGAAGCATAGTGTATCTGGGAAATAAGAAATTCTGTGATCTACTATATCAAGGTCTCTTTCTACACATCAATCAGTATTTATTTCTCTTCATTATTCAATTCTTTGAAAAGTAATTATCATTTCATTCAATACTTTAAATGATCATTATAATGGTACTATCACAGTTCAATTTAATTAGATAAATACCCTGAGTATCATTTAATGATGTTTGGCCAGAGTTAAACAGTATTGGTAATCAGGCAATGACTCGACAAATGCCTTACAAAGAACCAATACGAAATACATCTTTCTATGATTCCGAATACTTTGACACATGTTACACAAAAGCCTATCATGAGGCCTATTCAGCTGATAAACCAAGATATCGTGTTTAAAATCATAGCTAATATTCAACGTCAAGTTTAGATAATTAAGCATTAGCTGTACAATGCCTGAAGATATATATATATATATATATATATATATAATATATATATCTGAATGTTATATATATATAAAGCGGAATGCTAGCGGTGCGTTTACTCTTGAGACTCATTCAAGCTTAACAAAAGTTTTTAAGAAAGCGAAGAAGTCTTCAAAAGACCTCTGGATTACCAGAGTACAACCTTCTTTGAATAAATATAGCCGGTACGTAAATTAAAGAAGAACATGAGGAGAAGACGATGACTAAGAGATTGCTGGAGAGGGGCTGGGAGGTACCTTGAAGGAGAGCACAAAATATTTATATGGCTCCTCACTTAGCAGATTGCTCTCATTCCTCAGATGAATATCTTCCCTTCGCTGAGAGGTCCAGGTCCCCGGCTGTCGGCCCCTGGCTCAGTCGTGATATCTTTAACATGTGACCTCCGCCCCCAACACCAAGTCTTTTATCAAAGAGTGTTCAAAAATAGAGCTTAAGTGTTTATCGGGGAAGCCAAATAATAGCAGTATTTAAATTTTGAAAAAATACCCGATCACAATGATACACCGATGATGAACCGAGGAGAAAACCCTAATATTTTTACTTGTATAATTTGTGTCTTTCATTTTGATTTTAGCGCTTAAATTATTAAATCAACTTCAAAACTGTTTTTACACAACTATACATAAATCTCCAAACATTATAAACAACGACCAAGTCTCCTTCAGGCTCCATAAATCTTGTCGAAATTATTCCAGATAAAACTCGTATTGTGCTTGATGAAAAAAATTGTCATTTGGGATTAACCATCACTGAGGCGGTTGTCCATCATGACGTGGTGAATATTATACTGAATATAACGTGTTTATTCAAGATTATTTAGCCTATTCAATTTATCTGAAAAAATACGACCAGACGTTTAATAACTCGTAAACAAAATAAACCATATATTTTACAAAGCAGTACACCATAGTTCAGGCATTAGTAACAGAAACGACACTACTTGAAAAGCTTAATCATTCTAAGGCTTATGTACGTTTTAAAGATGGATATATATGTGTGTATATATATATATATATATATATATATATATATATATATATATATATATATATATATATATATATATATGGATAAATTTCTTGACTGTTACTATTAAATGTTTATATACATCATACAAACCATTCTTCGTATATTACACTGAAATATTTTTGTACCTGCTTCTTTAGGAATACCCACACAGTCCTTTTAACTGAATTTTTAAGAAATAGGGTTTTTCCACACTAACCCTTGTTAACTGTCTGTTTAAACTCACTCCCCTAGGTTAGTTGTGGACTAGAATTGTTAGTCTATTCATATCCACCAGTAACATTGTAGGTGGCTTCATACTCCTCTATATTTTGTAATTATATATATTTTTATTAACCTACACATGTTGTTATATACCTACCTGTACTGTAGCTAACTTTATGTTTTGAAATAACTTGTATAACTTATATAATTTTATTGTAACCTCTTTTTTTCACTGTAGGGCATGATTATGAGAACAAAATAGTCTCGAAACGTTGCCAAAATAGTTGTTTTTTATTTTATGACTGAACCTCAAGAACCTTACTAAACACACACATATATATATCCATATCTCCGTTTTCCAATATTACTATTAACTCTATTTCGTACTCAAAATGCAATTAAGATAGAGATAAACGTACATTGATGGATTTGTTTTTTATGTAAAAGTTACTATTAATTTTTTTAAATAAGTACAAAATTCCTTTTTCTTTTTATCCACTTGAATCTAGAATCTGAAGAAATCAGGATTCAATCATATTGTTAAAATTAATTTTAGGTTTACTATTTCATAATATATAAAATAGTGTCTTTTTTACTCTATTTAAATAATAGCTATTTAGGGAAGTTTCGAAATAAAATAATGTTTTATATATATATATATATATATATATATTTTATATATAATATATATATATATATATATATATATATATATATATATATATATATATCGCGGGAGATAAATATCAATTGGCCAAGATTTTCTTTTATTAATAAACGATAATGGATACTTTTCATATCTGTGCATTGTAAATAAATCCTATTGAAATTAGAAACCCTATCATTTTTTTATCTTTCTTTAGTTTAATATGGAATGTGTGGTAGCTGACTTGGTAAGAAGCTTGACTACCATGCCATTGGGCCCGAGTTCGAGTCCGGCTCAAATCAGAAAAATAATATTCTGTCATTTCAACCGTGGATAAACCGAGGTCGGGAGACCTTCCTGAGGCACAACCAGCCTCTAATAAAGGGGGTCTCTTAATTGTGGGAAAACCTGGAGGCTGAGCGTGAAATCTGCTGAAATCTCCTCCTTTCACAACCGTTGGCCTAATGACAGCACATCCTTACCGAAATTCTGAATCTAAGGCCCTTCATGGGTGGTAGTGGTACAGGGTTATTTTTTTCAGGTTTTAGGTTGATATAATATAATTAGTAGGCCGCCGTATGGTAATTATGCCAGGAGCGAATTTAAAGTAAATTTTATAATAATTAAAAAATAACTTAGTAATACTTTCCTCTTTTCCTTTAAAAAAATAAAATTATTACAGAAGATAAAAATCATCGCTAAGATAAAAATGATATAAGTTAGTTCTAGTGAGAGTTGCCGATTGAAATGTATCAATTGAGGAAACAGATGTGAACCCTCGGGCAGGAGAAGCGTTGTCACTGAGTAGGATATTAAATCAGTGAGCAATATAGAGCTCTTGCCCCCCCCCCCCCCCCCCAGCTTCACCCTCTCTCTTCCCCCCTCTTCTCCTTCAAGACGAAAAATCATTTTAAAAAGGCCAAGAGGGCTGCTATTAGCTCTAATCCCTGGAGCGGTAGGAGAATTAGCATTTTAATTATTGAGGGTTCCGCAAAGAACCATTCAAGATATGGATTAGGAAATGTGATGTTTTTATAACAGGTTGGAGGAACCTTATTAGATGAGACTTGGGCTCCCACTTAAGAAATCCACATTTATTAGTGGTTCAATCTCTTGCCTGATGCCCTCATTTCCATGTTAAAAATGGCAGTTGCTGTTGTAAACTCCCTGCTATTTTCTTATCTCTTGTCTGATCGATAGTACTAGATATGATAGCTATTTAAAATACTAAAGTTTCTTTAGAGCTATGTCCCTAATGATCACTGCACATACCACAAAATACAATTATGTGTTTTAATTAATTGAGAAGTACTGAGACGAGCAAGAGACAGGACTGCAGATCCTCTTTTCGCACTTACCGCGATGAATTATCTTCGGGCTAGAAACGAATTCGTTACCGACGGCGATATCTCACTGCTCACACCTAACTTTTACATGAATCACCGCTAAGCGAAAATTCAGTGAGCTTACGGCCTGTTTTTTTCGATAAGAATAATCAGATCATGAGTTAAAAAACATCCCTTCGAACCACCTCGCTTGAATAAATACATCTCAGCATAGATAAAAACAAATATTCCATAAATGAGCAAGAAAAATTTATAGTGATTACTAAATACCTAATCATGGTATAGTTTATTTTCAAATAACATAGAAGCCCTAAAATGATGAGAATATATCGCTGAATCATCTACAATAAAAAATAAGTAGTTAAAACTTGTTTCCAATTTATTAGTACTATTTGAAATTCTTTGCAATGTGTAGACTAGTCTTTAAATTTGTTATTTAAATATTTATTATTAGAAATTTACAACTGTATTACAAAAATACACCCAGTAAGTATGCGATAATTATGGTGCAGAGTAATGTCATGCCAAAGACTTGTAAAATGATTACCCAATGCTAATCTAAAGTTTTTAAATTTCGAATTTATAATTCCAATAATTGCCTGTTTAATTATATAATACATATGTTTCCAATACATTTGTTTTTTTATCTGTAAGTAGAATACAAAAACCGTTTTAGACTCTCTCCTCCTTTTTCCTGGAAAATATACAAAATTTTATTCGTAATCAGTAATCATTTTAAAAACAAAACTATAATATGATTAAAGTAAATAATGAAAGCTGAGACTATTCAAACACCCCATAATGTGCTCCAGTGGTCGGTAGAAATGTGTAAGGTGTCCCCACGGGGTCGGTCACGAATGGCAGTGTACTTATTTAATCATGAAGGTCTCTAAGCCTGTCAGTCGGATTGACAGCCAGAATGAAATAATTTTAACTGGGTTGACATTGAGGTATCAAACAGTACTGATAAGGCGCAAAGCCTGAAGGAAGAAGAGCTAATTTGGGCATTATCCTGCAGGAGAAAAGTGAAAATCAAATTATATATGAAATAGTTTAGTACAAGCCAGATCGGTAAAATCAGAATTGCATATCTGTAACTATCTAAGTTCGGAATACAGTAGAACCTCGATAATCCGAACTAATTGGGACCGGGGGTGGTTCGGACTATCAAATCGTTCGGATTACCAAACAAAGTGCTTTCCAGGCATAGTATGTAGCATGCAAAAAATGGACACTGACATACTCGTTCCCATAAAATAAGATGGACGTTGTATTGTTAACGATAAATAATTTGTTTTATGAAATACTACTGTGTTACAGTAAGTTAACTATACAACAACAATGACAACACTCCCCCTTTCCTCTCTAAGTTTGTGCTTACTATTCTGATTATTTTTATTTTTTCCAAAACGGCGTTCGGATTATCGAGCGTTCGGATTATCAGGTTCTTCCGTAGTTTAGTCACCAGTGTCATAACATTTAAGGGGCATAAGAAAGGTCACGGAGTTGGGTCTTGCACTAAGGTCGTTCGCATTATTGAAGGGGCATTACGATTTTTGAGGTACTTATACTTCATATTCTCAAATATTCACGGAAGACATACAGAAGAAATAAGAATGAACGACTAATATTCGTTTCCGAAATAAAATTATAAACATTGTTAGGGTTAAGTGGTATTCAGGAATAGAAGACATTGAAAGAGCGGTGAAATCTTCTCGATAGAGGGAAAAATTATTATTTTACCATTAGTTGCTTATCTCTGTATCTTGAGACAAGTTTTTAAAGAAGTTAAGGAGAACTATTAGCGATGATTAATATAAATTTATTAAGAAAACCCATCTAAATTAAAATGAAATTCTCTAAATAAAACAAAACTATTAATAATGCAGTAAAATTAATTAATATAGTAAAAGTAATATAATTTTATCACACAACGGAGTCCTGGAAATGAGGCTTGACACCAAGGAGCTCGTTTGGCAAGAAATAACCATGCAATTTTAATAAATTTGCAATGGTTAGTTAATAAATTTGTAATGGTAAGTTAGTAAAAATTTCAAATAAAAAAAAAATAAAAAATAAAAAATAGAAGAAACCGTTCTGGAAGACCGGTTACTACAATAAAAGAAACAGGTCTTAGTAGGTTTGGATCCATGGATGGAGATCAAACTCCCAGTCAGTAGAACTCGAAACAAAAAGAAGACGTAATAATGAAAATTGCAACACTAAATATTTGGCTGAATTAGTTTAAAATTAGATAACTCTTCTTGTCATCAAGAGGTCTCCAAGCATCTACACTGCCACAAATATATTGGTAACACCTCGCTTTAAGTACATTTTTTTAAGACTGCCCTCAGTTATTTTTATTTAACTCATTTAAGACTATCATTCCATTTACAGACAATTTTTTAAACATTTATTATTATTTACTATATCAATGATAGAGGTTATACCTTTTTTTGTTATACCTTTTTTCAGAATCATCAATCAGCTGGTACTTTTTTTACAGTTATAAATAAAGCATATAAATATATAAATAAAGCACTCCTCTTATTTCATTTAATTCCATGGAAAATAAATTGTTTTCAATTTTTTTAATATAAAATGTATTACTTTCTATAATATATTGTTTAAAAAATTACCATTTCTTTGTTTTTACTGATTATATATAAATGGATAAATTTCAAGACTGTTACTATTAATTGTTTAGTAAGGTTTTTGAGGTTCAGTCAATAAATAGAATAAAACCTTACAAAACATTTAATCGTAACAGTCCAGAAATTTATCCATATTAACATATCGAGTGAATACTGCAAAATATTAATAGTGGAAGAATGGGATCTTATGAAGAAACCAAGACAACCCACGGTCCTGAAGCAATCGCAGTTATGAAGGAACTTGACGAGCAAGTGTGAAGAATACTAGGACATTCCTAAGAAGATGCAGGGCATGATTATGAGAATAATATAGTCTCGAAACATCGCCAAAATAGTTATTTTTATTTATTGACTGAACCTCAAGAATCTTACTAAACATATATATATATATATATATATCAAATAGGATCAATACAATTACTTTTCTTAGAGTAAATTATATGGCCATCGTTCCACTTACGGAACATACCATTAGGGGGGAATACTACATGCCCAATTACCTAGTTAGCATCAATAAATAACCTCAAAAAATAGTATCATACAAAAAAATTACTAAAACATGTGAAATCAAAATGTTTTCCTAAATGGGTTATCATTTCAAATGATTGGAAACGACCATAGGAAATAACAGATTTTAGATGACCTAAAAAAGGAAATAACCTTTTTAGACGCTTATGTCTCTTAGGGAACATTATCTTGACCGTTATACATTGACCTTATTGAGTTGCCACAAATATGAGTTCTTTGTATTACAAGCTATCATGTATTTTAAATCAGATTCTCTTATTTTTTTTTATCAGTTCATTTTAATAAGTGAAAATATAATTTTATATATATATATTTCCATTATTTTCTGTCCTTCCTAAAATTAGGTGATTTTACTAACTTTGCTCTATATATAGCAAGTATTGAAACTGAAACAGGTCATAAATGGTTTTCTCAATACTTAAAACATTAACCGATAAGGTTGACTGATAATGGCGAGATACAATAGTAATGAAGTGATAAGATGACAAAACCATTATCTCCGTGGCAATGGGAACAATAAACAATGAATCTGTCTTCGTGCAAGGGCACAAAAGGTCCATTCACAAAAGTTGACCATATCGAACTGATTGTCGCTAATCACGTGCTCCTGTCGTCAAAAACTTACCCCTCTTTCGAGCCTGCACTTGAAGTTACCCAAACGTAATCAATTGCTGATAAAATACAGAAAACAATTCTTTTTAATTTATTAATACTAAATTTATTATAAATCCTGTCTTTCATAGATTATAAAAAAAAGATTTTACCGGAGAATAAAAATAATGGTTATATCGTTATATGTCGATGAGGCGACGATGCCTGAGTTGCGTGCCAAACGTATTGAATGTTCACACTCGAGTATGGTAAACGACTTAGAATGACCATCTTTTTTTAATGAATTATCAATCACTAGTAAAGTAACGACCTTGCGATTTTAGCCGGGCATGGAGTAAGTGCAGCTCCTCAGACGAAGGAAATAACTCGTAGCAATCAGAGGTAAGAATAATGAAGTTACTTTGTGTTTTTTAATCAAAAAAATCAATGTGGTTATTAGTTGATTGAAAAACAAGTTGTTGGAGGGTGCGCAACATGGACAATTAGGTTCAGTAGAAGTTTAGTAAGTAAATATTTTTGGGAGCAAAAATGTTAAAATACTTTTACATGTTTTTTATTTTATTTTAAATTAAGTAGCTCAAATTGGAAACTTTGATTATGGATGTAATTGAAATGAAATTGCCAACTCGCACACATCAAACATTTTATTTTTATAAATTATTTTATTTATTTAAAAAAAAAAATAATTTAACCATTTACGTTCATTGTTGCGTATACGCAACATAAATTTGACAATTTTTATTTTATTTCCTCGGCTTTTTATTTTAAGTATGTAATTACACTGGAAACTCGTTGTTTCGTCTCTCGATAATTCGTCTTATTTTGTAATTCTTCAGGTGTTTTTTTTTTAATTGAATTGGAAACTGTTAATAACAAAACAAATAAATTACATACGTATTTACGTATGTAATTTATTTTTTCCCCTTGCTACTTATTAATCTTAAAACCGCCTCATGGTTTGTCACTAAAAAATACAGTACAAAACAGATTTTTATAAGAACTGATTTATGTGTTATTAAAGAGTTTCTATTTTTACAATAAAGATACGTATGTATTGAACAAATATGGTATGTATGTCTGTTTTGTTTTTTATACACGTATGTACGTTTTTGTATATGACTTCATTTTTTAAAAATGTTTGTGTTTCAAGGTTTTTGTGTTTTTTGTCATTGTTTTTGAAGTCCAATGTGTATAATGTTCATCTGTTCGTTTTTACATTCGATAAATTGCAAAAAAAAATTGCAATTATATAGTTTAAAATGCTTTTTTGTTACTTTACCAGCAAAATTCTGTAATTCGTCATTTCCGTTATTTCGTCACACACTCTCCCCCGCCCATGACGAATTATCGAGTTTCTACTGTATTCACTATATTTTTTAAATATATTTCGTGCTTTTTTAATCCATTGAAAAATAATTGTACAATTAGTTATTTCACAATGCTTTCAGCTAGTAATATTTAAATGTAAATTTTAGAAAAATAAGCGTTGCTACAATTAACATGTGTGAGAGATGTATTGTTAAATCTACCCAGATTTCTTTAAAGCATACCACATATAAAAAATTAAAATTGTGTGTAAAATGATAGAAAATTGTATTTTTTTCTTTGTTTGAAGTATTTCATGATTCAAACAATAGCAATAAAGGTTTACATGAAATAATATCATTGCATTTATAAATTACCACCTTCCCTATCACTGAGGGGGTATATATATATATATATATATATATATATATATATAATATAAATATATATATATATATATATATATATATATATATATATATATATATATATATATATTGCAAAAAAAAAAAACGGGCGCACCTTGAATGTTCACATATTCTTTGTTTTTTCTCTTTCACAACTTAATAAAATTTGCCAATTTTTTTTTATATATGTAGCGGATATATTCTGTTTATATGGCACAAAAGAACAAATAATAAAACATGCAATTTAAAGCAAAAACAAAATCAAACAAAAAAGTAAACATTTATTGATTTAATGATAAAAAAAAAAACCTCTATAATTCGTTTATAATATGCAAGAAACACACAATTCATCGTCTTTAATATCGTGTTTCTTTCTCTTGCTTGAATAACAGCCTGCATCCTTGCAGGCATGCTCCTTATAACATTGGCCACTCGATCTTGAGAAATCTGCTCCCACTGTTCTTCTACGGCAGTTCTCAGCTGCTGGAGGGTTATGTTGCTGTCAGATGGCCTTCTTAAGATGATCCTACAGATGGTCTATAGGAATGAGGCTCGAGCAGCGAATTGGCCACTCCAAGGTTCGGATACCGACCTCATCAAGGAATTCACAAACAACATTGGTGACGTGTGGCTGTGCATTATCATGCATAAACATAAAATTAGGGCCAATGAACGGCGCAAAAGGGACTACATACTCTTCAAGGATATCTCTTATATAAGTTTGTGTATTGGGGGATAGCCTTCGGAACACATGGAGGTCTGTGTTCGCTTCTAAACAAATCCCTCCCCACATCATCACTGACACTCCTCCAAACTGTACTGTACCTACAACATTGCACTGAGTGTAGCGTTCTTCTCATTTTCTCTAGACTCTAGCTCGACCATCTGAAGCATGTAGGCCAATTCTAGACTCATCTGAAAAGAGAAAAAAGGCCTAATCAGCTTCAGTTCAGGCAACATGTTCTCGAGCAAAACGGAGTCGAGCTGCTCTCTGAGCTGCAGGGAGGAGGGGGCTGGAAGCAGGAATGTTAGAGTGTAGATTTATTTCAGCCAGGCGTCTACGTATTGTATGCACGGAGACATCCACACCTCGAGCAGCACGAAGCCGGTGGCAAGTCATTACAGATGTCTGGAAGCGGTTCCTTAGAGCCTCCATTTGATTAAATCTATTGTCAGCTTGGTTTGATACCCTCGCCGACTTGATCCCCACCTCCTCGAGTAGCTGTTTGTCTGGAACCTCTGGATCGCCCGCCGAACCCTTGTTTCCAGTACCCCGAGAGTATCAGCCACGTATCGCTGACTTCTTCCGTCCTCAATTAACGCTACGATTTAAGTGACTACCGTGGCATCCAATACCATATTGGGTAGAATTGGATTAGCGTTAAAAACTACACACAGGTAATCTTCCTAAGAACTGAAGACTAACTGGGAATATGTTGAACTGCAAACTTGAGCCCTTCTTTGTTATTCCTAGAGAGGATTACTGCAAAGGATTATTGTAATGTTATCACTTATGCCCTGGCCTATATGTGTGCTGGTTCAATCACAAGATTATTCCGTTAGTAATATTTTTTTGAATATCAATGTGCGCCGGTTTTTTTGCAATCGAGTGTATGTATGGAGACAAAGCAACACTTTCAAATGATTATAATAATAGAATTATTGAAAGATCAAATATTTATCATAATGGAATAAAATAATATTTCTTTTATTTTCCATAATTCTTCCTTGGCCCTTAATGAGCTAATAACAAAATATATGGCAAGAAAGTCTGGGTACACTATTCGTAAAAAGAAAGCATCTAATGAAAACTAGTGTTACCCGATGATGGATTATTGTCGTTGTAATCTTCTAAGCTATTTTTAGTATTTCAATATCTTTTGCCTTGTAAAGAAATAAATTAAAAATTATAATTGCTCTGATTATGAAGATTCCCGTAGAAATCTGAAAATTAGTAATAAATTTAATCGTGTACACCTCCTTCTTTTGGCATATATTTTGTTATTAACTATAATTTCAAAATAACGCAAAAAAAAACAAACATAAATAAGCATTATTAGGTTACCCAGACTTTGTTCAACTAACTGTGTCTTTCCCTTAGTCAAGTACTGGCACTAAAGAACCGTAGTCCATGGAAGTTGAGCGATATTTAATTAATATTTATCCGACTTTATGTTAACTTAAGCTCCTAATATGGACCAGTTACGGAGCAATGGATTGACGTATCCCTTCAAAAAAACAAAAAAGTTATAAATTAAAACTAAGCATAAGTTATATATGCCTTGGAATAATTTTCAGATTCCGAGAATTCAATATAGCTGGACTGATATATATGTATAGTCAAAAACCGTACAAAAAATTATTTTTGTTTTTGAGTTCGGATGAACTGTGTTAGTTTATTCTATATTTTGACATTTTAAATGAATAAGTTATATGTTTGAAGAGATTAGTAACCTGATAATTACCCAGGTAGTTTTAACCAATTCGGAATTTTCGTCGCTATATGTCTGCTATTCTAAATTTTAAAATTTGACCCTAGATATAAATCTGTTAGCGTTCCAGCTTGAACAGAAGTCCTGCCGACAATATCTACCAATTGTACAAACCAAATTTAAACGACAAACGGAAAAATCATAGAACACAATGTATATAACAAAGACAAGACCAATTGTTAGTTAGCTTTATTGTTACTAACCAAAAAGTATTGCACCAAATCCCAAGAAAATGAATGACATATTTAGTTCACAAAAATCACGAACAAAAATAAAGTATAGTAAAATATATAACATTTTCAGAGAATTATAAGCATCCAAAAGTATTGTTTTGAATATCTATATAACTCAGAAACGATTTCTAGGATCCAATAAAAACTTTATCTCAATGCGATTACTCGTAAATGAAGATTTTTTTGTTTGCACTGACCTCATTTTGATTCTAGTTTTCTGCCATTTACCAACTGCGTTGATCCACAGATTAAGAACCGTCAAATCGTATCTATATGCAAAGGGCACTTACCTGAAAAAAAATGAACACAATTAATATATATATATATGGATAAATTTCTTGACTGTTACTATTAAATATTATATTATTTTAAATATAACATTTTAAAATAACTTGTATAACTTATATAATTTTAATGTTACCTGTTTTTTCACTATAGGGTATAATTATGAGAACAATATAGCCTCGAAACGTCGCCAAAATAGTTGTTTTTATTTATTGACTGAACCTCAAGAACCTTACTAAGCATTTATATATATATATATATATATATATCCAACATATATAAAAGTTCTTCCCTAGAAGAGATTTCCTGGAAAATGGACCGACAGTTTAATGGTTTTATTGAGCGGGAATATCAGATAAAATTATGGTCAACAAATATTTTTAGAGAGCACGCAGGCCTTTATTGTCTTAAGCAAACTTGATATTCTTTTAAAAACGCAATTCACTATGTTTCATCATTTTCCAAGCTCGTCATGTTTTTAAAAATAATTTCGTTATAATATTTAATAGTAAAAATAATGACTTAATTAAATTTTAAGGCCATTCTTGGCACCGCCTTCCTCCAATCTTCGCGTTGACTGCTCGCTCCAAATATATCTTAGGTAGTTTTATGTCCTCTGAATTGCAATGGAACCTTTTCGGTCTCACTCCATCCGGTCGAACCCAAAACAATTCTCGGCATGTTCTCTTCTCAACCATCCAGCAGATATGGGGCATCCATTTGAGCCGTTGCACTTTTATAAATACTGTCATTAGCAAGCCATCATAGAAATTGTATAGTTCTTCCTTCGCCGCCACATACCGTTATCCTTTATCGGATACAAACATACTTTACAGAACTTTCCTTTTGAAACAGAATTTTCTACAGTCTTTTCTTGCAGCTGGTGAGTTGAGTCTTCATAATGGTTTGTACTGACAATGAGAAGGAGGCGCTGTTGGCTAATATAATCCGAATTTCCTCATATTCATCAAGGTATTCGTTAATCCTAGCGCCTAAATATTGGTAACTTGTAATAGTTTTTGCCGTGCGGATTTTTTTTTTAAATTTATTTATTTATTTTTTTTTTTAAATTTAGACATAGGCACATGTCTGGATATACATCCATCTCACTTGACACGACAAGTAACGATATAAAACAGTATGAAAAACTAAAAAAAACATAAATAACAAAATAAACAATAAGTAGCGCAAATAATAATAGCTAATTGTAAAATTATAATCCTAATTGGAGTAATACAAATATAAATATATAAAATTTGTATAATATTACAAACAAAATGAAAATAAAACTCTTTTGTGGTGAAATACAAAAATAAACTTTTAATAATTAACTTTATGGTTGAAATCAGACATTTACACTATTCTAATGTGTGTTCTACTGTGTACTTTATCAAATTTGTTTTTTCAGTCTTCAAGTAAAATGTGTTTTGTTCGTTTGTGTTTGTATCTTTTTAGAGTTGTCTTGTTGTAGTATCCTATTTCTTAGATTTTCAGATATTGTAGTTAATAAATTTTATTTTCACAAAGTAAATTTATTTATTTTTGTATTACTTCTATTTATTTACACAAATAAATATGTAATTGATAGTAACAGAAAAATACAGTGCTTTTAATCTTTGTTTAATTTTGATATATGTTTATATCGTGATGATGTATATTATTATAATATAAAAATAAAAATTTTTAGAAGACCATTTCTATTTGTAAATGTTTTCAATATTGTTTTTATTTTATTTATTAATTTATTTTATTCTTTATTATTTTTTTTTTTATTGTTTTTCTCTCTTACTCTTACTAAAAAAAAATATGTTTATGTTTGTATCATTTAATATTTAAATTAACAGCCAAAACCTCCTGTAATTGAAAAACTTTTTTTTTTCAATAAACAGCCACTTTTCATTCATTCATATTTTAGTTGATAAGGAAAATGACTTTCTGACTGAATGTGTTGTTAGACTAGATGTGTTGGTAGAATAAGATCAGAGAGTGTTCCTAGGGTAGTTTTTTATAATTCTCATAGAAATGTTTTCTATAACTTCCAGTTTCCCGTAATTTGTTATGCAAGTATTGCTCCAAACAGGTAATGAGTAGGTTACCATTGGTCTGATTCCAGTTTTCTATCATATTAATTTGTTTTGATTGGACAAATTAGAATGCTTATTGAAGTAAACCAATATTTTGCTAATCAGATTTTTATTATGTTGCATTTTTTATTTACATGAGCCGAAAACAAAGGCAGAGGTAGGTGTAAGGACGAGGTTTGAGGAATGGAAGATACCATAGAGGTTTGCATTATTATATTGAATCTATTTATTCTATCTTCAATATCAGCGAGAGATTTTATCGATGGATTAATATTTATATAAGTGTAAGTATAAAGTCTAAATTTTAGGCTTTGGGAAAATAAACTGAGTTGGACGTTTCATTATTTTTGTTTTTATTTTCAATTCTAAAAATCACTAGGTTGTAGTCTGAGTTGAGGGATGGGAGAAATATGAGACGGGATAGGTTGTTTATTTTACGAGTAAGGGCCTAATCTATTATACTTGGTTTGTAGTGAGATCGTTTTGGTATACATATGGGTTCGCTTAGGCTATGTATTTTAATATTATTTTTAATAATGAAATTTATAAGGGTTTTACCATTTTTATTATCGTTAAGGCAATTCCACTCCTTACTTTTTAAATTTAAATCAATGCTACTGATGAACAGTCCTTTTCAAGTTTTGACAGATTATTGTAATCACGATCAACCCATTTACTTGATGTATATATTTTGTTCAGTTGTAAATTGTAATAAATGAATAAAAAAAAAAAAAAAGAAAAGAAAAGAATTTAAATCTCCAAACGCCAGTGTTCTTTTTCCTATTTTAAACATTTTTATGAGATCGGTATAAAGAAGTTTATTTGAAGGTGCATAAGTTGCTATTGCATTTAAATTTTTATTACAGAGCAGAAATTGTATACCGACAGCGTTAGTGAATTTAAAATTTTGAATACTAATAATACCACTTATTGAGGTGAATTTTATGGAAAGATGAGTCTGTTTTTACAGAGGAAGGCATTTCTACCTTTCCATGTGGGGTATCGTTGGATTATATTTGAAAAAAAAAATTGAAAAATATTTAAACTAAATGGAGATTTTGTTTCCTCAAAAAGTCTTTGATTTATCGTATAGCTGCAACGGATTGGAATAGAAAGGTAAGGTCTGCGGCATTTTTCTAAATTTCTAATTTCACTCATTTTTTTTTTTTTAAGCTAATACCTACCATGAATATATATATATATATATATATATATATATATATATATATATATATATATATATATATATATATATATATATATATATAGCTAAATAAAAGGATCGCGGGTGGAGATTTTTAAAAAGAAGCTTTATTGAGAATTACATACATTACACAAGAACAAGTACACAGTTTAAAACCTATTGCAAGACTTCGTACATAGTATGACCATACGTCTCAACGTACGACGAATGGAATGTCTAATGAGGCCAGGTGGGTGTGGCCTTTTATAGGGTTTTTTCTGAGAGGGGATATCATACATTGTTTATATCCTTAATACCATTGAGGGGTACATAACTATATATATATATATATATACGTTATATATACTAGCTGTATCAAAATCGCTTGAATATCTGTTTGCAAACCCCTCACATTCTCTCTCTAACATAATCATTCACACAGACAACATGAACGTTCTTCACTCTTTAAGTAACATAAACATACATGACCCACTGACGGAGGAAATCAGGAAAAATATTCTCAAATTAATGACCTTAAAAGAATCTGTTAGGCTAAAATGGGTGAAAGGGCATGCTGGTGACGAGGGCAACGAAAGAGCTGACCGATTAGCCAAAGAGGCAGCTAGGAGTCAGCTACCGCCTTCTTACAGCAAGGCTCCGATCTCACATCTCAGGGCGTTGATTACAAAAGATTTGGTGAATAAATGGAACATTTCATGGCAAAACTCAAGCAAATCACCAAGCCTACACAAATACATTCCAAAAATAACACTACAGAATCACAAACAGCTACATAGTAACAATTATAAATTGACACAATTTCTCACAGAACACGGCAACACTAAATCCTACCTAAAACGCTTTAATATCATACTAACTGACACATGTGACGATGACGGCCAAATCCAAAATTTTAGGCATATTCTTTATGATTGTAAATTATTTGACAGACAAAGGTACAAATTAATGCAAAGTATAATTTTAAAAAATGGTTCATGGCCTGAGACAGAACATATACTTTTTACTAAATTCAGAAATGATTTTATCAAATTCATCAAAGATATCGATTTCGATTCGATTTGCTGACGAACCTATGTGCTTATTAAGTTTTATTTATTTTTCGATATTATTTTTTGTTTAAATATTAATTGTTTATTTGCTCTTTATTATTATTTTTTTAATTTTATGATTTTTTTTTTTTTTCTTTTCATCAACCAACAATTATATTTTTAAATACACATTATTTTTTTTTTACAACCACACAAAGCTCATAAAATTTCAAAATTCATTACATTTTTGTAACAACACACAAATAAACTGTTGGTAAATACAATCACTCATATGTAAAATAATATAATATAACACATACCATACATGTAGTATGCCTGTAATGGCATGGAACATGTAAAACAACATTAATAAACGGTCCTTTTATGGGGTTACCATAAGAGGAAAAAAAAAAAAAAAAAAAAAAAAAAAAAAAATATATATATATATATATATATATATATTATATATAATAGATAATATTATAAATATTTTTTGATTATAATTTCAAAAAAAAAAAAAAATATATATATATATATATATATATATATATATATATATATATATATATATATATATATATATATATATATATATTTCGATTTGTAGAAATGCTAATTATCAAGGCAGTAAAGTAAGCAGTGAAAAGGTTCAATAGAACTCATGAAATCCTGTTTCCGTTCCTGTATCATCTCTGATTCTTGCCTATTACATAAATCTGAAAGTAAAATTTCAATCTACGAATCTTTTTAAAGGATAAATTACTTTATAAAGTTATAAATTTCAATAAATAAATATATTTTTAAAAAATTACTCCCTTTTATGCTACTTTTTTAGCAAAGTTCAAACGTCCGAGATGAAAACCAAAACGTAGACAAGATTATAAATTGATAGCTTTAGTGGAGGAAGGTTTGTTGGCATTGAACCTTCAGTAAGGCATGAACCGTTAGTTCATTATTATAATTACTAAATTAAAATCAACTGACCAATGAGGTCCCTCCAAACAAAGCGACGGTCCTCTATCAACATATTGATTAGAAGTAAACAATTATTATTCGTAGAATATGGCCCACTCATCGATAAAGTTAACTCATATAATAAACAGTGATCACACGCAACGAGTGTTATAATATTCTTTTATCATCTAGTTAATATTAAATAAAATTTCCGGCGGAGCAGTAGGCAATTATTGATATACGCTAGGGCGAGTAGTTACTAAGCGGGTAGCCACAGAATAAATTTTTTTTTGTTTTCTTTTTTTTAATAGGTAAGTAATATTTTGTTTTCGAAAATTGATATGTAATGTTTTTTCAACAAGTATAAAGAGCATGGGAAACATATTTTAAATAATTCTTGTAATTTTTACATTCGAATGAAATTAAATGTTAGTAAATTATAATATTTTAACATTCATATCGAGATATTTTTGATAAAGTAATTTAATAATTGAATAAAAAACTAAGTAACATAAGATCAGTTGAGGAAACAAAATCAATATCTTCATTACAAAAGTATACCTCCCAGAAAGTTGTAAGGAAGCCCCCGAGAGGAAAGGAATACTTATAGGTTTCGTGGAATACAACGTTCATTCGCTTCTTGCCAGGATATTAATATTTCATAAACAAGTTCATTATGAAGTCCTTGTGCAGGCTTAGCAACGTAGCTGAGATGCAGAGAAGTTTTTACCCAACCAGAAGCTACTTGGCACAACTTGATTGTGGCCTTTGTTCCAGAACCTATACAGCCCAAACGAGAAAAAGCATTTCGGAATTTTTTTTATCCTCATAAATAATATATTTTTAACCTGCCATTAAACGTTATGACATTCACATGGTCGTTACTTTAATTGTAGAAGTTTTATAAAACTTATAAAATAGTGATTTATTTTTTCATTCCATCCTCAAGATTCAAAATCTCGCCAGATCAGATAATAGTAACTAGGCTTAAAACTTTCTTTAGGATTCCCCATAAAAATATCAGTATAAGGTGACGAAAAAATATAATCAAGTATAAAAAACATCAAAAAGAATTAAACCTTTGAAAAAAACCGAATGAAATAATTTTGTTGAAAATCATAAATGAAAATACTTCTACATTTTAGTTTAATGCAAAACCTTAAAAAATATACATGTGAGGATTTAAAAAAATGAATTAAATAATTTAAAAAAAAAAAAATGAATTGTCAGAAAGTTTTAATCCGTTCCCAATCAGTTACCATTCCCAACCAAGGTTTATCCTCTTTCTTCACTTTGCGATCAGGCGTAGCTCAAGGATCTAGCATCTCTCCTCTCCTGTTTAATTCCTATATAAATGATCTTCCTAACTCCATTCGTAATTGTTCCTACCACCTCTACGCCGATGATTCTCAAATTTATCTTTCCTTTCCTCCAGCCGAGTTATCAACTGCATTTTCCAAAATTCAGCATGACCTGGATGAAATCTGTGCCTGGGCATTCCTGAATAAATTGAGCTTAAATGTAGCTAAAACTCAAGCAATTGCAATTGGAACCCATTCCCTCCTTCGATCGAATACCAACCTCCCTACTTTATTCCTAAATGGTCACTCTATAGCTTTCCTCTCCTCTGTTAAAAACCTAGGTTTAACCTTCCAAGATACTTTCTACTGTGACATTAACGTCACAGTAGAAAGTATCCGGGTTTTCCCACCCCCTTTCTCTTTGTCAATCGTTAAGGGTGAATTACCTTTACCCCTACCTGAAGGGGGCTTTGACAATGATTTCAGTACAAACAGAGAGTTCAAACAGTTATTATTTGTGTTTATTTCGAAGTTTAAAAATTAGCCTACAATGAATTTTGACCTCGATGCATGGTAAGTCGTTTTATATGCTTATATATATTTTCAAAAATTTAATTTGTCATGTTTTCGTTTGATTTGGATCTAAAATTAAAGTTCACAAAATCTCAAGTTTGAAAAAAAATATTTAGCTTCATGTTTTCGGTTTTAACTTGGTGTGACAAATATGTCACACTCGGACTTAGAACTACCTTTTTGATTTTTTGTTCTGAATTTGTCAAAATTACTTAGTATTACAATTTGTAAGAAAGTTTATTGATTTATTTCAATCAAAGGAAATTGTCAAGAATTGCCGGTGAAACAACGGTAGTTTTTAATTACTTCTTTGTAAAAAAAAACTTCTTACTTTAATGTCAAAAAAAAAAGAAAAAATTAATTCATTATTACCCAGGCATTATCTTTTTCTTTCAATATACGAAAGGTATTAGTCCAGGAAAATAAGGGTTTGCCGAAGAAAAAACTGCGGAACTTTTATTCTCATCGGATCTTTATGTTTTTTGGGGTGCTGAATCCGAATCTGAAGTTTGCTACCACGGCAACCATCGGCTTCATATTCAAAATCGCAAAAAAAAAAAAACGCCAAAAAAAAACCGTTATTTTTGTTTTTTTTATCCATAACACGATAACGAAGATTTTTTTCGAAGAAAGTCTTCAAATATTAATTATAGCTGGAACTAGTACCTACATAATAAAAAAAAAGAAATCCGAAATCGGACCATTTTTCGCGAAGTTACGTAATTGGGAAAAAATGGAGAAATTGGCCTACTTGCCGTCAGCCCCACAGCCCCGTGAAAACACGTTTGTCGTACTCTTTTGGCTATAACTCTGAAACTATTTGTCCGATACAACATTACTTTTTTTCATCTTAAAGCTGATTAAATTTACTATAAGAATCTATAAATGAATTTTTAATCAAACCCCATAAAATGTACATGCCAGCCCACTAATAAAAACGTACTGTTGTATAATCCAAGTGTTTTTTGGCACATTTGTCGCTCTAACTGCTCAAATAATTGTTCGATCCCAAATTCCTTTTTTTCTATCGCAAAGCTGATTAAATTTGCTATCAGATGCTATATACGTAAATTATATTAAATCCTTTAAACCACCCAAGCTAGCACGCTAAATATGTATGTTTTGGCAAAATATGTAAACTATGACATGTTCAGTAGACTGGTGTGGGTATTTCATGGTGTTAATTATAAGTTACATATAAAAGTTATAATAGTAAATTTAACCAGCTTTATGATACAAATATTAAATTTTGGATCGGACAAATGGTTTTGGAGTTATAGCGAATAATGTGCCAAAAAAAAATGTGTTTTACAAAAGTACGTGATTTTCAGCGCGACAGCTTTTGTATTTCAAGAATTTTGATACAACTTTCATATATAGCATCTAATTGTAAATTTAACCACCTTTCTGATAGAAATAAAAACATTTTGAATCGGACAAATACTTTCGGAGTTATAATGAAAAATGTGCCAATAACCATGGATTTAACAACAATACGGGTTTTTAGGCGTCTGGGATGCATATTTTAATGGACTTGATTAAACTTCATATATACATTCCAATAGTAAATTTAACAAGCTTTTAGATGAAAAAAAGTAATTTTAGATCAGACAAATATTTTTGTAGTTATAATGAAAAATGTACTAAAAAAACTTGGATTCAACAAAAGTACGGGTTTTTAGTGTACTAGTATGTGTTTTTGGCCCCTTAATCTCTTTAACTCTAAAAATATAGGTCCGATCTAAATTCTTTTATTCATATTAATGCTGGTTAAATTTATTATCAGATCCTATGTATAAAATCGTTCATGAAATTATTTCCGTACAATGTACAGTAAAATAAAAGGCTGTTTTCAGGAATGTAGTATATAATAAATACGATAATATGTATGTTAAAAATATTTTATAAACTCACCTATTGGTATTTTTCAAGGACTCCCTTTCTCGAATCTCAACGAAAAATCAAATCTAGTTGCTATAGAAATGACAAGTGTAATACAAGAAATGCTGTATAATTGATCACTTTTGATCACGCCGAACGTCAGTGAAGATTTTCTGACCCCACTCTGTCAGGTACAGCTGGTACAAGGAGTTGGTAGTAATGAATAAAAACTGATCTTTAGTTCATGTTTATTATAATAACATAACATATATTTTATTATAATAACATCACTAACAACTAACACTGGGCTAATCATCCGTAAAAATGATGATAATTACAAAAAAATAATAACGAAAAAACACATACTAGTACACTAAAAATCCGTACTTTTGTGAAATCCAAGTTTTTTTAGTACATTTTTCATTATAACTACAAAAATATTTGTCTGATCTAAAATTACTTTTTTTTATCTAAAAGCTTGTTAAATTTACTATTGGAATGTATATATGAAGTTTAATCAAGTCCATTAAAATATGCATCCCAGACGCCTAAAAACCCGTATTGTTGTTAAATCCATGGTTATTGGCACATTTTTCATTATAACTCCGAAAGTATTTGTCCGATTCAAAATGTTTTTATTTCTATCAGAAAGGTGGTTAAATTTACAATTAGATGCTATATATGAAAGTTGTATCAAAATTTTGAAATACAAAAGCTGTCGCGCTGAAAATCACGTACTTTTGTAAAACACATTTTTTTTTTTGGCACATTATTCGCTATAACTCCAAAACCATTTGTCCGATCCAAAATTTAATATTTGTATCATAAAGCTGGTTAAATTTACTATTATAACTTTTATATGTAACTTATAATTAACACCATGAAATACCCACACCAGTCTACTGAACATGTCATAGTTTACATATTTTGCCAAAACATACATATTTAGCGTGCTAGCTTGGGTGGTTTAAAGGATTTAATATAATTTACGTATATAGCATCTGATAGCAAATTTAATCAGCTTTGCGATAGAAAAAAGGAATTTGGGATCGAACAATTATTTGAGCAGTTAGAGCGACAAATGTGCCAAAAAACACTTGGATTATACAACAGTACGTTTTTTATTAGTGGGCTGGCATGTACATTTTATGGGGTTTGATTAAAAATTCATTTATAGATTCTTATAGTAAATTTAATCAGCTTTAAGATGAAAAAAAGTAATGTTGTATCGGACAAATAGTTTCAGAGTTATAGCCAAAAGAGTACGACAAACGTGTTTTCACGGGGCTGTGGGGCTGACGGCAAGTAGGCCAATTTCTCCATTTTTTCCCAATTACGTAACTTCGCGAAAAATGGTCCGATTTCGGATTTCTTTTTTTTATTATGTAGGTACTAGTTCCAGGTACAATTAATATTTGAAGACTTTCTTCGAAAAAAACTTCGTTATCGTGTTATAGATAAAAAAACAAAAATAACGGTTTTTTTTGTTTTTGGCGTTTTTTTTGCGATTTTGAATATGAAGCCGATGGTTGCCGTGGTAGCAAACTTCAGATTCGGATTCAGCACCCCAAAAAACATAAAGATCCGATGAGAATAAAAGTTCCGCAGTTTTTTCTTGAAAACAGCCTTTTGGAGCCTTATTTTCCTGGACTATATTTTCAATCGCTCCTAAAACAACAGTATTTTTTTCAATTAGGTACTTGTTATTTTCCAAAATTCTGAATACGATTTTTTTCTATTTCTCTTTTTTTCAATGGGGTTAGAAAACAGTCTTTCACCTTTTTTGCACTAATAAATTTTTCTTTCTATTTTATTCTATATCATGATTTTTTTTTTTCATTCATTTATATTTACAACTGTACAAAAACTTATACATTAAGTAAATGTGTTGATGGTGAATACAATGGCATGAAAATAACTTGTGAAAAACTACTCACTAGTAGCACTTCAATAAATCTACACTAAAAGGTCTCTAGGCCATCTTCTTTTCAGACTCCTCGGAGGATTATCAGGGATGGAGGAGGAAGCAAGTTGGGAGACTAGTGGATTGGAGTGGTTATGAAGCTTACTATGGAAGAATAGGTATCTGGTTTGGGCTAAATCAGAACATATGGAACATTAAGATCTTTACGGATAAGTTTATTGGTCACAAAGTAAGGAGCATTGAGGATTTTTCGAGGGATTTTTGATTGTATGGATTGGATACGAGATGAATTGGATGGGTTAGTAGAGCCCCAAAGCTCAACTCCGTAGGTCCAAATAGGTCTAATCACAGTAATGTAAATGAGTCTTTTGTAATTAATTGGAAGCTTTGAACGTTTGTCTAGTAATGTAATAGTATTAAAAAATAATAATAATAACAATAACAATAACAAAAATAATGATAGCTGTGAAGTTAATAATTAAAAACTAAAATAATGGCATAATTATCCGCAATATGTAAACTAAAAAATACATGATTATAAAACAAGAAAGAAAAAATAAACTAAAAAAGTTCCTACTTAAAAAAAAAATTAAATTAAATTAAATCTTTAGCTACAAAAAAAACTTCTACACACAAACACTTTTTGAATGGTATAACACGAATAGTGATAATTTCTAAAATTGATACTGAAATCACTTATTAATAACAAAAAACAGTGAGATGCAACATCTGCATTTTGGGAAATACTGAGAGAATGCTCAGAAATGCTAAATAGTTTTTATATGTTTATTAATAGAAAAGTAATTTAACACCTATTTATCTTGTTCTAATAATTGAAATTAAGGAAACTTTTAAGATTGTTTAATTAAAATTTACATACTTAATTTATAACAATTGTTCAAAATGTCCTCCCTCTTCTCTCATACATAGCACCGATCTTCTTTTGACTGCATCTATCGCTAGGCGAAGTTCATCATGATTTTGCCGCATTGTATTGCAGTACTCATAAATTTCTTCGACCAACTCTCGGGTTTCTGATCTTACTTTGTAAACTTAATATATATGTGTATATATATTAATTATAATATTTCTTATATATTAGTAACTTTAGCTGCTTTCTCTTCCTACTGTCCTAATTTTTCTCAAAGCATTCGTGTTCGAAAGCAAGGAATTTTACTGATCATGTGAGCACAAGATCCTAAAATTTTATGTTTTGACTTCTGGTTAGTTAGATCATTACTCAGTAACTACTTCATGGACTACTAGAGTAAAATACCCAACCCTTTAAGGTTGGATTTTGTGTTTTCCATCAAAAGGAAACAATAAATCACACAATTTCATGAAACATCTACTAAATATAAAAATAAACAGGTAATATAAGTGTATTTCTAAACGCCGAAGGAAAACCTAACTTCATTAAATTGTAAAACGGCCTGTGAGGGCTCTAGAAGGAATCATATAGGCAGATAAATGCTAAAGTAGCACGGCTGTGGGAAGGAGATTTCAAGTTTGAACTCAGAGGATAAACATTAAATTAGTTACAGCAATTGCCGTAATTATTGCCACTACATTTCTACATAATCGTCCCATTGAAAGGAATGATTGAGAGCCTCGTTTCCCCCAACAGCTTTGTGAGAGATAAGGACCTAGGAAGAAACTAGGCAAAAACTCCGCTAACAGAATAAATATTCAACGAAACTAAACCTACGTTTTTCGTATTAAAATTCCACATACTAACTCATATTCAATTCTTTCTTTTTGTTTTCGAACTTCACTTCGTAAAATTTTAGTTGGATTAATCCTTATAATCTATTGAATATTTTCAGTATATCTATTCCTAATATTTTTTTTTTTTTTAATTTACAATTGGAACACTTCATATTTTTAAAAATATTTTAAAGAAATAAAATATAAAACACTAAGTACATTATGAAACTGACGTATGAGTGAAACTATCTCACAATCAGTTTAACTGTAGCTTTTAACGAAGAACAGAAACAATAACGAAGAACAAAACCATTAATAATGTAAATATCAATACACTAACATACTCTTCTTTTGTAAAATAGCTATAATTTTTCCACAAAATGTAAGCAATTTTTTTTTTGTTATGGTTGCTATTATTATTATTTGCATTTGAGATATGTAACTCATACCTCAGGTATACTTTCAAAAGAAATAAAGCCAAGTTAATGATAAACTAGCTTATTATATACCACTACCCTAGATAGTGAAAAAAAAAAAAAGAAGTTAATAAACTCTGTAATAAAATTCTAAATTTCTGTATGATTGCGTGTTTTTGAAATATGAAGTCAAATTTTAACTAAACCATACTATTCTCTAATCTACCTCTAGGTCTAACTTCCAGACATCAACCGAATTAAGGTTTTTTTTTTGTTTTTTTTATGGTACTTTTGAACGTTACCGAACATACCTATTTTTAGAATTCATTTATTAATATATTCAACGATTGCACCATTGAATTTTAACTGCCACACTGCGATCGCCTCAACTATATTTACCCTATAAATGTCCGGTGATTCCGAATTGTGGAGCCACCAAAATTCTCAAGTGTGCTCATATTTTCCTGGGCATTATTTATTTTATAGAATTTTTTTTTTTTTTTAACTGTTTTAGTGAATAAATGATACGAGCTGCCTCACTCAACGGAATAATCATTGTGGATGAAACTGAATTCATTTTTACAGTATGTATAGTAAAAATAAATTTAAAAAATAAATAAATAAAAACCTTCAACTTTGCAAAATATAACATAGGATATAATAAACAATAATGAAACGTAAATTACCGCTATAATACCATCATGAAACAAACTAAAATATAAAAAGAATCTAATCTACACACACACACACAAGAACACACACACACACACACACACACACACACACACACACACACACACACACACACACACACACACACACACACACACACACACACACATGTACATATATATTGCCATTGCTATACAAGCATTAATTTCTTTGGTTGAGAATTCGCTGGTATGCATCTAGTTAATATTGAAATTTAACCTCGATGCTCATATGATTTCATTATTATTTGATTTCCCAATGATTGTAAATATTGAGTTTTTATTAGTTCTAGTGTTATGGAATAATTGAGCTTTGGTACCTCTCTAAAACATTCAATTCATCTAATATCGAATCTTTATAATCGAAAATACTGATTTAACTAATCCATAATGACCAAACTATTCAATAACTATTTAGTTAGTTTAGCTGCCGGTTCGGCCCCCTCCAGATACATATCATTGTTTAATATTCTCCATACTCGCTCATAGCCGTTAATTCCACAAAGTGTTTTCCACTCAGTTATTGATTATTTCCGCATGTCTCTAAACAGGATATTGAAATTCTACAAGAGCATTTTTACCAGTGTGCTATTCAGAGGTATAGCATTTACAAAATTTTTTATTCGTTTGTAAATTTTGAAAAAAACATATCTAATATATCATAGCTTATAATTCCTTACACGTAAGAATGTAATAAAGAAGAAGATTGTGTTTAAAAAAAATACATTTATTACCGATCCTTTGTAATATTCTTGCTTTGATTTCTGTTCTTCTTTGTGGTCTTTCAGGGTGAGAATTAGAATATTACATTACTTTAAATATACGATAATTCAAAACTAAATTAAGTAGGAGAAAGAGAAAAGAGACCTGAATAGGTCTCGAACTTTTCAAAGTAACACTTTGCGATCTAATGCCGTTTGTAGGTTTGAGCTAGGCGCTATCGAACAAGACTAACTTATCCGCCAGCTTAAGTTAGCTTTAGCAGATTATTATGTAACTTTTGCCTAATAATAGAGTCGGATGCTCTTTTGAAATCGATGAACAACTGGAGAGCATTGTTCTTGAGTTCAAAGTACTTTTATGACATATGAAGAGGGGGTAAGATGAAAGGGGTTTGGCAGAACACACTAAAACCACACAGGCCGCTACCAAGAACTAGATTTTGTAATCCTTAAGGCAACAATACCATAGCCCTAGGGAGCTTATTTCATTCTCATCAGAATACATTTCGTAAATTAAAATTAAAATAATTATAATTCCAGTATTGTAGGGGTGATAGGCACTTGACCATTTTGAAGACCTTAGTAGTGCTGGTTCAAATTAATGAATCAACCATCTTGGAAGGATTGTTTGTCATTAAATAATGGAACCATAATTTTTTTTAATGTATTAATTGATAGTATATAACTATATAAAACATATACTTTGATAAAGTGTATGGAATAATTGTATCAATATGTTAAAAATCAACTACCTATCATTAGCACTTCAATAAAAGTTTGTATTAGAAGGTCCAGAGGCAAGTTCCTCGTTCATTGTTAAAAAATAATACATTTTAAATAATTGAATAAACGCAAACTTACATTTTATATAAGAATGATAGATGATTTTTCAGGCGAATTTTCATTTTAATTGAAAGGAAAAAACTACACGTGAACAAGATAAAAGGTACAGAACTTAATTCATACAAGTTAGTGCTTTATGAAATCAAATATTTTTTTGTCATTTTTATTGTAACATTTTCTCATTTTCGAATAAAACAAAGTACTTCACATATGGCGGTATATGTGAGCTATATTTACTGTTTTTCTTCAATTAAAATAGATTTGATTAATTTTTTAAATATTTAATATGATATTCCATAGACAAAATGAAATAAATAAAACAAGATTTTTAATAAAATCATTTACAAATACAAAACTACATTTTTCGTTGTTCAAAATATTGCAGTTAATCTAAACTTACGCGACCATATAGTGTTGTCAGCTTATTTATATTAAAAAATTCAAAATATATTTAAATAACGGAGAGCCTCTGGAAGCAAACAACTGTATACTCCATAGTTGTATAACAACGATATGTAATGAAGAGGGACAATATTTGAAATTTTAGACATATACTTTATGAATGTAAATCATTTGGAAGGTAAAGATTTAATCTAATAAAAAGTATAATTCTCAAAGATAAAACATGACCAGAGATAGAGCGAAACTTGATTCCTACATTTAAGACTGACTTGCATTCGTAAGATAGACTTAAGCAAACTAAGTAGGTGTGGCAAAATGAGCAGTTTAGGTAATTTCTTTTGTTTTGTTTTTTCTATTAAAATATTTTTCTAGTAAATTTTGTATTTATTGGTTTTCATTATGTTTTGTTTTTATTTATTTTATTATAGTATCACTTTCTTTTTTACAAATTTAAATAACTGATTATGCAGAATGTTTTTATTGTTATGATTATTTATTTAGTATGTCTGTAAGGTATATGCGCAGAGTGCAGGCTAATATGGCGTGGGTTCGATTCTCACATGGGGGCAGTACACTGTCCTCACCCTGGGTGGCACAGAGAGGTGAGCGACCTTGTGCCAACATGGTCCTTTAGGTTCTGAGATTGGCATAGGGCAAATAACTCTAGTCTGCGAAAAAATCCTCCCTATTACGGAACCTTCAATCAGCAACACCAAATCTGTCTTTAAAAAAACCGTAACGACCCCAGCTTTGTATGACAAGGATACCAGAAGAGATCTGCAGGCAACAAGTGGAAGCGATAGGCCAAGATAAGCAGAGGTAGAGCAGACTGGTTAAGACGGCCAAGGATCTACAAGGTCTAATAATGTAGTTATAGAGGTCGTATTGAAGCATTGCTTTAGTTACTTGGTGATTTTTCAAAGTTTTTAATTCTTATTCCTAAATGAATGTGTTTTTTTTTTTGGAATGCTAAATCCGAAAATGAATTTCGCTTCCTTGAAAAAATGAATTTTTCTGAAAAGAAAGTCTAAAATAAGATTATTTGTTCATATCTTACCAGATAATAAAGTGAATGACCTACAAGTTGCACCAGGTTGTTCTATTCAAATCTCCACCCAGCAATATGGAAGTAAAACCTTTTTTTAGACTAATTTGCATTTATTTCTGAACAATTTACTATTTCAAGGTGGCTAAGTTAATATCAGGATTTAGCAGACCTGAAAACAAAAGAATCATTCGAAACATATTATTAAAAGGTTTAATACTTTTTTCACCGTCCAACCACCCCGTTATTGAAGTCATAAGGAGTAGCGCTCCGTAATTAGTTCTACATCTTGATAACTAATAAATATAAAAATAAGTTAAGAAATTCGAAATTGTATAGTTTTAAATGTTTTACATAAAAGAGTACATTTTTCAGTAAAATGTAATGAAGAGAAATTATAGGCCAAAAACAGAAGAAAATTCAAAAATTTAGTTCTTTTCGCCCTAAATAATTTATAAGGTTCTCCAGATCAAAAACTTGAGATGATCATTATTGGATGGCAACACACTATACACGATATTCTTGAATTTCATTAATTTTTAGTGTTTTGTTGGCTGAAGCCAGTTCCTCCTGGCTGAATTGCTAAATTGGAAGAAGAACTGTTTGGACGACCAGAGGTTAAGGATGGAAGGGATTTATTTGTATCCTTTTGAAGTGGCACGAGTCTTCGCAGAGTTTACTGGTAATACTGTATCATATATATATATATATATATATATATATATATATATATATATATATATATATATATATATATTTATTTATTTATTTATTTATTTATAGTAGACGCCGCATAAAATGATCACGGTTAATGTTATCAAACACTTTTTGATTTGAAATCATAATGGCTTGGAACGGGCCCATACATTACCATTTTCCCGTTCATTGTTATCAAAATTGCGGTTATTGAGATTATTGTAAAAATTCAGGAATGTCGGCTTTTTTGTTTTTATGTCGGAAGCGGGACAACTGGTTAATTCTTTCCGAGAACCCTTTTTCTATGAATGTGCAATATAATCATCCCCTACTCTCCACTTATATGAAAATAACTTTACTAGCTCAGCTCAGTATGATTTCGACCTCTGAAGTGTTTTGTTTTTTAAATGAGCGCTGGGGCATTAAAACGACGGGACCAGAGTTTATCTGAAAAGATGGAGATCTTAAAATCGTACGATCGCCTCTCTACCAGAAAAAGTCAGCGTAAAGCCGCTATAACTTTAAATATTTTTCAGCCATTGCTGAAAAAACTATTAAAAGAGCGGAAGAATATCGAGAGCTCATTTATGCAAAATGAGAATCAATATTGGAAAAGAAATAGAGTAGGAAGGAAGAAGATGTGGAACAAACCTTAAAAGAATGAAAAATATGGTCGTGTTAATATGGCCCTTTACTTCGCCAAAAAACAGAAGAATAAGCCGAAGCATAAATTTTTTTAACTTTGGATAAGTGATTTCATCGCTACAGAAGAGTGGTTTCATCGGTGGAAGAAACGGGAAAATATCTGTTTCATGGAGGACCGAAGCCGAGGCAGATCCCTGTTTGTGTCTATTACTTAATGTTATCAGCCGGTTAGTGTGGTCACCTTGTGCGAGTCCCGAGCGATCATATTAAGCGGCGTCTACTGTGTGTATGTATATATATCTGTATATATATATATATATATATATATATATATATATATATATATATATATATATATATGTATATATATACGTATAATCAAACAGAAATATAAATTTAACTGTTAAAGCCTGATAATTTACTTTCTTATTTTTTAAATCGAATTATTATCACCTCCTATAGTGAGAAAACTCTGTTTCAATTTATAATGAATATTTGTCAATAGTTTAAATAGTATGTTTATGGTTCAAGTTACGTATTTACGTACGCCTCGGGAGATAAGGGCCAGACCTCGCTAGAAGAAAGAAGTACTTACCGATCTCTCACTGACAAAGATCATCTCATCTCACACCGGCAGGCTTGTTGCATTGTATTCTATTTCACTCCTGCCCATGGAAGATGGAAGAAGAGGGACTCACCGAATGAGAAATGACTTACACCACGGAACACTTAAGTATCTAAACTCTCTATACGTAACTTGAACCAATTCCACCATGAAAAAAAAAAAAAAAAAAGAGAGAAAAAAGATATTCCAATTTTTTATTTATTTATTTAACTCATTAATTGTGAAAATAGCTTATGTAGCAAGTAGTTTATATGTTGGTTTTAGTTTATGATAATTTTCACTAAACAATTTCTTTTCTGTTATGTAATCATTATAAAGAGATTTTTTTGTTTGTTTGGTTTTGGTTTGAATTTCCTTTTTTTCTTTTTTTCTCTCACCATATTTCTTATAGTTTTTTTGTATGTATATATATGTACAGAAGTTTGAGAAATATATATTATTTTAAGTTGCTGTTCATCAATTGTTTAAATTTTCTTTGTTTTTTTATTTTATTGAATTCTTTTCAGGTTTTCCCAATTTTTAAAATCAGTGGTTGGGTTATATTCTCTCCTTTTTTTGTAATTTAGTGTGGGCATTTCCTCAGATAATTTTTTTGTTACCAGCGCTCACTGGAGTTGGTAATTTTTTTTTTTCAAAAAAGAAAAACCCCTCTCCCCAACGTGAATTCAATTACACAAAAAAATACATTTATTTAGATTTGATAAGTGGATAACTCACTTGACGTTTATAACATAAACAATTAACTTTTTTCGTTAAGAAAAAAAAAAAAAAAAAAAACAACTAGATAAGTTATAATACAATTTTTGCAATATTCTCTGTGATAGCTTGTATTATGATACGAAAATGACGGAAAAAAATAGGGTAATTACAAGCTTAAGCTAATGAATTAATGAAGTGAAGCAAATAAAAAAAGATTTAATGTATAATTTATGTTAATGTGAGAAGCTGTAAAGTTCGATGAGGGAACCAGTAACAAGTTTGAGTGGAAAGTACTCACCCTCCTGCCACTCGTCTCGTTTAAAATATGCTAACGCTTTCAAAAAGTTTCAGATTATTTTTTACCAGAGATGTCACCGTGACCCGCATGCAACAAATTTATTAACAGTCGTCTCTATACACCTTTACATTGACCTAGAATATTTTGTTTAAATATTTTAAATTAAAAGAGAAAATTTTGTATGTATTATGGCATTGCTCTGAGATCTGGAGCAGTAAAAAACTTCGATTCGGGTTATATTTCTTCTTTATGGACTTCTCAACAGCACAAAATGAACAATTCAAGCTATTAATTGTACCATTAATTCTAATTTAACAAACGAATGGTGACAAATAATTTGTTTTCAACTTGTTTTAAAGTAGGCATCAGATGAACAAATGCTAAATTGTTAGCGAAGTTTTGAAAACGTCTGTCCGTTTGAATTAATATTACATGTATGATTTAAATCAAGGTTTCCCTAAAAACAAAATTTAACAACATTATAGTCTTGATATGTAATAATGCCAACAAGGAAATTTTAATACAAGATATTTTTCAATAATAGAGAAATTTGCCTTGATTCAACTTATTTCCCCCCACAAGTTTTAACATCGGATAACTAAATTAAACTATTTATTATTACGAGGAGTGAAAAATTGTTTGAGAATTGGGTGTAAGTTCGTTAAGTCTTATGTGAGAGGGACTAATGCTTCCATTAGACAAACATTCCCTAAGGGATGTACTGGAGCATCTTCATTACTCACTTGAGATGGAAACACGTGTCTTCCACCTCATCCTTTCCACTAATATGAAATCTCCTAAAGCAGTTCTAATAATCTTAATTATACGAATATAATAATGAGGATATAAGAATAATGATCAGCAATTTTATTTTTGGTTTTTTTTTAATGAACTACTTTCTTAAAACTTCAGAACGATACAACATAACTTAATGTTTATGCTGAAAAAACAAAACAAACATATGCCTATATTGAACAGCAAAAACAGGTGTGTATTACATAGATATACTTGCGGGTATTAATGAAAATGAATGAATGAAAAATAAACTTTATTCTGGGACTTATTGTCCCCTAAGAATAAAAATAATGCACAATTAAGAGTACAATTGTCTGGCCAATTATTTACAAATTAGATGTTCCAGTAATTAAAGCATACATTTTTTACAGGAAAAAAAATTAAATTGAATAAAAAATAAAAATAAATTAATATATGAAATAATAATTATAACATAAAATACAATCGTATATATATATATATATATATATATATATATATATATATATATATATATATATACACACACACACACATACATACATACATATACATACACACACACACACACACACACATACATACATACAAAAAAAAAAAAAGTATTCATTTGATTATTGACATCTTTGCGGAAGATTGATTGTCTAAAAGGTACTGGAATTTTTAAAGGATGTTATGGAAGCTGCTTTACGAATAGAAGTGGGTAAGGAATTCCGAAGAAGGAGGTAGCACGAATGATGAAGGATTTGTCAAAGGAAGCGGTTTTATGTGAGGGTATATATAGGTTAAAAATCTTGTGTTTAGGTGGTGGATAGAAGAACGCAGAGTTAATAAATCAAGGATATAGGAAGGGTTTTGGGTTTTTAGGCATTGGTATATGAAGGTACCCAGAAAGTATTGCCGTCGAAATTTAGGAAATAGCCACCCAAGCTCAGAGTATCGGCAAGTAACGTGTGACCGCCTAGGGATCCCGAAGATAAACCTAATGAAACAGTTTATCAGTCTCCTCAGCTTCATCTCGAGATCCCCAGACAGTCCCCCATATAAAACCAAAACAACAGTAATCAAAGCAAGGGAAAACAAGAGAGGACACTAAAAGTTGACGGGTACTCTGGGAAAAGAAATCTCGGGATCTATACAGTTGTTTAAGGATTATGATGGATTTTTTGGAAATTTGGGCGATATGGTTATTCCAGGAAAGGTGATGGTCAAAGGTAAATCCTAAATTTTTAATGGAGTTTTGGAACTGAATAGGAAGGTTATTAAGGTAAAGCAATGGGTAGTAAGGAAGGGTATGGAGGATGGGTTTTGAACCGATGAGGATAGCCTTAGTTTTCTTTGGATTCAGATATAACTTATTCTTCACTGCCCAACGGTTGATGTTATCAATGTCTTCCTGAAGTTTACGAGACGCCTCGAGCATATCTGAAGGATGGAAAGATAGATAGATTTGAAGGTCGTCTGCATATAGGTGATAATTAGAATTGTGGATAAAGCTGGGTAAGTCATTGATATAGATAGAAAATAGGTTGGTGACAGGGAGGATCCTTGTGGAACACTTGGGGTTAAAGGTAGGGAAGATGAAGGAGGACTGTTGGGTATGATGACTGACTGGGAACGATGAGATAAGGAGTGGAACCAATTTAGGGCACTATTAGATAGGGAGAAATTTTGAAGTTTAGATAGGAGAATTGAATGGTCAACACAATCGAAAGCTTTTGAGAAATCAAACATGACAAGGATCGTAATTTGTTGTTGATCCATGGAGTAATAAAGGTCCTGTGTGATTTTCAACAAAGCTGACTGAGTGGAATAACCGGAACGGAAACCTGATTGGAACGGATTAAGGAGGTTTATGCTCTAGGAAGGAGGTAATTTGGGCATTGACCAATCTTTCGAGTGGCTTTGATAAATTTGAGAGGATGGAAATAGGCCTAAAGTCTGATGCGTTGGATGGAGAAGGGATTTTATTTAACGGGCGGACTAAGGCCTTCTCCAGGCTATAGGAAAAATGGAGTTTTGTAAGGAAAAATTATATATGTGAAGAAGGGCCGGAAGAATAGCTGGAAGACAGAGTTTGATTATTTTTATCGGGATTTGATCGGCACCGCAGTCATTAGTTCGGGATTTGAGAATGGAAGTGATAAGGTCATTGGGAAGAATGTGAGGGAAATAGAAGTTGTCGGGATTAAATGCAGCTTGAGGAGTAAAGTGTGACATTGGTAAAGAAATGGTTTGAAGTTTATCAGGAAAAGGATTTGAAAAGAAATAATTTAGGTCGTCGGGAGTGACTGGGAAATTGGAACAAGAAGAGGAGCTGGTAATAGAGAATTTTCTAAGGATTCTCCACTTGGACTTTGGATCCGGGGCCAGGGATAGGATATTATGAAAACAAAATATATGAAAATAAGTAATGAATGAAAATAGGAAACTGCTTCCAAATCCTCGGTTGGTTAACAATCAAAAGACCATCATCACGGCGGTACCTGACCCTTTTAGTTTATAAATCCTAAGCTTTTAGTTTATAAATCCATAATGTATAAATTGCTGATAATACCATTGTGTGTATAAAGAGGTCAATACATTAAGAAAAATTACAAACTTTATTCTATTCTTCATTGTTGTTTTGGTTTTATTATTCGCACTTTAGTTTCCAGTATATATTATTCAACAATTTTATTTAGCATTTATATTATCTTATTTTTGAAATGTTTACATACTTTTAATAATTTTTGATTGTAGATACTTTAAACAAATGATAATAATAAAATATTTCGTTAGTTGAAAAATCAATAAAATTCCTGAATCATACATTTAGCAAGAAAAACGGTTTGTTTCATGTATATTTCGACAAATGCATCATCCTTTTTATGTATTAAATATATTATTTTTCAGTATCATAATTTGTTTATTCCATCTAGAACAATATTTATACTATTTGTTATGGTTTGGTATTAGGACTATTCCATATAAATTATAATCAAAAACTTTTTGCATGTTTTAATAATCCCTACCTATGTTAATTTTTATTTTCGACGTGTCAATTCCTAATAAAATCGTTGAAAATAATTTTTATAAAAACGACATAGTACCCGACTATACAAAATAGTGGACATTTCCCTAATAAAGCAATCCCATAAAATATACCATATTTGATCTAATTACAGGTACACTACTGTATGATATGAGGGTATACACTATACTAAATAAGTGTGATACGGAAATGAAAAAAAAAATCGTAATGTTGATGATAAAAATAAGGCAAGATAGTTATAAATAATGTTTACGATAAAGTAATATATATTATAAAATAGCATTTACATGTTCATTTTGTTTTATATAAAAACATCGGATTGACTAATAAAATTGCGATTTATAATAATGTTCATAAACCTGTAAAAATATTTGAGTACTGTCGTTGTTAAATTATGCTTTAAATATTAATATATCACGTGTGAATAAAACTCGATCGGTTCAATTAATGTAGTGAATGAAGTGTTTGGCAGCTGTCGGGTTTATATCAATTCCCAAGTATAGGGCTTGCCTGCCTGGGCTTAGCACCTACACTCCCCCACTCCCAACCTCTCCGCTCCATTCACAGCCGTCAAGATATAATAAACCATTTATACGTACAGCTGTAACTAATAAAACATTTAAAGAAAAAACATCAATATACTTTCTCTCTTTCAAACAGATCCAGTCCTTTCTAATAAATAAAATACAGCTTTAACTAGTGTATAGTAAAGTTTTAATTAATATTAATGCGTCACTGTGGGCAATAATTGTAAAGAAAGCAGGGTTATAAATATCTGCTGACAAAAAAATCTTTATTTATGATCAAATTCCCAAAACACTAAGATTAGGAACAAAATAATGAAGGATTGATAGGATTAAAAATTATAAATATTTGGTAGTAAATAATAAAATCATAATAATAAAGAAATAAAGAAGCAATAAAAAATAATAAAGAAGCAAATGAAAACCAAAGAAATGAAATGGAATGGGCAAACTTTAAAATTAAAAAAAATATTAATTTTTGATTTTTATTAAATTAATAAAAAACGTATGAATTTTTAAATTTTATTTTAATCCATTAAAAGATAAACAGTGTTTCTAATGTTATTACATGAATGAAGTGAAACAGACTAACAAGGAGATTGTTACTATACTTGAAAGATAATTAAATGGTTCTAAAAAGGTATTTTAAGGACTAGGAACGACTCCAAACAATGGGAGTTGTAGATGATGAGATCTAAACTAGAAATTGGTGCCAGAGGAATGCAACGTTTAAGAATTTCGGGAAAGCACAAAAAGTTAGTATTGAATAGTGCGGGGAGAAAGAGAATCCTTTCTCCGCAAAATGAAACATTTGTAGCAAAACAAAAAGAATGCTTGCAATTGCTTTACAATGCGAGAAGTGTACCTGTTTACAGCTTATAAATATGTGAAAATCATTTTCAGTTATATCAACTGTGGATCAACTTCGAGTTCAGGAGACATTTATGGGGCACAACAAACCTATATAAATTTATAAAATACAATTTTATAATACACCCTGTTACAGTACACCCTTACCGAAGTACTGAACCTAAGACCCTCCATTGGTTATAGTGGCACACTAATAATGTATTATAAACACACAAATAATAACATTACTAGTCAAATAGTAAATTAACAAAAATTTAGTATTTAAACTTGTTCATCAGAGCACCTACAGTTTCATTTTCTTTTGTTTTTTTAATTTATATTTACTATCTACCCTGATGATAGCCATCAATGTAGTGGCCATAAAAAAATATATTTCATTAAACATCTCTTATTTTTTTCTGATTTGACTGATCCATGAAACTGATAAGAAATGTATTCAACAGGAAGTCGAAAAATATAATAAAATTAAATTAAATATCATCATGTAAGTATATAATCAAAGTTATAAAATGTTCATTTTTCAATTCGAATTACATTATAATATGAAACTACCTATATTTTTAAAAACATTAGTTATTATGTATTTATATATTTACACATCCAAGTCTTCATTGAGCTATAAGTAAACTATAAAAATTTTGTTTGGATGTATTTAGATGTCCAGAAATGGAAGCCGGTTACATGAGACCACTATATTTCATGTCTAGGTGAAGATAATATTCACTTACTAAAAAGATATATACCATAAGTTGACTAGCTATCTAGTCTAAACTGTTTACCATTTTTTATGCATAATTTATTCTAATCGGCTGTAAATGACCTATTTCATAGATTATTTTAACAAGTGCATGAAAGTCGATAGCTTATACGACTCATCAATCGAGTAATGAGCAGGTATTATTAGCATTATATTAGCTAACTGTAAAAAATAACAACTATAAAGGGAAAAGTAAACAGATAACAACTGAATCACGTTTGGTATTCAAGTTTAGGATGGCATGGTAAAGATCATATAAAAAATTCATGATTATTAACTATAGTGCATACATTCCATAAATAGTTTTGTATGCTTAAATCGTTTTTCCAACGCCAACTTTTTAATTCTTAAAAGTTGTAAAAAGTTAATAAAAAATGAATTCGAATTTTAATTTGGCTTGACATTCCTTTCAACCAGTAATGTCAGTTATACATTTAGGATGGTGCTATAAATACTTTTCCGTCTAATCTGGCTATTATTTTATTTTTTTTTTTAGCGTGTTATTCTTGACAAAAATGATTATTAAACCCTTCATCGGGGAGTAAAATTTAATTTTTGTAATTGAATATTCAGGAGTTGAGAATTATACAGAGTGGGATCGGATATTTTATTTTCGTTGCCCGTTGGCTATTTTAAATAAGTTCTCACAGTTTTTCCAAATGTATTTAATTTTTTTATTTATGGTATTATTAATGAGCTTTTCTGCCCATTTTCCAAACAAGTTTATCTTGAGATTCTTTTTATCCTTTACTTGTGGAATGTTTTGATTCTTTGTCATAAATTTGTACTCCTTTGTCAATTTTGTCTTATCTACAGGTCACAAATTAGTGGTAGGACTTGTTCTGTAGAGGAATGAAATTAATTGACCTAAGCCTAAATCATACAACTAACGTTGAGAGTAAGAATTTGTGTAAGGGGACTTAGTGGTGATGCTAAATAATTTATCAATAAAACCTATGGGTTAAATGATGCCAGCAGCTTCGTGCCTCATTAATATGATTGGAAACTTAAAAAAATAAAAATAAAATTGATTAGTTAAACTTCTGATTAAATTGGAAAAAATATTATAGTAGGGTTTTATTTTGAAATAACAGAAAAAAATTATTAGATCTTCCAGATTGGAGCCAGAACAGAACAAGCTCTTATTGATTTGAAAATTAGATCAGTCAAGTTCAGCAAAAAATATTCTGCATGTTTAACCTGACCTTTTTTTGATTATTATAAAATTTATTTGTTTTTTTCTCACGAAACGGCCTTGGAGACCACGCGAATATCAATTTTTAGCTCCTCTCTTGTTTTTTCTTTGCTTCCATTTTTCTTTCATTATTTCTCCGTATCTCTTTTTTCTTTCTTCTGTCCACGCCACTCCCTTTTTTGAACTTCTTCTACCCACAACAACCTTCAATTCCCTAAGTCTGTTTCTATATCTTTCTCTGTCCTGACAGTCCTGGTCCGTTATACCTAATCTTTCCGTTTCTTCTTTCATCTGTTTCATATATCCTCCTGAGCTTTTATATCCACGGATTTTCTGAAATATTTGCTTATTTAGTCTTTCCGGGACCATTCTTATCATATGTCCATAGAATTTCAGTCTTCTGACCAGGATTTCCATTTCTATGTCCTTTGTATCTTTATAGATTTCCCGGTTGGGTCTAAGCCTGTAACCTTCTTGAGTCTTTTTGGGGCCACAGATCCTTCTCAGAATTCTCCGTTCAATCCTTAGTAGTTCTTCCAGACTAGGAATGCAAGTGGTTTCTGTCCCGTATAAAATCACAGGTTTAACGACAGTGTTGTAGTGTCTTATTTTTGCTTTTGTGGACAGATTTTTTTTGTTGTTAACGTTAGTGGTTGCAAAAGATAGTTTCTGTTGTTTAGTTATTCTTTCCTTTATAGTTTCTTTTTCCGAACCGTTACTACATATAGTCTCACCTAGGTACTTAAATTTGTTTGTTACTTTTATTGTTCCGTATTTGGTTTCCACTGATTTTTTTTTTTTTGAAGTCTGGGTCGGTAGTCATTAGTTCTGTTTTTTTCGTAAGAGATATGTAGACCTGTTTTTTCCGAAATTTCTGTCAGGATGTTTATTTGTTCGATCGCTTTTTTCTTCCGTTTCCGCTAAAAGGGCAAGATCGTCTGCGTAGGCAAGGCATCTTACTTTGACATGGTTGTTCTTGGTCCCTATAATCGCACCCGTATTATTAACTTTCTATAGTTCTTTCATTATTTTATCCAATACAACGTTGAGCAATGTTGGGGAGAGGCCGTCTCCTTGTCTAAGTCCCGTTTTTATTTGGAAAGGTTTGCTGCTGATCCCTCTAAATCTTACCTTGGATTCGGTGTCCGTTAGTGTAAGTTCTATTAGTTTTCGAGTCTTTTGGTCTACTCCGTATTCTTTTAGTATTTCAAGTAACGATTTTCTATCCACTGAGTCGTAAGCTTTCCTAAAGTCAACAAACGAGATGTAAAGGTTTTTTTTGGGTATAAAATTTATTATTATTGATAAAATTATTTTTTTAGATATGAATTTTTTTTTTTAATTAAAAAATTAATTTGCATTGTCTCCTGACATTTTGTCGGGAAACTCCAGTTTTTCGTGGTAGGAAAGTTAAATTTAGATTAAGATACCCAAAAGAACATTATATATATTAAGAAAAAATAAAACATTTAGCACCTCCAACTACCTGGTTGCTGAATAAGGCACAATTAATTAACCATACTTAGAAACAGTCACATTATTTCATATAAAGTTTTTATTATTTTAATCAATAAATTGACACATTCTGTTCCTATTATCCTATCTTATTGGCTCTGCAACTCTGTGGCCACTGACCAGTGAGTATAGAATTAACTAGCGGAGCCGTCCCCTAACAGAGAGGCGGGCGGAGATGTGCTCCTCTACCCCCCACCACTAACGGTCCCACTTTTCTTAGGACGGGCCATTACGAAGCACTGAATTTTAACTCATTTCTGTCTTTTTAGTAAAATAATCATAATTGTAATTTGTCTACCCATAGTTATTGTTTTCTACCTTTTTATTATTATAGTTATAAATAGTATTTATATCACCCCTAAATGTTTTGTTTCTCCTTACTATTATATCATAGGTTTTAAAAACCCTTATTAATCCTAATGAGGGTTTCATCAATCCTCCACGATCATTTATGGACAACAAACGAATTAGAAGGATGATGCGATATTTCAGATATCGCCTGCAAACAGTTCTCGCTGTTCAATCTGTGATGAAGTCTTTTCACAACATATCCTAAAAAATTAAATAACATTTTGTAGAAAAAAAAAAGAAAAATTCGTCCACAATCATTGGAAGTCCGCAAAAACAAAATTGAACAAAACGATTTCCTGCAATGCATTCCACAATGTCTAAAATTATATTTGAAAAAAATAAACCTACTGGAATAGGATTGTCTTCAAAAATTTCTAGAAGTGAAAAAAAAATAATAACAACTAATGCTGTTAATACATAATTTATTTTCATTGTTTTTGAGATATACCTCCTAAATTGAAAGAACATGGTTCAATCATGCAGTATTTCGGTATTGAAAAATTAATTTAATCCACACTATTGTAGGTGCCATTTCCAATCCATGAAGATTTATTTTATCTAGTGGTATAGCATTACCACTACTGGCATGAGATTCGTGTAATTCTCTATGGATAATTATTTTTCGAAAAAATGGTAAAACTCCATTGCACTTGGGTTGTCATTTATGCCTCCTCTTCCTTTTACATTGCCAATCTCTCCAAGTGATCCTGGCATGCTTTGTACATTGATACGTAGAATAATACTTTTTTATATTTAAATAATCGTTGGTACATGTTTTTCATATTTTTTATACATTAGAAATTCAAGAAATCAATTGACAAGTGGCTAGAAAAGGCGCGCTAACCCAGCGCAAAGTGGTAGGAATGAACCGATAGGGGTGGGGGTAAGGGACACATCCTACCCCAGCCGAAGGCAGCTCTGTTCTATTCTATACTCACTGGTACTGACTCCACCATTCATCTCTACTTCTGTCTTCTAATGGTATCCTTCTTGGAATTAAGGAATAAGTGATGGGTGACAATTTCAAATTCATGGCTTTTTTCTAGCTTTGTTCCGTGGATGAAGATTTGATTAATAGTTGATCTGTCCGCTGGAAAGACATTTATACTATGGGCTTTTGGAGGGAAATTTACATGCGCACTTAAGTACTGCGATTCCAAGGTACTAGGCTCGTATACGTCCACTAAAGAGGCATTCATTCTTGTAAATAATATTAAGGTCTTATGTAGTTTTTCATCGCCAAATTCTAATAATTCTGGTAGTATTCTATCACCTCTTTCATCCTCCTGGTCCTTTTTGATTCTTTATCCCAGTAATCGCATCCTGGATCTCTTCGAGCTTAGAAGTACTATTTGTAGAATATCTAGAAGAGGTTCTGTTTCTGTAAGATCGTGTCTAATCTCGGTGTTCCTATAATCCTCCTCTATATGAGCTTCTCCTTCATGTAGCAAGTCATAAAAATGTCTTGACCATCTTCCTCATCAGTAAGAAGTCCATCCTTTTTTCTGCAAGACTGAAGTCTCGGTTTAAGGGTTCTATCCCATATAACTTTTTGGGAAAAAATTCTATTCCTATTTGTATATCTGAGCATCTCCACCTTTTCGAGCTGTTTATTTTACCATCCTAGCTTTTCCGTTCTGTGGAGACCCTTCTTACCTTGCCTAACTATTCTTTAATTTTCGGTAGTCAACCTTGCGTACCATTTCTGTACGATTTGTAGAATATCTTAAGCATTGATGAATTAGTTGCCACTTCAATTGGAATCATCATATTTGAAAAATAAGTTTCGAAAGTAAAACATCCATTATCTGTTCTAAAACATACAAAATTTTCAAAACTTTAGCACTTTGTTCCATGGATTACATATACTAAAATTATGAAAAATATAAGATAAGAAATCAAATATATTGGAGCTCAACTGAGGAGGTCAAACAGACTTCAGACAGAGACCAGGTAGGTTACATTTTTGTTTTGTTTTCCGGGGTTTTCCCTATTACTAATTAGATTTTTCCGTTCCTATTAGATACAAATTTAAAATGGGACAATTGGAAAAGTTAATCGGTTCATTTAAACAAAAATCTGGATTGATTTTGAATAATATTTTATAACTTCTAATAATAAATAAATATTTAATTTTTGACTGTTTTCTACTCAATATATTAGATTCGTGCTGATGTTTTGAATATTTTGTGTTTAAGAACAGATGATGAATGCTTAACATTTCTAAACTAGTTTTCAAATAAAATAATTCGAATTGAAGTGGCTATTATTTCATCAATCCTAATTGCATTTACCTTTCTATACCCTCCAAGCGTACCTCAAGTGATTAGCTTATAAGATTCGTTTTTTTAACCTTTAGTTTCAGAGATATTAATGATATCTCAATCAATGCTCTTATGTCTCGCTTAAGTTTAAAATTAGCTCTGATAGAAGGTATATCTTCGATGCGGTAATTTCATTGATTTCACAAATTTCACATTTATTTTAAATACATTTTTAATTTTAATCATTTTTATTAATATATTTTTATAATTATAAGTTAAAATATTTACGTTTTCGTTCAACCTCGAATGATTTCGATGTCAACAACGGAATGATTTTGTTCTAAACTTGAGGGTAATGCTATTACTCCTTCTTCCAGGTTGATTAATCTTATTTTGATATAATCACATAAAACAAATAAATATGCGCCAAATGTGATCTATTTTGTTAACTGTCATCGGTCCTTGTTAAAGTTTAATAATAGTGTAGATAATGTAGATTAATATTTTTAGTTATAATCACTAAATATAATAGACGGTCTTATTATTTATTTAAATGGACAAAAATGTTCAAATTACTCGGTGAAGAAGGTGAAAAGAAATATCTTTGGGACTTAAAATAAGAAGGAGAAGGGCTGTGCTCCTCTGCCTTCCTGACAGACGTTTAATCTCCCGGACTCAGGTGCAACCTCTGAATGGGAATTAATAAACGGATTCGTCCCTCCCAACTCTATCAGTTTTTAACAATTCTGTTTACTTATTCTTAAGGAGATTTATTTTTTCTTATGATATTAAATCATTATTGATATGTCTATCTTAATACTTCAAATAAAACTACATACTTACAAATAGATAATTGATATAGTACATGGATACGGAAGGCTCAATAATATTAAGCTATAACAATTGATATAACGTAAAGTAAATACTTTGGCATATCTAACTTTGCAACAATATAACTGCACTTTTAATCAATAAATCACTCTTTTTATAAGAAGAATAAATTAAACTTTATTCTGGGACTTGCCCCTAAGAATAACAAATGAGTGCAACATATAGGGCAATCGTCTGGCTATGTTAATTAATTAATAATTACACTACGAGATACCGAATAATTAAGGAATCTTGTAAAACGATAATACTTAAGTTTACTATTATAATACATATTACATAAATATTCATATTTACATTCTCTCGGAAGATTAAAAATTCGTGATGTAAAGAAATTATTTTATTTATTTTTATTCTTTTATTAATTGAAATTTACAACTATATTTAAAAAAAAACACATCAAGTAAATATGCGGTATATATGAAACATAATGGCATGTATAAAACTGGTTGAGGAACTACACATTAGTAGTACTCTAATGAATACTTACAAAAGAAGATCACGGGGTCATCTTCTTTTCAGACGCCTCGGAGGATTTCCAGGAATGGAATGGGAAGCAAGTTGTGCAGCAAGTGGATTTGGATGAGCAGTGAGTTTATTATGAAAGGAAAGGTATCTGGTTCGTGCCAATTCAGCAACATATGGGATATCAAGGTCGTTGTGGATCAATTCATTTGTGACAAAGTAAGGAGCATCTAGGATTTTTCGAAGGATTTTGGATGGGAGTGATCGGATGCGGGAAGAATTCGATGATTTGGTGGATCCCCATAACTCTCTTCCGTAACTCCAAATAGGTCTGATAATCGTCATGTAGATGAGTTTTTTGTTGTGTAACAGGAGATTTGAACGTTTGTCAAGTAGGTGTTGTAGTAGTCGAAATCGACGTGCAGCTTCTTGTCTTTTCAATCTTGAATGAGAGTTCCAGGTAAGTCTCTTGTCCAGATAAAATCCAAGGTATCTTATCTGTTCTACATTATTTAATGGTACTCCATAAAAGGATACAGGAGGACAGGATGAGGTAGGTTTTCGACGTAGGGTAACGGTTATTTGCTGGGATTTGCTGGGATGCAGCATCATTAACTGATAACACGCTTGTGTCATCAGCGTAGGTTGTGAGGATAGTATTAGGATGGGTTGGGATATCAGCTGTATACACTGTATAAAGGATGGGACCCAGTATACTACCTTGAGGAATACCAGCGGTCTGGGGAAAGGTGGGTGAGTACTAAATTTTTTCCAATTAAACCAGCCAAAGCGGGTACGGCTGGATGTGCCCCAGGAGGGTCTCCAGACCCGAAACAACAGAAAATAAATTATTTGCTCTCAGTCGGGCCCGGGAGTTTGGTAGTCAAGCGCATTGCCCACTCAGCTACTGCTCCTCCCTACACCTTAAGTATACCAATGCAATATCGATAACATCTATATCCGTATTTTTCCTTTCCTCGGAAGATTGAAAATTCAAAATGTAAATAAAAAGATGATGTTTAAAGGAACTTAAATAGAATCATTTTCGATTTGAAATCGGCAATTCATGAAGCGCAGACGATAAATGTTTCTTTGAAGGGGTTCTAGTATTTAAGAGGTGGATGGAGAAGCGCTGAATATGGAGATTCTAAATATAGCTGGGTATTTTGGTTTTCAAGGATTAAAATATGAGTAGATCTAGGTATTGACTTCAGAAAATAAAGTAAAGCTACGGAATTTCAAAATATCGGTGGCATATGTGAACGTCTGGGGATCCCAAAAATAATAAAACATCACTAGTTTTGAATCTTATTTCGAGCTCGCCAGTCCTCCATATACTGTGCATCCGTAGTCAATTATAAGAGAGAATTATAGTCTATTTAACTTACGAGTTTGAGCTATGGGGCTTCAATCCTTGTCTAAAACACTTCATAATATCCTCAATACTTCTCAATATGTTGAAATTATTATTACTAATAAAACTGAATGAAACTATTAATGTACTCATCAAGTTAGTTGATAGAGAGTTGTTTCATTGACATCAAATTACATAACTATTTTCGAATTATTTTAAACAAAAATACCCATTAGCGTAATATAATAAATTCATCAAAACAACAGGAATAAAACAGCTAAATCCTCAGTGATACTCATTTACATTTTTTTTATTATTAGAATTCGATGATTTGGTAGATCCCCATAACTCTATTCCGTAACTCCAAATAGGTCTGATAATCGTCATGTAGATGAGTTTTTTGTTGTGTATCGGGAGATTTGAACGTTTGTCAAGTAGGTGTTGTAGTAGTCGAAATCGACGTGCAGCTTCTTGTCTTTTCAATCTTGAATGAGAGTTCCAGGTAAGTCTCTTGTCCAGATAAAATCCAAGGTATCTTATCTGTTCTACATTATTTAATGGTACTCCATAAAAGGATACAGGAGGACAGGATGAGGTAGGTTTTCGACGTAGGGTAAAGGTTATTTGCTGGGATTTGCTGGGATGCAGCATCATTAACTGATAACACGCTTGTGTCATCAGCGTAGGTTGTGAGGATAGTATTAGGATGGGTTGGGATATCAGCTATATACACTGTATAAAGGATGGGACCCAGTATACTACCTTGAGGAATACCAGCGGTCTGGGGAAAGGTGGGTGAGTATGTAGAATTATGGTTAATTTTCAATACTCTATCAGAAAGATAGGATCGGAGGATGAGGAAATATGTAGAATGAAGGAATTGGCGAAGTTTATAAAGCAGACCTGGGTGCCATACTCGGTCAAAAGCCTGTTCAACGTCAAGAAAGACACCCGTGCAGTACATCTTGCGCTCCAATGCAGATGAGATAACGTCCACCACACGATGGCATTGTTGGATAATGGAATGAGACCGGCGAAATCCAAACTGGTGATCAGGAATAATGTGATTGGAATCAAGGATGGAATAAAGGCGTTTCAAAAGGAGCTTTTCAAGGATTTTGCCCATGATAGGTAGGAGAGAAATAGGTCGGTACGAGGAAGGAGTTTCGGGCGGTTTTTTAGGTTTTGGGATCATTTTTATTATTGATGATTTCCAGGAATCTGATGTAAAGAAGTAGATGATGTTCAAAGGAAGTTAGAGAGGAGCATTTTCGAATTGAGATGGGCAAGGAATTCCATTAAGACGAAGCGCGGATAATAAAGGATTGCTCGAGGCGCAGGAGTGTGCAGGTTGATGGATTGGGTTCTCGTTTTTAAGAGGTGGGTGAAGGAGCGCAGAGTAAGGTTCTGAATATAGCTGGGTATTGTGGTTTTCATGGATTAAAATATGAGTGGACCTAGGTATTACTTCAGAAAATAGAATAAAGCCACCAAATTTCAGAACTTCTGTGAGATATGTGAAAATGTCTGGGGATCCCGAAAATAATAAAATAGTTCTTTAGTCTTTTACATCGCATTTCGAGCTCGCCAGTCTTCCACATACTATGCATCCATAGTCAAAGTAGGGAAAACGAGAAATTATACTAAACGTTGCAGAGAACTGGTGTAGAAGTTGCTATAAAATAAAAACATATTTCCCCGTGATTAGAAGGACTGTTATAAATGACATTCGCACAACTATAGAAGTCTGGTATACTGGCGTCTAACGAAAGTTAGACAATTGACCACACAGGCATATTGATATTACTCTGTATGTTTGACGTAACTGTAAATTGACTTAAGGATTTATCATTTAAATACAATTTTTATATTCAAATAATGAAGCTATATAATACAAAAAATAATAAAGATTAAAATAAAAAAGCAATGAATTAATGAATAAAGAATAGGACTGAAACTTACTCGTATGTGTGATCTGATGTCCCCGATTCCCAAATAATCAAAAATAAGACGTTAAATCCTCCTACAGTTTATAAATCGGCCACAAAGTCTAAAGCTAGGATCATTAAGTATTTTTTACAATCTAATGCCACGAAACATTTTCATAGTCACAGTTAACAATTCTGGTAAAAAATAACGCTAGAAATCCAAAATAATATTATTACCATAATATTTGACACATATACTTGATTTAAACAACAAAAAAACCCAATAAAAATGACAAACTATTAAAACGTTAACAAATATTTAAAAATTATTTTGAAGAAATACTGACTAAGCAGATCTTACTTATGGCAATGACATTTGCCGACCATGAAAGTTTGACGATTCCGTGATCATTTTCTGTAGTGATAACGTACCTTTATTCCTATGAACGGAAGTTTTATTCGGTAGTACACTACAGGTTGTAGTTTTTCTCGTGGTTGCAGTAGACTTTTTTAGACCCAAATATTTAATTTTTGACGGGAATTTATTTTATAAATTAAAAGTAAAACATTTATTTGTGGGTAAAGTAGTATTCCAAGGAAACACAGTGCTGCTATCTTAAACACGCCTCTGGTCTTCAAAACCACTAAAAAAATGTAAGAGAAAAGTAGAGGACTATTTAGGAAAAAAAAAAAAACTAACATAAAATTTGAAAAGAAGTAACAAAACTAACATTTGCTTGAAGTTTTAAATATTGAAAAAAAAAATTAATATTTTTCCACGTACAAATAAAATTACGATCGGTCAGAGGGTGAAAAAATCCTGTAAGACTATTCTTTTTTTTAATTTTCATTAATCTAGTTTACAAAAAATAAGAATTTCTTTTCAGATGGAAAATGTAGTCCTATCAGAATTGATTATAATATTTCTGATGTACACCCTGATTTTTGAGTTGAAAATAAACCAGAACAGGAAAAAATTTATCTCTACTAAAAAATGCTTCAGATTAAATGACAATAATGGTTTTGTTCTTTAGAGCGGTCCGATAAAGTAAAACAAGTCGAGGGTCTTAGTCAACTAGTTTGTTTCGAAATTTCTTTCACGTTATAGAAATTCTGGTGAGTCCCTTCCTGAGGGCCGTTAAACCAAGACCCTTATTAGGTTCGAGTGCTGAATAAGGAATTCCTCTGAGTAGGCAACTTCTTCAAGGCATCAGTTCTTTCCCTCGTTTAGCTCATGCAGTAAGATTACTGACGAAATTCTTTTCTTTATAGAACCATTATATATATATATATATATATATATATATATATATATATATATATATATATATATATATATATATATATATATATATATATATATATATATATATATATATATTTATAGAACCATTAAATATATATATTACTGATGTTTGACTATAAATATTCTGATAACTACGAACATTAAGAATTGAAAAACAGAAAAGGTTTTTCCAAATCCAATACCTGCATGCTTAATTAACTCATTTTGTTGGTACTATAGTTGTATTATTTCGTCAAATATTCATGAAAAATTACTAAAAATGTTTTAACTTTTATCCTTATCCATTCACCTTTATACTATAATTGCCCATTTACCTTTCTTTCAGGGGAATACTCCTGGTTTTCGACTTTTTTATAATATGTTTATCAAAATATCTCAAAACATTCAATTTATTTCGAGAGCTACGACTAATAGAAGAAGAAAGGAAAATAAACGATTAACATTTAAAGCTATAAAATAAATAAAAAATTTTGTAAAAATATAAATCTAAAGTATAATAAATAAAATAAACCTGTAGCACTAACAACCCACGAATGGTCTAGGGCTCAGTACTTAGCTAAGGATGTACTGTTACTATGCCAACGTTTGTGATAGGAGATTTGGTCTAAATCACCCTAAATTTTTTCCAATTAAGGGTACCCGCTTTGGCTGGATGTGCCCCAGGAGGGTCTCCAGACCCGAAACAACAGAAAATAAATTATTTGCTCTCAGTCGGGCCCGGGAGTTTGGTAGTCAAGCGCATTGCCCACTCAGCTACTGCTCCTCCCTACACCTTAAGTATACCAATGCAATATCGATAACATCTATATCCGTATTTTTCCTTTCCTCGGAAGATTGAAAATTCAAAATGTAAATAAAAAGATGATGTTTAAAGGAACTTAAATAGAATCATTTTCGATTTGAAATCGGCAATTCATGAAGCGCAGACGATAAAGGATTCTTTGAAGGGGTTCTAGTATTTAAGAGGTGGATGGAGAAGCACTGAATATGGAGATTCTAAATATAGCTGGGTATTTTGGTTTTCAAGGATTAAAATATGAGTAGATCTAGGTATTGACTTCAGAAAATAAAGTAAAGCTACGGAATTTCAAAATATCGGTGGCATATGTGAACGTCTGGGGATCCCAAAAATAATAAAACATCACTAGTCTTTTGAATCTTATTTCGAGCTCGCCAGTCCTCCATATACTGTGCATCCGTAGTCAATTATAAGAGAGAATTATAGTCTATTTAACTTACGAGTTTGAGCTATGGGGCTTCAATCCTTGTCTAAAACACTTCATAATATCCTCAATACTTCTCAATATGTTGAAATTATTATTACTAATAAAACTGAATGAAACTATTAATGTACTCATCAAGTTAGTTGATAGAGAGTTGTTTCATTGACATCAAATTACATAACTATTTTCGAATTATTTTAAACAAAAATACCCATTAGCGTAATATAATAAATTCATCAAAACAACAGGAATAAAACAGCTAAATCCTCAGTGATACTCATTTACATTTTTTTTATTATGTTCATTAAAATATGTTCCAATTAAGGAAGTTTGGATTACAAAAGTCCATTATCAATTATAAAGCAAAGAATCGATATCGAAAATCGATAATCCATAGTCCATTCTGCTTGGGATCCATGCATCCATCAATGCAGTTGATGTTGGCAGATCATACAATAAATAAGGGTAAATTATTCAACTGTTATAGATTGCTTCTTCTCCCTAATGATGCAAAAAAAAATCTTTGGTTCACTTCATTTACACATCTTATTACATAATTTTAAAAAGCTCCCTTCAAACATATTATTGTTAAAGGTACATTTTCTGTTGGAGAGTAAATAAATAGGATTAAGATTTAATGGTAGTAGAGATATTAATTACATTGCAAGGAGGCGGTTTCCAAAGCTGCAGAAACTCTCTTAAAAGTTTCGGTTAAAGCAAGATCTGAACATGAATTGGACGATTCATACGATGAATAATGTTCCTTACCATAAGGAAAATCTGTATCATTTCCTAGAAAATGTTTAGAGAATGGTTTTAACAACATTTGCAAATCCAAAATAAATGAAATAAACCCCAAACGTGTGAAAATGTTGTTAGGAATTCGAAAATACATTATACAATAATACATAAAAAGTCTTCTCTGTATGAAAAATGTGTTTCCACAGCTGCTAAGACCTCGTTCGAGGACGGGGTGTAGGGTAACTGACAGAAAGCTTGCGATTCTCATTCCTTCATAGCAGCCTTAAAAAATCAATTGTTTTTTCATTATTATCAAGATGCCAAACTCCTCAGCTCAAATATTTCCCCAACATTTATCTTGGATGGCGTCACGCATGTGGTGAAGTAGGGATGCATAATACTCGCTATTTATTATATCTAATCCCCTAAACTGGTGGTCATTATCATTTTTTTCGAGTGCGTGACTTTTGTCTTTAGAAGAGGTTTCTGCTCATGTATGTCTCATATAGTGAAATGTGAATATGGGAGGACTGTCCATACACAAAATCCAACGCTCTTTAAGTTAAGATACAGACTGATAAAACTGAGGAAGTGCATATGATAGAAATGGTCGGATAAAGCATGTACATGGATAGCTGCTCACGGGTTGGCTAGCTTGAAGGTAGATTAAAGACAGCCGGAAAGTTATGGAAAACGAAATTTGTTTTCACTGAATAAAGCATTTCTTATATAAAATGTGCTGTAGATAATAAATGATACTTAATGTATACTAATTTTGTTTTGCAATTATTATTGTTTTGTTTTTTTGTTCATACGTTTGTAGTTTTTTTTAATTTGTATGTGTTATTTGTTTGATTTTATATATTTTCTTTTCATTTAAAATGAATTATCGGTATGAATATTTGCTAGGATCGCTGATGGGAATAAAAAAATTATTATTTCACTGACACAATGATAGTTTTATGTTAGAAATTAAAAATGAAACATATTTACAAAACAGTATAAATATATATGTTTTCATGGAATGTATCATTGATTTCACCGCTTCCGAAGGAAACCAACCCATTTACAGATAAGGTTGCTAATGTACATTTAATTTGATAGTGCCTTCTTTTGAGGAGGGAGCTCAAAGGAGCCGCAGGCCCAGGTAGCGAGTGGCCGGAGAGCCAGGACCGCACCACTGTGATATATAATCAACAACGAGGAGGAAACCAATGTTATTCCTCCCTATTCCCACTAATGGAGCTACTTTGGCTCACTGATTGAAAAAAAGGAAGCCTTTGAAAACGGATTCCTTCAGTCAATTAAGGGATATGAAGTGATGGAGCGGTGGATTATGTCCCAATCAAACCTCCACCTGCTCGGCCATTTATCAATTTGTTGATTACGGTCCCTCTTTTATAAAGGGATATTTTATAAAGGGGCTGTGACTATTTATATTTATATTTTCTACTTTTGAAAGGCATGTGGTTACAGAATTCAGAATTTCATTTAACTACGAATATTCGCGTAAATTAAGATACATCGAGGTCCAGTACAGCCTGATTACCTAATTCAATACCTAAATTCAACAATCGAAAATGTCAGGATTTACTTTTTGACCATTAAAAATTGATATTTAGCAACTATGAATATGGTTACATAGCTTAAATATCCCAGGCACTCAAGTCACTCTTCACTTCCCTTGAAGAATGGAAAGTTAAGATAAATCCCAACAAATAACCTTTACTCTGCGTCGAAAACCTAACCCATCCTCTTCTCCTGTACGCTTACATTGAGTACCGTTAAATAATGTTAAACAAATACCTCGGATTTTATCTGGACAAGAGACTTATATGAGAGAGAACTCAAACTTGTATGAGAGAGAACCCTCATACAAGTTTGAAATTACAAATGGTTAGTCTCTCTACAAGTTTTAATCCTATCATTATTTTGTATTGTATAACACATATTTACTTGATGTATTTTTGTAATACAGTTGTAAATTTCTGTTAATAAAATAATTTAAAAAAAAATAGCTTGAATAACAAATGATTTGTACAAAAACGCAAATATATATAAAAATAAGTAACATTTAAAAAATAGATCCAATTGGATTATCGAATAAATCTTGCTACTGTACTAGCTAATTCCAAGAGCCTGCCAAAGTTTCCTCATTCGATTCCTGAGGAAATGGAATTGGAACCAAACTGAAAAAGGAATTAAATGATTAATACGAACTTTAAGATTTAGATATACTACTTATAACTGCATGAACAAATAGGTCAATAATCCAGCCAATATTGAAGCCTACCAGCTGCTGAATCTCACACAACCTGTGACATTTGATTAGTTAGCAGCTACAATGGAAGTTTTGAAACTCGAACCTTCAATTATCTCTCAATTTGACAATGTAATTATAATAGGAATAGAATTAGTAGGGCAAAAAGAGTTTAAAACATCCGTTATGTTATAATTATCAATTTTATAAGGAATATAAAAACAAAATTAATGTACGTTTTACAAAAAAAAATTATAAAAGCCGCTTAAACTGGCCTCCTTGCAAAATCTTTTAAGCAGCTTTTTAGTAACCTTTTGAACCTCTTAATTGTTGGCCGTCACTTCATGATTCTCAAAACCAACTCTGTACACCTCCGACTTAGCTTTCTCCAAGTCTCAAATCTAGGATATGTGCCGGTCATCGCACAGTTTCATATATTCCATTCCTTCTTCTCGGTTTATATTGATTGAGTCAGTTCGTTATATTTCTTTCATAGGGACTAGACATCCATCCATCTGCTACCATAGCTCTTCATCGGGAAACATTACTTTGAGGAGAATCATACATTTTGAAGGGGCACAATTAGATTTAATAATATAAAATATATTATATAATGCAATATAAAAGATAGATTTATAGATAGAATTTGTGTTTTGTCAAGAAAATGATTTTTGTGATTACGAAGCAGTGGGCGACGTACATTTGGAATGGGTTAGCACATATACACTTGGGTGGTTTGTGGAATTTATTTAACTTTTTGGTCAAGTTAACCAAATATTTAATGCCCTTATCTGTACTGTCATTTACTTGCTATACACCTTGAATAATATAAACAATAAATTGCGTATATAGAGAAAGATTTGGAAGGTAAGTCCTGAATAAAAGATGTTCAAGCAATCTGCTCTTTAGTCGTAGCTAAATTCTTTTGAATTAAAAACATATACTCAGGTTTTTATTAAAGGATTTCGAACCGTAAATAAATATTATAACATTAAATCTAAAAATAATACCTCAATTTAATAAAACTTTTTTAATAAAACAAATTATCATAGTTAGTTTCTATCGAATATGCTACAATAACAAAGATTCTTTCTCCCAATGTTAAAAAAAAGGAATTTTCTGAAGCGAAATTGCGAGATAAATTTATCTGCAAAAAACAAAAAAAAAAAAAAAAAAAAAAAAAAAAAAAAAAAAAAAAAAAAAAAAAAAAAAAAAAAAAAAAAAAAAAAAAAAAAAAAAAAACAGCGGAAATTAAATCTGGCATTTCATTCGTTTTTATATGAATAAATTTGTAATGAGAGGCATTAATTAACTGTTTGTTGCGGATAACAGCATTATGTTGATATTTTTCTCGAAGCTGCCACATGATACATCCTGATGTTAAATTAGGATCCAACTGCTTTTTAAAACTAATGTTTTTTTTTATAATAACTACACGAAATAATAGCTACACGAAATTTCAGAGGGAAAAGAAAAATGATCGGTTTTATTTCATGAATAATGGACAATGGCAGATGAAAGAGTATTTTTTTTTTACATATTTAGAAAGAGTTTTTGTATATTATAAGCACTAGTGTTTTCTTCTTTCGCTCCATCAGTGAATTTGAATAGGCAGAAAATGGAATACGATGCTATTGTAGAAAGGGTATCTTCAAAATATGGGTAGGGGTTGCATTGATTTTTGTCGACGTGTGTAAAAACGCAAAACTATGAATGATAACAGCGTACGGTGCTGTTTAAATAATGTAGCTGTAGAATGACTTAATTATATATCATAAATGTACTTCCAAAAGTGTTGATAAAGCTGATATGGATGACATCCGACTCCCATTGACGAATATATAGTTGACAATGGATTAAAACAAGAATACGCAGGAGTTTGTATATTATTGAATGCCTCTACAGAAAGATCTTATAGAGCCAGAAGGAAGAGTAGAGGAGGTAATATACATAACGGACTATCACAGCTTGCTCCAAATGCAGATGATGGTCATCTCAATTCCACAACTCTGCCAGCACTGAGTAGAGGAATTAGACCAAGCTGCAAGGAAGAGAAGATCGTTTATTAATTTAAGGAAAATGGAATGTATAAAAACTTCAAGAAATAATTCCTTTCTATTTGCCTTAGTGGAACAATTAATCAAAAACATATGAATATTTATATGTTTTTGCAGATTCAGGGTAATGTAAAATGGGGATGGCTTAGGAACTCAATATTACTCTGATGAATGTTCAATGAATTGTTTTTTTTCAGACCTCTTCCAGGTTCTTCCAGATATTTTCTAGCACATGCCTAATTGAAGCCTCGCTGCTTTTCCTTTCGCAGACAATTGGCCTTAGGCTCTTTACTTTAGCAGGCTGCCATATTCCTTTCCAGATGTTAATGCGGTATTCTCTTTTATTCGTTTCAATTACAACTATTCTAATGTTGCCCCATCTTCTTCCATTTTTTATAAGTGCAGTATTCATTCCACGGAGATAAGTTAGTGAGCAAAGTATTTTTATAGCCCTCTCACTCAGCTCCCACTGGATTGTTTTTCTTTTCATTTTACAGCAGTGACACAGCAGAGAGTGAACACCCTGTAGACCTGGCTTGTCCCTCCATAAAGGAGAGACAGGTCTGGTTGGGGATCCCTAGGATGAGAGTATAACTTTAACATTTAATTTTATTTTTTTGTTCATATTTTTTACTTATGTATCGTATAGTTTATATTATTTATGTATAGCATAGTTCTTTTCTATATACTTTTTCCTCTCTTCTTTTTCATTTATTTCTAATTGTACATTATGAGTGAATGTAATCACAAAGCCACTCATATTACATATTGCCCACATTTAATTGATTGTAAAAATTACTCAATTGAAATTTAAAAAAAAAAAAATGTTTTTTTGATTACTTCAAGCTTTGAAATTCACTATTTGCATAAAATAATGATGTGATGAAAGAGAACTAGACCGATAGTAATGCATCGCGAATGGCCCTGTATGATGACT
>RCWM02000005.1:190000-365000 GCA_003667255.2 Euschistus heros
CGGGGATGAATGTTCATTGAACATTACTGTTAACTAGATCTTGTTGACATACGTCATATATATTATAATTATGAAATAATTAATTGTTGTTGATTAATATATTTTTTATTTTGAAGAGAAAAGATTTGCCCAGTCGGGATTCGAACCCGAGTCTCCACTTTTCTAGCGTGGTGCCTTATCCACTAGGCCACCGAGCTCGTATCCGAACCAGGGAAATCTTTTCTCTTCACTGATCCATACCCCCGGGCACACGCAGTTGCGATGTACAAATCGGGGATGAATGTTCATTGAACATTACTGTTAACTAGATCTTGTTGACATACGTCATATATATTATAATTATGAAATAATTAATTGTTGTTGATTAATATATTTTTTATTTTGAAGAGAAAAGATTTTTTTTATTTGAAGAGAAAAGATTTGCCCAGTCGGGATTCGAACCCGAGTCTCCACTTTTCTAGCGTGGTGCCTTATCCACTAGGCCACCGAGCTCGTATCCGAACCAGGGAAATCTTTTCTCTTCACTGATCCATACCCCCGGGCACACGCAGTTGCGATGTACAAATCGGGGATGAATGTTCATTGAACATTACTGTTAACTAGATCTTGTTGACATACGTCATATATATTATAATTATGAAATAATTAATTGTTGTTGATTAATATATTTTTTATTTTGAAGAGAAAAGATTTGCCCGGTCGGGATTCGAACACGAGTCCCAACTTTTCTAGCGTGATGCCTTTTCCACTAGGCCACCGAGCTCGTATCCGAACCAGGGAAATCTTTTCTCTTCACTGATCCATACCCCCGGGCACTCTAGGCTGGATAAGGCACCACGCTAGAAAGTGGAGACTCGGGTTCGAATCCCGACTGGGCAAATCTTTTCTTTTCAAAATAAAAAATATATTAATCAACAACAATTAATTATTTCATAATTATAATATATATGACGTATGTCAACAAGATCTAGTTAACAGTAATGTTCAATGAACATTCATCCCCGATTTGTACATCGCAACTGCGTGTGCCCGGGGGTATGGATCAGTGAAGAGAAAAGATTTCCCTGGTTCGGATACGAGCTCGGTGGCCTAGTGGATAAGGCACCACGCTAGAAAAGTGGAGACTCGGGTTCGAATCCCGACTGGGCAAATCTTTTCTCTTCAAAATAAAAAATATATTAATCAACAACAATTAATTATTTCATAATTATAATATATATGACGTATGTCAACAAGATCTAGTTAACAGTAATGTTCAATGAACATTCATCCCCGATTTGTACATCGCAACTGCGTGTGCCCGGGGGTATGGATCAGTGAAGAGAAAAGATTTCCCTGGTTCGGATACGAGCTCGGTGGCCTAGTGGATAAGGCACCACGCTAGAAAAGTGGAGACTCGGGTTCGAATCCCGACTGGGCAAATCTTTTCTCTTCAAAATAAAAAATATATTAATCAACAACAATTAATTATTTCATAATTCAGAATTTAATTTTTTTTTTTTTTTTTTATCCTTACCATGGGTAAGCAGCAGTTAACGGCAGCAGTTAAAAGCAGTTTAACGGAGTATGCTTTGTTACAGATTCAATAAATGTATTTTCTTTTCTTATTCCCTGTATCGTACAGTAGCACGTTAGATCTATCTGTGTTAAATGTCCTTTTAACCAGTGTTTTAGAATAAAACAACACGTAAAAAAAACATTGTAAGCAATCTATTAGGATTATCTATTAATTATTAATAGATTTTAATTTTAATACTAATTTCTATCTATTTTTTCAATGCTCGCATTTCGGTTCGTGGGTTCGGTTCGAGACTTACTCCTTGATTTTCTTTCTCTAACTATAGTCCACCCACCCTGTGGGTCATCTTGGCGACCGTAGGGGGGAGGGTGGGAGGTTATTTCGTTAGAGTTATCTTTTTCCGAAGGTGAAACCTTCGTTTCGATGGGGGTTTCCGGAAATTTTGCATTATTTTGCCCGAAAGGGTTAAAATGGGTTAAGGAGGGAAGTGGGTTGGATACCCAGGATGTGGAAGGGGACGGGTGTGGGATGGGTTGAGAGACCGTAGTGGGAGATGGGAGTGTAGAGGGGGAATCCCGGATATCATTCATATTCGAGTGTCCAATAGGTGAAGGTTTGTGGTTAGTAACTGGCTCTAACGGGTTTTTTTTTTAAATAGAGTGATCATCTCTTAAATCGTCTGTTTGTACGCTAACTGATACTTTGTTTTCTAAATATTTGCAAAACTTACATGCATTGTTATTGGGTTTGGTAGTTCTAATATTTTTTTTTGCGGCTAGATAAGTAATTTTTTCACAATCTTTGATGCTTTTAATTTCTTTTTGTTTTAAAAAAATAAGGCAATTTATCGAAAAAGAGTCGTGTTGTCCCTGGCAGTTAACACACTTTATGGGACTATTACATTCAACCCCTTCATGTTTAAGTTTACCACAGTATCTGCACAGTGGGTCTTTTTTACAAAATGTTTTTGTATGTTCAAACTTAAGACATGCATACCAACGTGTTGGGTTTGAAATAAATTGCTTAGCAGTAATGATATAGAAGCCTATTTTTATTTCTTTGGTAACAGTAGGGTTATTGAAAGTTATGAGATAATTATGACTTTTATTTTCATTATTTTATGGAAAAGGTTCTTTAAATTTAGCTTTTTTTCACTTAGCGGGCGGGGATTCAGCTATGGTTTTTACTTACTTTTGTAGTAAGTATAGAAACAAAACAAAACAAGTATTTAAAAAAGATAATGAAAAAGAAAGCCTCTTAAAAAAAAAAAAAATTGAATATATTAAATAAAAGGAAAATGCTACTCATCGCTAGTTGTAGATACTTAATCCCCGGGAGCTCACTAAATATACGTCCTCACAGCACCAAGTATGAACACTAACTCGAAGATGATTGATAGGTGGTTGGAGTTCAGTCAATTTCGCTGAATGTAGAAGTAGAACGGGCTAGATTCTTGAGGGTGAAAAGGCAGTGATGGACAGATGGACTGAACATTTCTCGGAGCTACTAAATGTGAATCTGGATAGGAGGGAGGACAACTCGGAGGAGGAAAGCTTCTTTTGTTATCCACAACCATTGGTGGATGAACCAGATCGGGATGATGTTCAATTTGTTATTGAGGATCTGAAAAATAATAAAGCTCCTGGAGAAGACAGAATAGTTGCAGAACTAATTAAGAGCAGCAGCGAAAAAATGAGGAGTCTGATATTTGAACTAAAAGGAGACATGGAAGAATGAAATAATGCCGGATGACTTGAAAAGAGGACTATTGTGCCCAATTTTTAAAAAAGGCAGTAAAAGTGAGTGCGCTAAATATAAAGGGATAACGTTGCTTGGAATTGTATATAAATTATTATCGTATATAATTGCAAGAAGGCTTAGAAAATATACTGAGGAAATACTAGGAGACTATCAATGCAAACCATAAGTAAAAACCATGGCTGAATCCCCGCCCTCTAAGCGGAAAAAGGCTAAATTTAAAGAACCTTTCCCATTAAATAATTAAAATAAACAAAATAATTACAAACGATTTTTAATAATTAAAAGAATCGGTTGTGATAATGATGGAAATCCATTCGATTTCCAAAAAGTATCACCATTTTCAATATATTAAAGCTTAAAAAATTTAATCGGTGATGTAAAATCCTCAAAAAAGTTAAGAGACGGTACTCTTCTAGTTGAAGTTATTTCAGAAAATCAATGGAATAAATTACTAAAATGTGAAAACCTACTCAAGAACATTCCTGTTAAAGTAGAACCGCATGGTAAACTAAATCAAAGTAAAGGAATTATGTAGTGCACAGATCTAAATTGTTGTTCCATTAACGAAATAAAGGAAGAATTAAAATCACAAAACGTTGAAGACGTAAGAAGACTGACATTTTTCAAAAATAAGGAAAAACATAACAGTCATAATTACCTCATAACTTTCAATAACCCTACTGTTCCCACAGAAATAAAAATAGGCTTCTATAACATCACTGCTAAGCAATTTATTTCCAACCCAACACGTTGGTATGCATGTCTTAGGTTTGAACATACAAAAACGTTTTGTAAAAAACACCCACTGTGCAGAAACTGTGGTAAACTTAAACATGAAGGGGTTGAATGTAATAGTCCCATAAAGTGTGTTAACTGCCAGGGACAACACGACTCTTTTTCGATAAATTGCCCTATTTTTTTAAAACAAAAAGAAATTAAAAGCATCCAAGATGGTGAAAAAATTACTTATCTAGCCGCAAAAAAAAATATATGAACTACCAAACCCAATAACAATGCATGTAAGTTTTGCAAATATTTAGAAAACAAAGTATCAGTTAGCGTACAAACAGACGATTTAAGAGATGATCACTCTATTTAAAAAAAAACCGTTAGAGCCAGTTACTAACCACAAAACCTTCACCTATTGGACACTCGAATATGAATGATATCCGGGATTCCCCCTCTACACTCCCATCTCCCACTACGGTCTCTCAACCCATCCCACACCCGTCCCCTTCCACATCCCGGGTACCCAACCCACTTCCCTCCTTAACCCCTTTTAACCCTTTCGGGCAAAATAATGCAAAATTTCCGGAAACCCCAGATATGCCACAGCCAGATTCAACCTACTAACACACCTTGACTCAGTGAACCATAGTGGAATAAGGATAGCAACGGGAGCCTTCAGGACGAGCCCAATTCTTAGCTTATGCACTGAATCTAATATGCCATCACTCACCTTCCAGAGACATCAACTAGCAATGAACTACATAGCAACCATAATAACACAACGAATAAACCCAACATTTAAATACATATTTAGACCGAAATATCAACAAATTTACAGCAATAACCCATCAAAACCAGCCCATCTAACAATAAGAAACAGAAGACCTATAGAAGAAATAGAACAAAAAATATAAAAAGCCAAGATACCCTCACCCCAACATGAACATACGCAGTTCCCTGTATTAACATAGTACTACAAAAGTTCAGAAAGAAAACCGCATGCATGGCAAAGTAGTGGGACAATGTTAAAAATAACAAACTACAAGAAATAAAACCAAATACAAACATCTGGAAGATCTCAGTGAGATCAACTCGAAGAGAAGAAACGGCTCTTACAAGAGTAAGGATTGGCCATTCACGGCTAACTCATATCCATCAAATTACAAAAGACCCAGAACCTATATGCAATAGATGCCAAACACCCAACACAATAAAACACATCATATAAGAATGCCCGGACTATGATAAGCTTATGTTGAAATACAACCTCAAAAGATCTCTTAAAGAAACGCTAAATGACTGCGAAGATACAATAAGTAGACTACTCAAGTTCCTAAAGGAATCCAATCTACAGTCCAATCCAATTTCAGATCACCAAGTTTGAATTTATTAGTTATAATTAATATATAACAATGTAAATAATTTAAGTCTATATTTTACTTTATGAAGTCCATCTCGATGTATATATTTATAACTAATTAGGAGGAAATATCTATTTTACTATAAATATATAAATAAGATATAAAAAAAGAAGAAGAAATAAATTTAAAAAAAGAGAAAAATAAAATTAAAAATAAATAAAAAAAAAGAGAAAAAAAAATGTTTGAAGAACAATTTAAGCTTAACAATTGTTATGTACAAATCTATAGATCATTGCATCCAAGATATACCAATAAATAGACAAATACTACAGGAACAAAATACAGTGTACAAAAACTATCTGAATAACAAACAATAACGAAATGACGTAAAAAACCTTGCAGTTAAACGCCTCAACACAAGCCCTAACCCTAACCCTCAATCATTCTCAATCATTCTTTTCCACTCAACACACTCTCTTTGCTTCTCTTCTATTGGTCCGATAGTCATCACAATTTTTTCTTGTATTCCTCTGCAAAAGTTTCAGTCTGGCTTCATTTTTAATTTTTATAGCCTCCTCACATTTATCATGGAACCATTCAGTTCTCACAGGTCCCAACTCTCCCAATGCTACCTCTGCCGCTCCACAGTTATTTTCCTTGATTATCTTCCATTTTCTCTCTATCATGTCACTCGCTGTCTCAGCTCTCTCAGTCTCCACAAATCCTTTATCTTAACCCGTCACAATCGTCTCATCCATATTTTCCTGGTACTTCTTTAGTTCATCCTCCATTTTCAATTTCTGTACATTTCATTTCGATCTTTTTATAGCACCTGTTCTCTTCACACTTACTATTCTCTGTCTAAATTTTGCGATTACCAAAAAGTTATCCGAGTCACAGTCAGGGCCTCTCATACTTTTAACGTCTAGAATATTTGAAGCGTGCCTTTTAGATATTAGAATATGATCAATTTGATTGACAATATTCCTGCCCAGCGCTTTCCAGGTTCCTTTATGAATGTTCTTATGAGGAAAGCATGTACTTTTTATACATAGTCTGTACATTTCTGCAAACTGGACGAGTAACATGCCATTTTCGTTTGTGGTCTCATGTAAGGAGTGTCTTCATTGACCGATTCTTCTTTTCCTATTTTAGCGTTGAAATCTCTAAGAGTACCACAGCATCATACCTTGCTACTTTCTCTATGTTTCTTCCTAACATGTCATAAAAAGTTTTCTTGATAGGATCATCGGCATGTTGGTGCATATACTGAGAATAGGCTTACATTTCTGAACCTGCCTTTTATCCTTAGTTTGCATACCCTATCTGATCTAGGTTCAAAGTGAAGTATGGCTTTCCTGAGTTTACTGTTCACAAAGAAACCCGTCCCTGCTTGTCCGGTTTTGTTTTCAGGCCCACTATATAATATCGGATATTCCTTCTCATCGATCCTTTCACTTCCATTCCATCTTGTTTCCTGTATTGCAGTAACATCTATTTTTAACTTTAGGAGTTGATCGGCAATTTGTTTCATTTTACCCGGTGTCATCATAGTGTTTACATTCCACGTTGCAAGTGAAAGGTCATTTTCCGTGTTTGTTTCCTGTGTTCTCGCCTTTTGTTGTTTACCTTTAAATCATCTTGCTTTTTTTTTTAATCCATTTTTTTGAACAATATTGTTTTTACAAGGTGGGTCCGTTAACCCCACGCTCGACCCCCAACCTGGATGAACGGCTCTTTTTTCGTTGGGGTTTCCCTCCGCTAGGCCATTTGCTTCCCCCACAGCTAAAGAGTCAAACCTACCCTTGGTTTGATTTCGGAGTGACTTTCACCAAGCCTTTAGAGAACCAACTCCAAACTATGCAAGGCAGCATGTGGCAGTGCTTATTTACTGGCGGCACTAACTCGCCATGCCACATCTACTTCATTAGGCACTTGTGGTATTTTAAAGGGTGTACTGCCACTGTACACTTCTCCACGCCTTCGATAGATGCCGCCTCGGTCTGAGTCTGCTTATTCAAGATTAATCCCTTATTCGGAGCTTCCCACCATATCTGATGGGATATCACTATCCGCCACCTGTGACTCACCTAGTAGCTGAGGCTCGCCCTGGGTAGTGTATACAATTGTAAATATAAATGAAGTATAAATAAAAAAAAAGTTTATGATAAATGAACAAATGTAAATCTATTGGTTTCTGGAACTATCTTCTTCACATTACATAAATAAAATAGTCGCACTAATATATTAATGAATTTTAATTTAATAAAATTGTAATTTAATGGAAAAATTAACTTCATTAACAGATCCAAATTTAAAACAAAATGATTAAATTATCATTTTAATTCCAACATTATTCAATACAATCATACCAACCAATTATTATGGTTCAGATGATTACAAGTGGCTGAAGTAACTAGAAATCACATCCATCCTAAGATGAATATTGGCCTCCTTCCCTACACCACCTGTGTTAACAATCTCTCCAGGACAAACCTTCCCAGATAGAACACTCCAATATGAGAGCACTGATATTGTCCGTATAATGGCAGATCACGGTGGGCAGAGCACATCACTATAACGACCAGCGATCATATACAAAAGAATCTCCTAGACGAATGGATCGAGGAGAAAAAAAGAATATTTTGAGTGATACTACCCTATCGGTCAAACTTTTCAGAGAATCCAATCAGGAATACGATTCACAATAATGATAATTCAAATCTACAGATGGATTTGACTCATTAGAAGATGTAGTGACTAATAAAGAATTGATAAAATAAATCTTTATTTTTTTTTTAATCTGTTCAAAATGAAGATCTAATTGGTTTTAGGTTTTTTCGTTTATTTCAGTTTTAGAGATTCATTGTTTAATGTATTTTCATAATTCTCGTGACATATTGCGCAACCATATAAAACAATTTAGATACGGTATATTTAAACAATCCATAATGATATAATGATATATTATATTTATATCCATAATAATTTACTTTAATGTTTATGAGCAATGTTTATTTAGTTTTTTTTTTTTCTTGTATTAAATGCAAATTATAATTTTGAAAAAAAAAAAATATCCGGGAGATGTTTTCCTCAGTTCAAAGTTTTCTAAGAAAGCTTATGAGAGTATTTTCAAACCATGTTATAAAAACAAAGGCTTATTACTATGAAACCAATATGTTCCTTTTATATCATGAGAAAAGGTTTTGTGACATGTATTGAAAAAATAGCCTTGGCTAATACAGGCTAATTATATACGATACCTTGACTTAATGGGTCACTAAATCATTTGATTTTAATCTTCAATGAAAAAAAAAATAATAAAATTAAGAATAAAGAATGATTTTTTCAATTAATATTATATGATAACTAACTAAATGGGACAGCCCAATAAATGAGGACAACGTCCAAACTAATTGATATACCGGTTACAATGGAAATTTTCGTACGATTTCCTTCACTTTTGTCATCACAAACAATGTAATTACATCTGGAGTGTGAGCCATTTGAGTGGGAATATCAGCTTCCAAAGCGAAAAAATGTAATTCCGTGTTGACGTCTGGGGACTATTCGTTATATTTGTAGTGGTGTCCTCTCACCCTGTAGTATTTCCTCCTAACAATCCCCTTTCATTGAGGAAAGATATTCATAAACTTGTTCAGCTTTTGTTTTGTAGCCTCATAACTCATTCTGAGATTAGAAAGAAGTTGGTTTTATAAAAACATTTTATAAATATATTTATAAACAAATGGAAATTTGTTCCATTGTGATATATATATATATATATATATATATATATATATATATATATATATATATATATATATATATATATATATATATATATAACTATTCTACAATATTCGGGTTATAGGTCCTCTTTATATATATATATATATATATATATATATATATATATATATATATATATATATATATATATATATATATATATATCGTTTATTGGGAATAGTGTCATTTTTTTTTGTTTTTTTAATACCCATTTATTTAAAGATTTATAAACACACTTATGCTAAGCAAATATTTTTGTATATTAATATAGAGATTATTTTCATTGATTACAATATAGCAAATTTCATTTAATTGTAATCAATTGAAAAGTTTTATAAGAAATTTCTTTGAGTCGATAAAATGTAAATGTAAAAAAGTTGAAATTAATAAACAGTGAATACCAAAAAAAGTGTTCATAGTTTAACCAATTGGTTGACGTTTGACAGACCGAGGCGTAAATGGGAGGATATTGCCAAGGCTTGTGGATTTGGGCTATGATGAGGACGGATGGAGGGAGTTGCGCAGTCGCTGATTGTTTAACGAGCATACGAGTTCGTAGAGCCTTTCCATTGATTTATGTACCTGTTTTACTACCCTCCCAGTTAAATGCATGCAAAGTGTAACTTACATGAGCTAAGAACAGGATCAGTAGAAAGATTATCAACTTTTAGCTTTTATTATTATACCGAGCTTTTTGATATAATTGAAACGATACATAAATTTCTATTCACTATTGTCATGAATATACATCATGCACTCACTGGAATGGAATTAGATATAGTAATAATCAGAGCAGTTGAATGAGGAGGATCTTTGTTTCTGAATTCAGAACAAGAGAAGTGTTGGGAGACGGGAGAGAAAGACAAGATATTAAAAGGTAGTTAACGTAGAGAGTCGTAATATTCATTTTACAATAAATTAAACATCCCTCTTAATGAATTGGGCTAGAGGTGAATTTACATTTACATTAATTGAAGTTTAATAATTGATATTGATTAATACAAATTTATTAGATCTAAAATTGTGTCTGTACGCCTCGATACTCCGTGGAAGATAAATTATGATTGACTTAAGAAGCAAATTTAAAAACTGCTTGTTTAGTTTGGAGTACTTAATAGTGGGTAATTACTAGGTAACCACTTGTAATGTCTGAAGAAAGAAAGGTCTAAGTGGAAAGGCAGTCGTTGAAAAAATTTGTTCCACTGAAGGAGAGGAAGTTATCCATCGGTTTGGAAAAAAAGTAATGCTTCGTTTTTGTAGGAACTTTGAGGGCGTTTTTTAAAAGAACTTTTGAGCTTGTTCCTGATGGTCTGGCAGTGAGATTCAGACATTTACTGTGATAGACTAAACTATTACTTAGGCAATACCGTCAACCGGGGTGAACTTGCCCATATTTCAAATGATAATTTGTACCATTTCTAAAGCTTGACAGCTTCACCACACAACTTCACTAAATTTACGGGATGAAAGATAATCCCTTAAATTTTTTATCAGGTTAGTTTAGTCTATGGACATTAGAGTTAAGATTACCTAGTCGATTTTAATATTTTTGTTGTGAAAAGGAGTGGCAAAATAGTGTTTTTTGTTGTTATGAAACTTCTTGTTAGATCTGGGAATGCTGTTAAAGATAAGATTGAAAAGAGTATTTAGATTAATGTCCATTCCTTCCTGTCAATAAATATTTATCTTTAAAAAAAAAAAAAAAAATTATATTTTCCAATTATCATGGATAATGCAACTCCTAAGAATGCACGATGTTTTTGGGGGAAAATTCCCCCAAAATAAACCTTATTCCCAATCCCGTATATCTTTGGCTAGGTAAATTTTGGGACACCACAATGCCCAGAACATACAAAAGAAAACTGGGGGTTCGGAGTTACATCATCTGTAACGAAAAACGTTTCTTTGGAGGTAGCCGAAGTTACAACTGATCTTTTATGAATACCAAAGTAAACTTTAGAAAAACAGATTTAAAATCAATAAGTGGGCAGACAGCCCTGACAAGGAAAGAGGGAGAAGAAATTATTAACCAAATATTGGTTTGTGCTGATTGGGGTATGCCTCTCGATTGCGTAGGCGTAAGTCATTGTTGACTCATATTTATCATTTACCTATCGAGATATAAGAGGTGTTTATATATTTAGTGCGAAAGCTATTGTATTTTATAATTGGTATCTATTTAATAAATTTGGTTTTCATTATTTTTTTTTCCATTGCTATTATTATTTTTAGGTAGAAGTAACCATTTGAGAGGTGTCACTTTGCTCAAATATAGTTTAGCATAGGCTTTTTCATAGTTTTAACAAGGCAGGCAAAGCCACCCCTATTGCAAGAAGACTTTGCTTGGTGTTTTCGTGTGGGGAGGTGGGTATTAATTTAGAGAGGCAATATAATCAAATGTTTATTTCATTCTATATCATATGGCATATTATTACAAAGTACAATATTTACATCATTGATTAAAGTACAAACAAAGAATTTTAAAGTTAAAAATGGGGAAAGTCACCAACGTTAACGGTACAACTGGACAGAGTTTATGCAGTTATGAATGCATAGTATTTTTGTAACATGGAAATGTTGAAATGGACTTGTTTGAACAGAGAATAATGCTAAAAAACGCGGAAAAATAATAGGAAACAAATTATTTTTGTAGTTATGGCCTTAAATAAGAGAGAACGGTTCTTGCTAACAGAAATAAGGAGAATGATAAAGGATTCCGTAAGACAAGATGACAGAGATTTAAGTCCTTTTTCAGCTTTTAAGCATTCAAGTTTAGATTATATTATAAAAAAAAAAAAAAAAAATAATTGGTAGGGCACTACATTTCTATGGAGCAGTTTACATTACTTTTGACATGAAAAATTAAGGAGACATGGTTCAGTACTGATGTGTCAATATCTATGGAGATAATTAAGGAAGAGAAGAAAAGTTGAGTTTGTCTCGGATAGTGGTCGATGGTATGTCATTATATTACATCGCTATTTCGTCCCTCGTCCGTAATAGCTGAGCCAATATTTACCTCTTCAACCCCCACCTCCCACCACCCCCCCCACCCCTATATATCGCCGAATCACGTTCTTTTCTCACCCTGACAGATTGAATTAACTTGAGGGGCTGCCTCATATTTTCTATATGCTAAACGCCCTTACCTGCTTTACATACAGGGCCTCTGAGAAGGTTCCTTGTACAATTAGGGATATTTCAAACAATATTTATTAATGTTGGACATTTTGTTTATAATAAACGGTTTTCCTTGGGAACAAGGTGTATATACTTTTTCAAAATAAAAAGAATAGGCATTAAGACTTACCTGATTCGGTGGAAATCATTCTAAGTATACTTGAACTCCTTTCAGCAAAATAAGAAATTGTTTGATCCACGTTTAATGAAAATCCGAACCGCACTTATGGCTGATGAGAACCAATCAACCAATTTTATTTGAGATAACAATATACATTATATTTACAGTTTTGTCTTTTTTTTATTTTTCTAGTGCCTATAGGCTTTCATATAGTAAAAATGAGGCTTTCAATAGCGATTAAGAAAGAAAAAAAAATCAATTGTTATTAAGTTATTATTACTTTTTTATTTAAAATTAGTATTTCTTAATAATTTTCTCTTTTATAATCTCGTAAACTAGCGAAAAATAAAATATAAAAATAATTTTACCCTAAGACCTTAACGAATTAACAAGAATAAATATGAGGGAGGCATAACTAAGCACTCCAGCCACATATGTTTCAAATAATAATTGCCTGACCTAAGTGGGAATTGGAACCTCTTCCGAAGTACAAGTTCTGGTTTACTTGCTAATACGATTTTTGCTATCACGGCTTTCTGTTTTTTGAATAAATGCTACAATAAAACTGCAACTAGGAAAATAATACAAAACATTATTCTACTTCTGCTGGCGAAGAAAAATATTCACCTGTTTCTTGTAAAAATAACTATTGATTTTTGTTTTTGTTTTTTTTTAAACATTTAGAAAGGTTATTATAGTTAATCTTGAACTTATAGAATACTATTTCGGATATCAGTAAATCGTCTTAGCGGTAATGAAGAATATTTAAACCAAAACTCAGGCACAACATGTCAATGTAAAAGTAGACACTTCTCATTTTACATAAAACAAAATTGGTGCGACATATCTGCCACCTGCTGCCTTGGTTTAGTGTCATCTACTTCGTTGGAAGACAGCTAGCCGAGACAAGAAAGCTATTTCTGAGTCTGTCAAGAAAAATCCCTACATAGCATGTTAATATTGTCTTTAAATTAAATATACATATAATTTAATTTATTAAGAATTTTTTGTATTAAAAATATATCTAAATAATACACTTGTAGCAAATGCTAGAAGAGCTAATTGTGTACAATACATCCTGTAAATGTCCTGTAAACATAGAATTGAAATGTTACAAGGGGATTGTTAAATGTTTCAATTATAGACATTAATGATTTTCTTTTAATAAACATTGTTTTGATATTAGTGCTGCACGGGAATTCAGACACCATACCTAGGATGAAGCTTTTTTTTATGTCACTATAAAATTTGAACAGCATTTTGACTAACTGTATGGACCGGAACAAACGGCAATCTCAAATAGCAATATCTGGGGAATACGGGCGGTTGCAGTGGAATTCCCCAGTTCACTGCTTCCTAGTATTTTTTCAGGGAATCCGCAACATGTGGTTCAGCATTTTCACGGAGTCAAATCACCTTTTAGTATATATTTTTTTAAATCCATTCACCTTTCGTGGAGAGCTCGCTTTTAACGATAAATCGGGGATGGAATCAAATTCTCGGATTCCGAGCTATTGAATAGTTCCGGTTGCCGATTTTTACGATCTTTTGATAAACTCTTCATGTTATTACTCAATGATATTATTTTCACTGATTATGGAAGGGTAATTATAATACTTTGTGTTTCTAATAACCAGTTATAAAACATTATAAATAATAGCTTTCACGAAATCATCATTCTCTATTTTTCTCCAAAATGGAATTAATCTTTATTGATTAGTTCATTGTGCATATTTTCTACTTTAGTATTTAAACGCTTAGTTATTTGTTTAATACTGTCAAGTTCAATAGACAACCTTCTCTATTATAATCCAATTTAAAATGGATTGGTTAATCTAAATATAGCAGCAATACCAAGTGATTGAATTTAGTTAATATAGAGAGCCAAACACAAAAGAATGCTGATTACGATTTGCTCAGTTAATTTGGAAATACGATTTTCAATTTACAAATATATTCATTTAGAACATCGCAGTAACATTATAGTTTCTTTTTTCTTATATTCCTATTAGTTAACAACTTATTTTTTCGATAACTTTACTATAGTTTGCACTCTTGAATTAAGAAATAAATTTAGTCTAACTCGATGAGAATAAGATCTACAACGTAGTCGGCAACAAATTTTGAATCCATTAAAACAACTAGTTCATAAAAACCTGTACCACTTTCAATCCATGAAGGGTCTTGAGTTGTTTGTATGTTTGAGATATTTTAGCGTAAAACACTATAGTCATCAACGCTTCTTTAATCTTTATCTTTATTAGGAAAAAAAATCTGATAAAAAATAAAATAAAGTTTAAGATTTATCTGAATTTTATGATTATAAATGATTAATATAAATATGTTTAACATGAATGGAATAATTTTTACTATTTTAGTTTATAAGTATATTTTTTTCATCGTTTCCTAGCGCTACTAAAACGTTTGGAGGTATTCCCGAATCATTTAACGTTTTTTTGGGGGTTACTAAAAAACTAATACTTCACATCTCACACTTGGGAGGAACCCCCTTGGTTATAAGGTGAAGATGGTTAAATCTTGTATTCTTAATCTAACTAGGATTACTTCTTCTCTGCAATTGGTACGGCAGGAACTGTAACATGGTTCTACGTCCTTCTTTATGAACTTAGGTTTATCTGCTGGGCTGAAGTTCAACGATGTCTGCTTGTCTTAGAATATCGTCTCTCATGTGGGCCTTTGAATTCTTGTGATGTCAGGAGGGTTTTATATTTATTACTTGGTAAGAAGATATTGTTGGGAAACCACCAATTTTACATCGAGTGGATTATCATTCCACCGCCTCGCTTCCTTAGCCACAGGGCGGTCACCCGACCCGGAAGTCCATTAACAGCTAAATACAAAGAAAATAAATATTAATGGCTACAGCTGGGCAGGAACTCGGGACTAGAAGCCTGAATCTTAGTGCTTTATATTGATAAAACACATTATAAATACCTGGATATATCCGTAATTTCATTAATGATATCTAAATTAATAGGAAAAGAACGTTTGATTTTATAGTTTAAGATAATCGTTAACGATAAAAAATATAGTGGATTGTTAAGATGAATAGAGGAGAAAATAATCAGGGATGCAGTCAAAGAGGAACACCAAGTCTAAGCAGAAATACTTTAATGCGTGCCAACGTTTCGACCTGTCTTGCAGGTCTACTTCGGGGCCACCGAACCACACTGGAGAGGAGACGAACGATGACTGGTGTGAAAAGGTCCAATTATTAACATATAGGGAAATATTTAGACTTGAAGGACCACCATTTTAAATTACTGTATTTCTTTATTTTTATTATTTCTTTTTTCGTTTAACTTCTCTATCACATTTCATTAAAAAAACCGAGAACTAAAATTTTAAGACAGGTAAACCAATAGCACTATTAGAACACCTGCAAACATTATTTAGCAAATCTATTATTTAATGGAGAAGAAGTAATATACAAAGGATGTTCCTAAAATAGAGAACAAGATCTGTAAGAGCTATTAGCGAGTTAGCTCGAGTACGATTACAATTAAATGAGAGCCTTGTTATAACAACTTGGGCACAAACGAAATTAACATGACCTTCCAGAATTCAAAACGACCAGCTATGCCTTTACCGCAGTCGTCAAACCGGCTAGTGTCCCTCTAACCACTTCTATCACAATCACAAATAATATATATGTAGTTTTTTAGTATATTATTTACACACAATATCACTATTGTGTGCAACATCGGTTTCAGAAATTTTTTATGGATACTATTTCTTTTTTTTTTTAATTTATTTATCTTAGTAGGATCGATTGATTTAATTATCATCTTCTATTAGTTCCTAGACTGAGAATAGGAGAAAAAGTTTTCATCAACTGAAAACTTCACCGATGAGAAAAAATTCGGTAATTTTCAGGCGGTAAGAATATTATGAAACGACACACCGGTATTCCTGGTAATGGAAAGCATGAACAAGCTATATGTTTACAATATTCGAAATAAATAGCGATAACTGATAGAAAATTATTTTAAACGTTTTATCGATGCTGATTATTTTTGGTGATTGCTTTAATTTTTTTCTATTGTAGTTATACGTTCATGTATTTAGTTTTACACAATCGGTATCCTATTGTATCTATTCTGTAGTATTAATATGTTTTTGTTTTTTTTTATTTAAATAATACTACCTATTTTTCATTCATAATTTTAAAGAAGTTCGAATGTTATTTTTCAAATACTTATGAAAAACTATTTTGACTGAATTTTAACTCTTAACCGGCGCACAGTGGGCCGAATGGCACTTCTAACTGGAAACAAATATTTTGTTCCCAATTTCTATTTTTTTTTAATTGCAGTGTTTGGGAAAAATGTTTAAAACATTTTAGGACAACGAATTTCCAATATTTTGGAAAAATAATGGTATTTTTGTAAAAAAAAACAAAAAAAAAAACCTTAATTTTTTAAAACAATCTCCTATAAACTTTTACTCATTACAATAAAATAAAATAATCCACGAATCAATAATCCGGACAAATAATCTCGATTTACCGTTGTCAATAAATTATCAAATTTAAAATTTCATTATTTGCATAAATGTTTGGATTAATCTGGGATGATACCTAGATACTTCGGTAGGCATTTTATTTCATTGGAATGTGTTAAAAAAAATTTGCAGTTTTGTGGTAAAACGATTATTTATATTTATTAAAAGAATCAGAGTGAGAATGTTCTGTTAATTAAGTTCTATTAACAATCTTTGAGCCATGGAATAGTAACTTATGTACTATTACAGGCATATAAAACCAAAGATAGAGGTTAAGGTACAAATCTATTGTCACTTCCAAATATGATTCGAATTTGTCAAAATCTAACTCAAATCCAGAATTAATCGCACTAAGAATATATAAAACTTCTGCAGAATTTCCTTGTCGGTAATTTAAAAAAAAAAATCTTCTTGCCGTATTTCCGTCATTCGAGGTCTCAAAATCAGGTTTTGGCCTATCCACAATTAACCCAATTTATCTTTTAAAATATAATTGAATTTCTTCTTTTATTTTTTTTTAATTCGGTTTTTGGGTCAAATTTTATTTGCACTTAGTTAATTTGCAGTCAATTTAACTCATCATGTGCTAGTTGTCTCTTTTTTGCAGAATCTAATCTTAATTTTTTTAATTGTCTGGCCGGTAGTTAGTTTTTTTTTTTTTTTTAATATTTGCAGTGTCTCGCTTTCCACATTATCGCACGGCAACCTCAGCTGCAAATGTGATTTCTGAGTAGTTTCTGGTTTCTTGAAAATCTTGGATCTTCTTTTTTTCGCCTTTGTCACCACATTCTTCAAATTTTTTTGAAGATCGACCTGGAGGCACCAAATTGTGCAATGGTCCTGGTGAATCTTGATGATAATGTTCAAGTGAAAATATAATATCGGATTTTGAGAACCATTCTTGAACTTCCTTCAAAAATAACTCCTTAGTTCTTCTACACTTTTGTCATTTGATTTGCTCGTAATATTGGCCGTAAAACACGACAATGTATTTTTCATTGTCGTGTTTTACGGCCAATGTTTTATTTTCATTAGAACTCTTCTATAAGGAAAATATTTCCAATCGACGAACTGTTAGCGTTGTACCGGAAAAGGAAAATCCATCAAATTGTTAACATAGCAGAACATTGTGCTGATAAAGTTAGTATACAATAGAAGTATTAGTTAACAACAATTATGGTACCGGTGACATGCGGTGTCATGTTAAAAATATTGGAAAGAAGTTAAAATTACACTTTAAATTAATTTATTTAAAACAATAAAATTGATAAATAAAATCCAGTATTAACAAATAGTGACATCGTCCATGTTTAATAAATAAAAAACTATTTCAGTCCCTATGGCTCAAACAATGCCAGCATTGACACTGAAAACAGTAATGCAATTGTTAGTATATAGATGAATTTTCTTCTGATTAGAGCTTCTAAGGGATTAAGGCAATGATATTTATAAAATCCTCTAACTAGATATTGTTCTTTTCAACAGTGAACGGGATTCGGTGATATGTAATTTTTTAATATGATTTATTTCCACTTAAAATTCATTTTTCGTTATACTGTAGAGGTTAACAATGTAGTTGAATCTGGAAGAAAAATCGATATAATTACTAAAATGGCAGTTATTAGCAGCTGATTTTTGCTGGAAAAGTTAATTTAGGTACTAGTGTTTGTAATCAAAGACGGTGTCACGCGGTGGCATTTCAAAAATATATTAATGAAGTTAAAATTAAGCGTTAAATTTGCTTATTTAAAACAGTAACATTTGTAAATATTGTTAACTATTAAAAATGAAAACTATTACTTATGTGCAATAATATCGTTCATCCATAATATTGGATTTTATCGTTGGATTTCCAAAAAACATTATTTCAGTCACATTGGATCTGGACACTATTGAGTCTTCATTTATTTTTCTCTGGATCTGCAGAGCGATTAAGCTAATAATATTATTGGAATCCTTTAATTGAACATTGTCCTTATTAACTGTGAACCGAAATTGATGATTCGTTGATATGACTTTTTTCCACTTAGAATATGCATTCGTTCCGCTGTGCGGCGTTACGGAGTCCCTGGGACTCAAGCAGATATATACAGTTTCATAACTAATGTAATTTTCGTTCAAACAGGATGTGTTTCCCGGTACCTTTTTAAGGAGTGGTTTCGCATGTAGCTTCCAAACGCGGCAGCTGGAAGTTCATCAGTTCGTTTTCTGGTGATGATTTCACAAAATATAGAAATAGAGTTAAGAAAACTCGCTGGAACCACAATTTTATTATTTTTTCAGACGATGTTTGAAGTTCCAGTTTTTTACTGTGAATATTTTATTGACAACCCTGTTTTCGTTAAGTCAATTTTATCATGTAAGATTATTGATAACTTACACTTTTATTATCTTACATAGTAAAAATTATTTAACGAAAATAGGGTTGTCATTAAAATATTTACAGTAAAAAACTGGAACTTTATACATCGTCTGAAAAAAATAGTAAAATTGTAGTTCCAGCGACTTTTCTTTATTTTCTTTTGTCTTTTTTTATATACTGTCATTTTATATTTTGTGAAATCATCAAAGGGAAAATTTATATTATATATATATATATATATATATATATATATATATATATTGGTACCAAACTTTCTTGTACCATTTTAGACTTTTTTTTTTTAGTGCCATACCGATCTATATGGTATTTTTGAAAAAATAAATGCTTAAAATACATTCCAGAACACAATTTTCAGATTTATAAATAATTAGATGAAACTTCAAGTTGAAATACCACAATTTATGTGTGTATATATATATATATATATATATATATATATATATATATATATATATATATATATATATATATATATATATATATATAAATTGTGGTATTTCAACCTGAAGTTTTATCCAATTATTTATAAATGTATATTAAATGTACCAAACCCTAAAATTGTGTTCTATAATGTATTTTAAGCATTGTTTTTCAAAAATACCATATAGATCGGTATGACATTAAAAAAAAAAAAGTCTAAAATGGTACAAGAAACTTTGGTGATGTGGGTTTGCATACTACAGACGTGAAGGAGGGCGTCTAGACTGGTCCCAAGAGCAGTCCGAACGCAGCCGCAGCTGCTCCCTCTTGCAACACATCTATTAAAACCAACTGAAGCAGTGCTCAGCTTCCAGCCGCGGCGTCTGGCAGACGCAGCTGCTGCGGCTGGCTGCTCCATGCGGAACCACACCTTTAGGGTGAGGGGGCGCACAATTTGTTATGTTTACTATAATATTGTCCGAATTTAAATCGGCGATACAATTGCTTTGGAGTCCGTGGGACTCCGCGACACAGTTTGTGCTATATTTCCAATTTTGCAACTATGTCCTGGGAATCCAAAATACATTAGAGCTATAGATACTAGCTATGAGGAGACCCTACTAAAATGCCTTGAGGAATCTGACACAGAGTTTTCAGATCAAGAGGGTGATCCTGAAAGCAAAGTTCCTGCCGAGAATGCTGTCACAAGTAATCACGACGTTCTCTGTTACTCAAGAAGTTTTACCTAGAAATTGTAGAAAGTATTGTTTTATTTGTGATCCAAAAAACCAATTTGCTTGCAATGTTCTAATAAACTGTATGTTCAATGCATTGAAAATCTAGATGAGTTCTAAGATAATGTTTTTTTAAGGATTTTTTTACCAATGTCAATTTTTTCCATATGAAGATTAGGAGTTAACGTATGCTAATTTATTATAGTTCAGACCTTAGGCAATAATTTTTTCCCTAAAAGTTTTTATATTTTTGGTTCGTTTTTAAAAAATAATAATCTAAGTGTAACCGTGTCAAAAAAATTATTATTTAGGGTTTTATATCTTGATTCCTTTACTTTGTTATTCAGTTGGTTACAAATAAAGTATTTTGTTTCTCTAAATGCATTTGATTATTTTAACATCGAAAAAACATTGTTTTTCAGGAAAATTTAAGAAAAAACACCTACATTAATTTTGGAGTCTCAGGGACTCCGCGACGCACCGAGTGTTAAAGTTTTCGGCCACGCCGGTTTAGGATTAATATAGAATTATAATGTTTTGTTTTTTAACTAAATTGTCTTTCGCTGAAATTATCTCAGTATTTTATTTTCCACCATAAATATTGGCAATTGTATGTTGATTATTTGATCAAGTTTTAGTAACTACGGTTCTGTGAAGCTGATTTTCCTAAACATGTCCATTGATCTTTAGGTTAAAGGGCCAATTACGGAGTTTTATTAGACTAAAAACTATATAACAAACAATAATTTAAAGACGAAATATTTTCAATAATGTTAAAACTGTTTTTTTCTTTAGCGACGTATATACTTATTTTTGCTCAGTTATTATAGTGATATTTTTTAAAGCTATTTATAGAAATTTACAACTGTATACAAATTATATTAAAAATACATCTAGTAAATAAGAGATAATAATGTTCGTAATAATATGTCAATTGCTTGTAAAGCAATTACCCATTGGTAGCACTTCAATAAAAGTTTCACATTAGAAGTTCCCTACATCATCTCCTTTTCAGAAGCCTCGGAGGTTTAACTGGAATAGCATGGGAACCAAGTTGAGATACCAATGGAATTAAATGGTAATGAAGTTTGCTATGAAAATATAGATATCTGGTTTGATATAAATCTGAAACGTATGGTACAATAAGATCCATATGAATAAGTAAGTAGCATTCAAGTTTTTTGGAAGGATTTTGAATAGTAATGATTTGATACCAGAAGAATTGGAAGGTGGTTTAGTGGTTCCCCAAAGCTCAACTCTGTATGTCAAATTGGTCTACTTACTGTCAAGTAAATGATTATTTTGTAATGAATAGAAACCTTTGTACATTTATCTAGTAAATGTTAGAGCAGTCAATATATATTTTCGTTTCGGTCTTATATGAGGATTTCAAGTAAGACGTTTGTCCAAATGAAGTCCTTGATAAGGGATCTGTTCAACAGGGACTAATGTAATACGATTAAAGGTGTCATCAGCATAGGTGGTAAGGAGGGTGGTGGTTCATTTTTATAGAAAGAATTTAGTTTATAAGTGTTTCCTTTAGTTTTTCAATTGCTATAAGTTCAATTCTGTAGATCTGAATTATTATTAATTAAATGTAAAAGGGGGTGGAAACGCTATAAAAAAAAGACATAAGTATAATTATCAATATTTTAGACATCGCAGTGGTGGATATAATCTTGATTGAGCGTTGGGTCGTTTCTCCTAGTCATATCCATTCGACTAGTCATTCATAATGATTTACATGTCTAATTTTATTTTTCCAAATTAGCAAATAATAAACCCATTCGAAATTATAATTCGTTTTCATTAATGTAAAAATACATTTTATATAAGGTTCAAATTCAGGACTAGGTAATAATTAGTATTCTATTAGCATTTTTGAATATGCTGAATGGGGTAGTGTAAAAGAGGAACTAAAGGAGGGCATGGAAGTGAAATAGATTGACCCTGATTGAGACCTAGAAGGAACAACTGCAATCATTGTGCCTCTGTGTCTCAGTCGGCAGGGGAGGGGGGAGGGGGGTTGATATGGATCGCTTGTGTTGTGTTTATATCAGGGCTAGTAAAAGAAGGTCTGATTAGATTTTACACAGGAACACGCAACATCGACCAGCCATTAACAGCCGAGGATAACCGCCGCCATGCTCTCCTCTCCCACTGCTCCCCTCCTCTTTTTGGCCTTCCTTCAATGTTTCAGTCTTTGCAGAAATATTATGGAAATTGAAAGAAAAAAAAAATCATAAAATATTTGAAATTCCATAAACAATAAGAATAATAATAAAATAAAAAATATATTTCTCTATTGTTAGCGGTATCCCAAAATCCAAGAGAAATATATTTTTTAAAGAAAAAATAAATCTTGGGAAATTGAATTTTTACATTACAATCTAAAGTCAGAAAACATTAGTTATTTCTAAAATGAGCTGTTTTAAAGTGTGGCGTGGTACTAAGCCCACACTTACAGCTATTTAAGGAAAAATTAAAATCATCAATTTAACCGAAGATTAAAATAAAGTTTTTCTTTGAATAGATATCTCTATGCATAAAAATTAATGTATGTGTGTGTGTCCTTTATTGGCTTTGAAACGGTAAAAGATAATGCTCTATGCGAGGTGGCATTTTTTTCCACACATTCAGGGCAAGATTATTGGTATATTGATTGAATGTATAGGTGACAAGTTACGGGCCAAAATGTAAAAATCGTGAATTAATAAAAATCACTTCAACAAATCAGTGTATCATCAGCGCTTCAATAAAATTATTAAAAGTAAAAATTTTAATTCTTTAATTTTTTTAAAAATCAAATAAAAAAAAAAGTAATAATAATTCAAAAAATACTACAATAATTGGAGTACTGAGCTTTTTAAAATTTGTTAAGCGCGTAGAAACGCACGTACAGCTAGTCATTTATAAAACAAGATGATTTTGCTATGCAATCCTTTTTAGATATAAAAAGCGATCGAATCAAATTACTTAAAATAACAAAAGAAAAAACACGTGCATGAAATTCGGAATACTAAGAATTAATTAATATCACAAAAGTATATATATATCTTATTTTATTTTTACGAGAGGTGTTCGTAAACTGGTGGGTGATGTATCACTTATTACTAGATTCATAACTTCAAAGAAAGAACATAGCAACCTTATAGAATAGATTGACATTCACTTATTACTATATAAAGAACTCAGAAAAAAAAAATTAAAACAATGAAACATAACAACATATGGAACATATTTTCAACCACTTTCATCACATCACCTATACACACATGATCATTTCCAAAAACATTTCCTTATACTGAACATACGTTCCTTCTTTTCTTGCATTAACTAAAATTATACAACCAAATAAGGCAAACAAAAATGGGTTAATCCTAGAGACTATACCCGCTTATATTTGTTCCCTTGGTTGCCCCATTGAAATTTTTAACTGCTCAATGTGAACCGTTCTCCTTTTCTTGGGGTCCTGAACGCTTTGTACGGTTGCAGCATTATGTTCGCGAATTACAATAACCATGTAAGGCCTCTCGTAGCGCCTAACCTCCTTGCTCCTGTTGGACACTACTTTCCAGTACACTATAGTACCAATTCGCAACCTTCTCAGTTACGATCCGTTTCTAACCTTCTCCCATCAGCTAACCAATGCCATTCGGTTAGCTGCTAATTGTTCCGTTAGGTCCACAACCTCGTACTACCGTATTGCGCCCGTCCCTTCTTCTATCACGCAGACCGAAAAGAATTTAAAAACCTAGAAGACTGGTCCTCCTCCAAACCCAGGGGAAAGCTGTGGAGAACCTCCACTCTTCTCAAAACCGTCCGTGCGCGACCTGAGTCGCTTGTGAATTCCCGCCAGACATGTAGAGCATCAGGCCCTACTCGGAGGGGCCGCTTCCGAGCTACTTGTGGTAAACTCCCTTCCGGTCGTGGAGTCAGGGCTTGAATAGGGACCTTGGCTACTGACATTACTAATAAGAAAACTGAAAAGAAAAATCTCTGAATTATGCAGTGGAATGCAGAGGGATTGCTTAAAAAAAACTAAATACCATGAACAGAATCCATGAAGAGGTAGTGGATGTAATCTGTATACAGGAGACCTATCTAAATCCCAACCTACAATTTAGTGTGAGAGGCTATCAGGTCTTCAGGAAAGACCGCCTCGATCGAAATAAGGGAGGCATTCTAACCAATGGAAATAGACTAAAACCTTCCTGCACCTGAAGCCAACCCTCTCCCTAGATGGAACTTTAAGAAAGCCAAATGGAACATGTTACACTTCGATAAAGGTGGGAAATAAAAAGAAAAAAAAAAAAAAAAAAAAAAGTTTATAGGAGGAGTTTGGAAGTCAAGTTTTAACGTTAATTTTTTTTAATGTTAATTTTTTTTAACATTATTTTTTTTTCTGATTTCGATTTCATGTTAGTTTTCCTTTTTTTTTTCAATTGCTTTAATAAGAAAGATGAATAGTGAAAGCTGAATGTTAAATAAAACAATGTTGGTGATGCCCCTATCCACGAATTATTAAATTCTAAATTTCTTTTGCCAATAAATTTTTCCATTTTTTTTAAATAATAATTTTCATTACATTAATAATTAATATTGTTAATTTTATTAAGGTAAATGAATTGTGATGGTAAAATAGACCAGAATTAAAAGTTTGATAAAATACGTTGACGGATTAAGAGTGATAATAATAGGCGACGGAACGAAAACAAAGGCCAAAACAAAAGAAGATAGACAGGTCTCAACGGGGAGAAGTGATTGTGTTGAGTTAGGAGACAGACGCTCATTAAACAGACGCCGGATTTTCATTTCTTTCTTTGAAATTGCACTCCAAATATTGGAATTTTGGACTCTTACCCGACAGGGGATTTATTCATCGAAGAAAATTTATGAGTCAACGTCATCTACAGCTCTAAGTGGACTCAACAACAAAATTGGAGAAGAAGAAATTGTGGCCGTCCCTTGATACCAATACATCGCTCGTTAACGCCGAAGGGTGCACCCAGATAAGTTTTATTTTATTTTAAGTTTATTTGTGCTGGTACCAGAATAAATCAAACAATAAATTATTTAATGGTTGCTGAATTTGGTTAATTAGTATTAAAAGAGAGAAATTGTTTAACTTTTGTTTGTTTGTTTATTTTGTAATATTTTTTTTTTTTTTTGAAAGCGAGCTCGCAAATATTTTATATTTTTGGACCACCTATTTACAAAGCAATATTAGATATTGTTTGTTTAATTAATTTGTAAATTTTGTTAAATTGAATTTTGATAATCATAATATGTAAAAAAATAATTTTCGTTAACAGTAATAAATATGTTCCAATTTTCTTATTAACAAAATTGGTGTTATTTTTTTTTCTTTCCTTCCCGTTTGAAAATTATTATTATTATTTTTTTTTATTTCCTTTTGCATCTTGGTCTCAAATCAATTAAAAACAAAAACCAGGAAAAGTGGTGACCAACATTGAAGGAAAGATAATTTTGATTATTGAGTAAAAATAATAAGTGTTACCACTTAATGATTATACATTCAGATTTATGGAAATGGTCAAGGGTCATTTCTAAGGATTGAGTGCATGGTGGTGAATTTTGAATTCAGAGGTGAGAATCACAAAATTATTAATGAAATAATTTTATTTTATTTTTATGTTTTCAACATTAATGGGTTTTTGGTTTTGATTAATTATCGCAATTAATTGGTGGAAGTATATTTAAGAGTTAAACTATCTATTGTTTTCCTTACCTTTCTTCGAAGATTTTACAGTTTAAAATATTTTTTTCTTGGGGCTATTTTATTGATTTATTTAATCTTATTTTATTTTGTCTCTTATATTTTTTTTTATCTTAGGTTTTCGTCGTTTTACCATTTATAAACGACGTGGCGCTCAACAATATTTTTGGTGTGTTTTTTTTTGGGTTCTCTTTTTTTTTTTTTTTGGCTCTTTCTCTTTTCCTGACTAATTCTCCCCACCCCTTTCTCCATTAGCTAGCCTGACACTTACTGTCCTACTTGTACAAGTACTTGTGGTAACAAACATTTATACCGATCTTGTGAATAAGTACACGTCATGCATCAATGTAACATCCAAGAAGGTAAATGTATCTGCCAAGCGCTTTACTTAAGGCCTCAGCCATATTACACGCAGCAAATGAAAGTATACCTAAAGGATGCAGAAAACAGTATCAGCCATACTGGACAGAGGAGCTGGATCGACTTGAAAATAATGCTTCGCTGTTACGTGATGAGGTAGAAAGATTCCCTTCCTCTCAAAATAATATAAAACTGAAAGAGGTAACTGCAAAACTGCGCCATGCTACTCAAAAATCTAAAAAGAAGGCCTGGGGCGAAAAAAACTGAGGGCCTCAACATGGACAGGGAAGGCAGGAAGCTTTGGAAATTGGCAAAATCATTGTCAGGTGACACAAACAGGAATGACCCATTGACAGTGGAAAGAGAAAACTCATTACTGGAAAAGCAGCAGGAAATATTCTTGTCGACCATATATGCCAAAATGGAACTATAAATATTAGCCCTGGGAAGAAAAAACAGATGAGAAGGAAAGTAAAAGAAACCCTCCGAGCAGCGAAATCCAAGAAAGAGGAGCTGGATCGGCCATTAACTATGAATGAATTAAACAATGATGTCAACTGCTTGAAACCAAAGAGCTTTCCGGGCATTGACGGTATCAAGAATAAGTTTCTCATTAATCTGGGGCTCCAAACAAAGCAGCGTCTTCTCAAGCTCTTCAACACCAGCTGGAAGATAAGTAAAGTACCTGAGACCTGGAAGGAAGGAGTAATAATCCCTGTACTAAAAGATGGCAAACAAAAAACTGACCCAAACAGCTACCGACCTATCCCCTTCTCAGTTGCATGGTTAAGCTACTGGAGAGACTCGTAAACAACCGATTCATATGGTTTCTTAAAAAGAATGACCTCAAAGTACCAGAACAGGCAGGCTTCCGACAATTCCGCTCTACAGAAGATCAAGTCGCCTTCATCACCCAAGAGATAGAAGATGGCTTTCAGAAACAAGAGCACACGCTTGCGGCAGGGTTGATCTGGAAAAGGCTTTTGATAAGGTGTTGACAGAAGGCCTAATTATAAAAGCTGCCACCATAGGCATCCATGGAAAAGCCCTCATATGGCTCAATGATTATATGAGGGATCGAAAAGAGTGAAATCTTGAAATGCAAGGAGCCGAGCCAAAAAATTTGAAAACGGGGTACCACAGGGTGGAGTCCTGTCCCCAGCACTGTTCCTAATATTCATAAACGACATCATTCAGGATCTTCCAAATACTGTTAAAGTGTCGTTGTTTGCGAATGACATTGCCCTCTGGAGCAGCTCGACTTCAATATACGCAGCACAATACAGAATGCAAATGGCCTTGGATAGAATCTGCCGTTGGACTAAAGAATAGGCCATGACCATCAATCAAAATACTCCATTTTTAGCCTCTCTTCTAAAATACCGGACGTTCTAAAACTAAATTACAAGCATGAACCTCTTGCAAAATATGAAAACCCCACTTACCTTGGTATTAAGCTGGACGCAAGGCTCACATGGAGACCTCATATCGAGCAGTCTATTCGTAGGGGAATGATAAGAACTGCCCTTATGAAGAAAATTGCAGGTTCAAATTGGGGCGCAGACCTGAGGACACTTAGGTCACTATATATGGGCTATGTCAGGCCCTCCTTGGGGTACGGCATCACAAGTTGGGGAACCGCTGCTGTCTCAAACCTCCGGAAAGTTTCGACTGTGCAAAACCAGGGACTAAGGATCATGACAGCAGCAATGGAATCTACGCCTATAGACAAAATGGAGGCCCTTACGAAAGTTCCTTCAATAGAAGACCGGAGAGATGTGAAACTCCTACACCTTGATGCTAAAGCCAGATCCACTCCGAAACATAATTTCCAAAAAAGAGTGACTGAAAGAAATAGCAATCGATTAAAGCGGGAAAGCAGTATGCACATTACGCCAAGGTTACTTTCGGAAATCGATGGAAAGCGGCGGATCTCAGAAAGTTCTACAGCGGTAGAAGACAACCCTCCATGGTTTTAGGCTCCGAAACCTCTAATAGTTCTGACAATCCCTGGTATCGCAAGCAAGGAGAACTCATCCGAAGAGCAAATGAGGTTTCTTTCCCTTCAGCACATAAATAATGAGTACCCAAAAGACCAGTGGACCCGCATATATACTGATGGATCGGCCACAAATGCAACAACAAACGGTGGCGCCGGTATCCATATACAATTTCCTGCAGGAAACATAATCGAGAAGGCTGTTCCGACTGGCTTTGCTTCATCAAATTATCGAGCTGAGCAGGAAGCCATATGTGAGGCATCGAGAATACTTAGGATACTTAAGAGACCAAAGAACTCAAAAATAGTATTCCTTACTGATGCAGCATCAGTGTTGCAATCTCTTAGATCTAAGTGGGGTACTGAAAAATCTCTCAAGAAACTCGAATGCTTGATGGCTATCTACAAAAAGGTCATACTGCAGTGGATTCCAGGACACTGCGGACTCCCTGGAAACGAGAGGGCGGACCAGCTAGCCAAGGAAGGAGCTTCGAATAGGCAGTTCGAATGTACCCTCAATCTCAAGGAACTAAAAACGCTCAACAAAGCCGCAGTCAGCCAGCGATGGAGATGCAATCTACGAACTCACTCGAAAAGAGCAGGTACTCATCTTCCGATTGCGAACGGGACACAACAGGCTCAGAGCTCACCTGTTCAAAAAGCTTCATATAGGATCCGGCCCCCTTTGCGAGTGCGGAGAGGGTTAACAAAATACCGAGCACATCCTTCAGACCTGCAGGCTCTATTCTGAGCAAAGGAAGCGGATATGGCCCTCTCCAACTTATGTGCGGACCAAGCTCCATGGTGAACTGGAGGAAACCACCTTAAGAGGACCACTGAATTCCTCATTTTGACCCCCGACCTGGCCATCTAAGGGAAGATCGCAGAAGAAGAAGAATTTAAAATGGATGGAACCCCTTTGCCATATGTATAAAATGCTTGTAGGCTGCAATCGCACTAGGCATCGCCATGTCCGCCTCTAACCTTTTATAAACATGAACGACACGGAGGTGGCTTCCTGGCGTGTAATGAAGCCGTTCTACCTCTCCTATACTCTTGTGATGCCCGGGATATTAATATGCCATTCCACATCCAATACTTTCATCTCCGTCCTAATGTTGGCATTGTGACAACTGCCTCCGCAGACTGTTCCCTATTCGGATACGCCATGGCCGCTTTGCTAAAGACGTCGATCACCGTCACCCACTTGCTACTGCTCCCCGGGTCCTCTTCTGTTCCGAAAACTCCAGATGCCTCCAACGCCTCTTAGAATGATGAGCTCCTCCGTACTGCTTTCGTAATTCCTGCACATTCGCCTCCATTGGTTCACCCTACTGGTAATCCATTCGGGAAAAAAAAGGAAGGCCTTTTGGCGAGATATGAGACCTTCCATTTCACACTCGAAGCATTTGGTCCACGGACACTGTGCCGGTTTTTCCGCACCCATGGCATCTTCTCTCTTCAATTCTTGGCCCACCTTGCTGTTTGGATGGGCCTGATTTTCTCTCGTTCCAAACTGGTCTTTCCCTCGCTAGACGAGACTTCCTCTAAGCCGCTGGGGTGATCCTTGGTCGATTGTAGGGAACCCTGTTCCACTCAAAATTAGATCCTTCCATACGTGCTTCTTCCTCCCAGGCGCCCGAATCTATTAGCTCCTGGGCACATTCCACAAATGTCCGGTCAGAATGAAAGCCTTCTTTCTTTCCAGTTTCCCTAGCTAACTGCACTTTACTGTGCAGTGAGTCGCTTACTAGCAGCCGTTGTGTACGTACGGATTATTATACTGTGCCTTGTTTTTGTTATTTTTTTTATTGTTATATTATTTAGTTTTTGTTCCATTTATTTAAACCGTAGTTAGATATAGATGTTTAGTGTGCTTGTTTGGTGAAAGAAGTCAATTTTAAGTGAAAATAGTCAAATATTTTTCCTCATATATTTATAAAGGTAAGCCTAGAGCTTAATTCTTCACGTACTGATAACAGGAACAGCCAGTCCCCACTCTTACTACTCCCCACTTTGTCACTAGCTCCGCCCACTCTACATCATGACGCTGTGTCCAGTTTGTAACACTTCCGTTAATAGAGACGTAAAAATCTCAATTATGTGCAGCACATGTCACGTAATTTTCCATAAAAAATGCAAAGGGGTTAAAGAACAAGATGATAAAGAATTAAAAATCTGGAAATGTGACCCCTTATGCAACAAAAAAAAAAATTACCAGTCCGTCTGACAAAGACGAAAACTTAACGACCAAATCTGGGGATCAGTCCGATTCAAATTTAAAAGAAATTTTGGTTCAGATTGGTAATTTGGCCAGTGAGTTCAAAGAAATAAAAGACACGCTAAACAAACAGACAGACATTTCCTTTGATAATTCCGCAAAATTAAAAAATTTAGAAGACCATGCAAAGAGGCAAGAAACATTGATAGAAGAATTGTTAGCAGAGAATAGATCTTTGAAAACAAAAATTACAAAGTTGGAAACAAAAATTAACAGGATAGAACAGAAGCAACTCTGTAACTCATTGGAAATTAGAGGTGTGCCACAGAAGTCCGGGGAAACAACAGAGGGAATTGTTTGCTCTATTGGATCGGCCTTGGGTATAAAACTCAAGGCAGATGACTTAGATTTCGTGGAGAGGAAAAGATCAAAAGGAGAAGATACTAGACCAGGTCCTATAATAGTACGTTTTGTCCGACAGACAGTAAGAAACGAAGTTATCCGGCTCCGAAAAATTAAAAGAGATTTCTCCACTAGACACTTAGGGTGGGAGAACGACGAAAAGATTTATCTAGGAGAGGAAATGACTCCAGTCAATCGCCACTTATACTGGCTGGCGAGGCAGAGGAGGGCCGCCGGCAAGTTGAAGTTCGTTTGGTTCGCTGGAGGCAGAGTACGATGTCGACGAGACAACGGACATCCTGTTGTCCTGATAGACCAAGAAGAGGACCTAGAGGTTTTCTCCTGAGAGAGGAAACTCTGTTACCTTAGCATCCCCCCAACAAACACTTCATACAAGTTTTATTTAACAAAATTTATTTTATTTATGTATCTTTCATGGTTTAGTTCCATCATTTTTTTCTATTATCTTCGTTACAAGAATATTCATATTCATTATAGAACTCTTACTGTTTATGTTCCTGATATCATTTCTTTACTTGAAAATTTCTATTATATTAGTTATATTTCACAGATACCTCATTTTCGTCACCATTATCTTTATATTAATTTACTGTATTATGGCCATTGTAGTAATTCTCTATATTACTATCAAGTCTCGTATTTAATTAGTATAGCTTTATGTGAACCTAATATTATAATCACCCCCCCACCGCTAATCATTCATCAATTCTATCCTCTCTTATCCTATACCATGAGTAATATACTCACTGCATGCCATGTTAATGCTCAATCTATCCCAGCCCACTATGATGAATTCCTATTCCACTTCCAGCAGAACATTTACCATGTAATAGCAGTTTCCGAAACATGGCTAAAACCTTTTATTCCTTCCTCTTCTGTTTCAATACCTCACTACAACCTCCTCCGTCATGATCGAGTCAACAGAGTTGGCGGGGGTGTCGCCCTTTACATCCATGAAACACTCCGATCTCGTATCCTCCATTCCTCAATTAATTCAGATTCTCCTCACATAGAATACCTTTTTAGTGAAATTACCATCAACACCCGAACTATCCTTTACGCAGTAATTTACCGACCCCCACATGTACCCTTTGATCCCAGCTTTGAAACCTTCCTCTTCTCAATAATTCCTTGTTATAATCACATTATTATCGCCGGAGATTTCAATTCCAATTTTCTAACTGACAACCCTGATAAACGCTTCCTGAGTAACCTCTTTCAATCCCTTGGTCTCTTCATTGTTCCTTACTCTGCAACCCATCACCTTTCCCAATCGGATACCTGGCTTGATTTACATGTAATCGACTCTCCCACAAATTTGGTATCCCACTCCCAACATCCTATACCCTCTCTTTCTGCACATGATTTAATATCGATTTCTTATGACTTTCCTGTTCCTTCCTTCACTCCTCGAATTATTACGTACCGCAATATTGACTCTTTAACTTTTCCAATGGTTCAAGCCGACCTAGAATCCATAGATTGGAACGCTTTTTACTCCACACCATCCTTAGATGCTAAGATCGAATTCCTAACTTCCAACCTTTTATCCATTCTAAATAATCATGCTCCTCAAAAAAAAAGTGAAAACGCACCGTCCTCCAGCACCTTGGATAACTCAAGATATCAAAGAGATGATGAGAACCAGAGATGCAGCCAGAAGGAAATATATCCGGACAAAACACCCTGAAGATTTAATCACCTTTAAAAACCTCCGTAACCGAACCCAATCAGCCTTCCGTCGTTCCAAATTCCAATATTACCATAAAGCATTATCCACGCATTCCCATTCCCGCCAAAAATGGAAACTCCTCCGCCAAATCCCCTCCTTACAATTTAAATCTTGTCCTTCGTACCATGCCACGCCAGATGAACTCAATAAGTATTTTACCTCATCCGGTTCACCTTCCTCAATCCCAGTTCACAACCCGAATAATACAGATTTTGATTCCGATAAATTCTTCTTTTCTTATATCGAACCCTCCCAGCTAATAGAGGCTGTGATGAAATCACGTTCCAAATCACTTGGACCAGATGGGATTCCAGCACGATTTATTAAACTTTGCCTCCCATTAATCCTAGCACCTCTACTCCATATTTATAACTTTTCTCTCCAGAACTCAATCTTTCCATCCGCCTGGAAAAAAGCTACTGTCCTTCCCCTAAATTAAGTTCCTAATCCAGCATCCGAAAATGACTACCGACCCATCTCACAACTTTCCAATCTTTCTAAACCTCTAGAGAGAATAGCTCAAGACCAGATATCCTCATTCCTTGAACAGCATCTTAATCCTTTTCAGTCAGGCTTTAGAACTGGCTTTTCCACACAATCAGCTCTTGCAAAAATCACCTCAGACATCCACCAAGCTATGGACCATCATAAAATCACCATCCTCATCCTCCTTGACTTCAGCAAAGCCTTTGATACCATTGATCACAACCTACTCCTTTCCAAACTAGCTAATAACTTTTCCTTTTCTCATAGTGCGACCAGATGGATCCAATCCTTTATTTCTGACCGCACCCAGATAGTCCAAATTCCTAACCTTCCCCCTTCCTCTCCCCTCCCAATCACCTCTGGTGTGGTTCAGGGCTCCTCAATATCACCTTCTCTGTTTAGTTCCTACATTAATGACGTTTATCCCCTCATAAAACATTGTTCCTCTCATTTTTACGCGGACGACTCACAAATTTACCTTTCCTTTTTCCCTAGTGAACTGCAGGAAGCTATCGCAAAGATGCAAGCTGATCTTGACACAATATCCTCTTGGGCCTTTGCTAATAAATTGAAACTGAATGCTAGCAAATCCAAGGCTATTGTGTTGGGCTCCAGGGTCCTTCTCAACTCCTTACCTGGAATCCCTAATTTCTCTATAGACTCCAATCCCATAAACTTCCACAACTCCGTTACGAACCTCGGCATTGTCTTTGACCAAACCCTTTCCTGGAAAGACCATGTTTCCCTAATTATCCGCCGAACAATTTCCACTCTTCGACTCCTAAACCGCTCCCGTAAATTCCTCCCTCAATCAACTCGTCAACTATTAATTACCTCCCTCATATTCCCCCATTTTGATTTTGGTAGTGTGGTGTACGGAGGCCTCTCTGCATCTCAAGACGCAAGATTGAAGAAGCTCATGAACTGTTGCCTGAGATTCGTTCTAGGGATATCACGTTATGACCATGTATCTCACCACTACACAAGATTAAAATGGTTATTTCCCTCCTTCCGAAGACAATACTTCCTGGGTTCGTTCCTTTACAAATCACTTCCCTCTCAGTCACCTCCCTATATCCTGAAAGCATTAACATTAAAACCATCAATGAGTTCCCGCAAAACCAGATCCCGTTCCTCAGACCTCTACCTAACTTCCTTTAACACAACATCCTTCAAACGCTCCTTTATTTCTAGAGCTTCGAACTTCTGGAACTCCCTCCCTTCCATCATTCGCCATTCCTCCACTTATAATAGCTTCAAATCACGTCTTTTCGTTTACTTATTAGAAACTCAATCTAATAGTCACATCAATGAAGAAAATATGTTTTAAAATGAAGTATGAATATTCAAAGCATAATATTGATTTGTACAGAATTACTATAGTACCATTGCACTAAATTTGTATAATTGGTTTCAGCATAATTATATTATTTATCAGACAAGATACATTATTTTTCCGTATAATTTATATTTCTTAGCTTTGTCTACCGCATTCTTTTGTTGAATATTTTTTTGTTTTTTCCTAATTTGTTTTTGTAGCTTATTTTCAATTTCGAACCTTAAGATTTAATTTGTTTTTCGTGTGATATTTTAAAACATGTATTATTAATCTTATTACTTTATGTTGTAATTTAAGTTTTTTTTTCAATTCCTTAATTTAATTTAAATTGTATTTCCTTGTCTTTATTATATTTCTAAATTATACATACGGCAGCTAGGCCGCCAATAATTGTTCATTATAATTATTCTTAAGGGGCAATGGCCCCAGAATAAAATTTATTTTCATTTTCATTTTTCATTCATTCACTTTCTAAACCGTGCCTAAAAACGCTATTCGAGCCGCTGTTTCTCCTGCTGATACAGTATCTCGCATTTTCTCCATAAGCTTATTGTAGCGAGCCAACATCCCTGCCGCGTACTGACCCTGAGGTTGATGCTGCCGAAACAATTGATGAATATCCCGTTCAATGGACCATCTTCCTCCGCTAAACGCCTTCTTAAAGCGACGACCTACCATAAAGTCCCCTCATCTGCTTCAAAATATTCCATTTTACTTCACAGATTAAGCCCGCCTTCAGAGACTCAGCGTCTCGCGAATCTACCAAATTATTTACCGCTTTGGTCTCAATTCTAGCCAACAGCCTATCTCCGCTTTTTATAAAGTAATTTGTTGTTGTTCTTTAGAGTTTTAGAGCGTAAAACATCTAGGTCATCAACGCTCAGTAAGTATAAAAATATAATATCAATTAATAAAGTAATTAAGTTCCCCTATTTCTCCAGTGAACTTCTCTAAGTCCAAATATTGCCCTCCGCAGCTACTGCACAGTGCCCACCCTCACTTTCATTCAGGCCATCGTGTTTGCATGCGCTTCAGCTAGAACCGGCTGTCTTAATACTCCTGGTCCCTCCCGCATTTTTTCTTCATTACTGATCACACACGAAAAAAAAAATTATTTTTAAGAAAAATTTTACTGATCTTCCAGTTCTCTCCCACACGCTAACTCCCTGGTTTCGGCACCAGTTATGAGCTTTCATATGATTTAGATTAAAACAAAAGAAAAAGGATTGAAATATGAACATCTGAGTAGTTGAAATATAACTGATTTATTCCTCAAATAAGTTCTCTTAGACACACTTGGTCATATTTACATGTTTAAATAGGATTAGGTTAGGGATTAAGTATATTATTCCTATTCCCTGTACCTTAACTTATATATATATGAATATACCTCGCACTGTATTCTAAAAATGTTTTCAGTTACTTTGTAGTGGAGTCATCGCTACTTGACGCAACTGTACCAGGCTTGAATCGACTGCAAAATCTGGACAAATATGCTCATTAAAGAGAGGATGGTCTGGGATTCACTAAGTAATGTCCATTACCATTTCATTTTACTTGCATTTTCGTTAATTTAGAATCTCTAAACTATATATATATAAGTTACACTATATATTTTTCCTTAGATATTTTTAATTTTAAGCTTTGACTTCTAACTATTGTAATCTATTTCTTAGAAACCCCTCGTGGGAACTTGCTCTCCTGTGAACTGTAATGTTAGCATAAAGCTTCCTAGAAGAAGCCATTGTAACCCTTTATAAACCTCAAGAAATTTTGTAAAACTCTCTCAGTACATCTAGGGCCGTCTCCACGCCACTCTTCTTTCTGATATTGTAACTTTTATTGAATAAACTTCTTTTTTAAAAAAGTCTTTACTTTTAAATTGAAGATAACTGGCGCAGTCGGTAGGACATCGTCAAACTTGAGGGCATATCAAGGATCAGTATTAACTGTTTGCTGACGAGTCCATTTAGAGGAAGACGAGACGTTAAACTGGCATGGATTTGACTATTGAAGTCATCTTAGTGTAAGTGATTTTTATTTAAGAGATATTATTTCAATATTAAACATTTTTTTTTTTAATTTTCAATTTAATAATTTTGAATAAAATCTATTCTATTTTTAAAGAAAAGGTTATGATTTCATTACTATAACTATAAAGAAATATTTTGTTATTTAAAATATCATTTTTTTTTTATTAAATATTAAGTTACTGTACATTAAGGATAAATTTAATTTTCATTTCATATTATTTTAATTTTATTGCATACTATCTCATTTCATTTTTTGTTATATTAAATATTTTATAAAAATGGCACCCTATGTCACTAACGCGATTTCTAGAAATTTCAGATAAATTATTAAACAAATTTTATAATCATGAAAATACTGCCGATTTCCAAAACGAATATTTAATAGGATCAATTCGTGCTAAAATCAAAGGAGCTGCCGCCGACATGGTTAATAGTAAATATATCAATACCTGGGACGATATTAAAAATACAATAAAACAAGGGTACGCCGACAAACGCGACGCGTACACTCTAAATATTGAAATGGTGGGAATGAAGCAAGGCAACGAAACCCCTTTCGAATTTTATAATAAAATACAAAAAACTTTACAGTTGCAGATTAGTTATTTAAGGAGCGAAATGCCGATGGAGGCGTTAGTCCTCACGAAATATATCGAAAAGTTAGCGCTAAGAGTTTTGTTATAAGGACTGAAAGAACCACTTGGCTCTTTCATGAGAACCAAAAATCCAGTAGACCTAAATCAGGCAATAAACATGCTAACGAATGATTTTCAATTCGTCATCGAGACTTATCGCCCACACCAAAACCATTACAAACCAATACATAAAAATCACCAACAATTTATAAACTATTTCCCAGTAAACCAGTACAAAGCAATTCAACCTGCTAAAAATGTAAACTCAAATCAGTATAGACCCCAAAAACCTAATCAATATAGACCCCAACAATATAATCAATATAGACCCCAACAATATCATCAATATAGACCCCAACAACCTAATCAGTCAACCCCTATGAGTGTCAATAGTAATTATAGAAGTAATTCTCAATATCAGAGACAACCTGATCAAAGTGTACAATTTAAATCATTTCTCAATACCCCAGTTCGGAAAAACCCAAACCTAGAAATTGAAGAACTTCATAATCTAAACTCGGAACAATCCGTAAGTGAGTCCCAAATTATCGAAATATCAAATGCTCTACCACCCAACTATCCCACTGTATCATTTCCAGACGATCATCAAGAAAATCAACAATACACTGGTCAAAATAATCTCGATAGTGATCAAAGTAATTTTTTAGATCCCAGCCTAGCACAAGAACCATGGGCGTAATAGACCTACTTAATTAATTTAACCCGTTTTAGTGCTCTTCCATATACAATTCCACCAAATTCAAACTTAAAAATTCTAATAGACACTGCGTGCACAAAATCGCTTGTATCCGTCCTAGTAGCAAATAAATATTTTTTGATAACATCACTCACGAACCATTTAAACTTACTAGCGCGCACGGTTCTTCTATACAAAATTTTAATGCTAATGTAGATTCATCAAAATTATTTCCCAACACCAAAACTCTCCTGAAATTTGGCATTTTTGACTTCCATCCTAAATTCGATTTATTGTTTGGAACAGACACTCTTAAATTATTAGGTGCGAAAATTGATTTAGTAAATGATTTATTAATCACACCTTTTGGCAATATAACAATTCATTATGACAATAGACCCCCTCAAACCGAATATACTTACATCTTAAACAACGATTCTAATCAAAATTCCAATCAAAAATATCTCAAATGGAGAAGGAATCATTCCTCATACTGATTTCAACGATTGTCTTAAAATTCATGAAGGTTTAATTTCAATTAAAAATAACGAAGCTATATGTACGGTAAAAAATAATTCGGATCGGTCATTTAGATTAACTATTAAAACCCCTATCTTTGTGAAACCAATCAGAATTTTTAAAAATAACGAATCTCATAATATAAATTTAATTAAAACAAAAGAATCAGATTTCAATGAAGTCAAAAATCTTATTCGCACGGACCATTTAAATGAAGAAGAAAAAAAAAAAGAAATTCAAAATTTAATAAAACAATATTCTGATCTATTTTATTTAAAAGGTACTCCACTAACTGCAAATACGCAAATCAAACATAAAATCCTAACCAAAGATAAGATCCCAGTCTATACTAAAAATTACCGATATCCTCAAATATTTCAAAACGAAGTGAAAAGACAAATTGACGAAATGCTAGAGCAACAAATCATTCGCCCTTCTTTTTCACCTTACAATAGTCCTATTTGGGTAGTTCCAAAAAAATTAGACCAATCGGGAATACAAAAGTGGAGAATAGTAATTGATTATAGGAAGTTAAATGAGAAAACGGTCGACGATAAGTATCCTATTCCGCATATAACTAAACTGCTGGATAAATTTGGCAAAACCAGTTACTTTTCAACAATCGACTTAACAAGTTCTTTTCATCAAATTTTATTGGATGAAGAGAGTATCCCTAAAACAGCATTCTCAACCGTAAACGGTCATTATGAGTTCCTAAGGTTACCTTTTGGATCAAAAAATAGTCCACCAACGTTTATGAGAGTGATCAACAACATACTCATGGGCGTTCCAAATTGTGTTGCCTATTTAGATGATATAATAATTTACAGTACGTCCCTTCAGGAACATTTATCAATTTTAAAGCAAGTTTTTAAGAAACTGAGAGAATCTAACTTAAAAATTCAGCCCGATAAAACCGAATTTCTAAAAAAGGAAATAGAATATTTAGGACATCTCGTCACATCCAACGGAGTAAAACCAAACCCTAATAAAATCCTTGCTATAAAAAATTATCCCATACCAAAGACTACTAAACAAATTAAAGCTTTCCTAGGACTACTAGGATATTATCGCCGTTTTATTCCAAATTTTGCACACCTCACAAAACCTTTGACCCAATGTTTAAAAAAAGGATCGAAAATTAACATCGCGGATAAAATTATTTAGATAGTTTTGAAACCAGTAAAAAAATTTTAATTAATAATCCCATCCTGCAATATCCGAACTTCAACAAAACATTTTGTTTAACGACAGATGCATCAAACGTAGCCTTGGGCGCTGTATTGTCACAGACCCACGGAGGACGAGATCTTCCGATAGCTTACGCGAGCCGTACGCTAAACGAAAGTGAATCAAAATTATCCACCATTGAACGAGAACTTTTAGCTATTGTTTGGGCTACCAAATATTTTCGACCATATCTTTATGGCAGAAAGTTTATCATTCAAACGGATCACAAACCACTTCAATGGTTACAATCATTAAATGATCCAAACTCAAAATTATATCGTTGGAAACTAAAACTCGAAGAATTTAATTTCGAAATAAAATATAAGAAAGGTCATGAAAACAAAGTTTCTGACGCACTATCGCGAGTAGAAATTAATTTAACAGAATCCGAAGACCCCGATACAATTGTTAATGATTTAATAGAACAATTTTACCGCGAAAATGAAACATCGGAAAATGCATCCCTTATCATAAATTTTGATGGAAATGAAAATTTAGATAATATAACAGAAGAATCTGAAACAAATTCCGTTCACTCTAATACTTTAGGAAATACAATAATCGAAATACCAATAGCAGACTCTCCAGTAAATTTAGGAAAAAATCAAATTATTTTAAATTTAGTTGATATTAATCCCGCGAAACCCAAAATCGAAAAACTTTTTAATAATACTAAAAACAGAATTATTGCTCAAATATCAAAGGAAAATTTTGAACAAGGCATAATAAAATTAATTGAAGAATTCGTTGAACCAAAAGTTAAATATTATTTATTCTTTGAAACTGATTTTTATACCCAATTTTATGAAACCATGGTAAAATATTTTAAACATTCGGAATTAAATTTTGTAAAAACTACAAGTAGATAAATAGATATTCAAGATCCTGAAGAACAAAATAGTTTAATAAATGATTACCATATTGGCAAAACAAAACACCGCTGTTCGGAAGAAACATTTAATCGGATAAAAAGATTGTATTATTGGCCTACTATGAAAAATTTAATTCAAATTCAAATTAATAATTGCGAAATTTGTACGGTATCAAAATACGATCGGAATCCTTTAAAACTCCAATATAACGTTACTCAAACACCATCTAAACCATTTGAAATAGTTCACATGGATACAATCACACTAGAAAACAAAAAATATTTAACTCTAATTGACTCCTTTTCAAAATTTGCACAAGTTTATAAATTAAAAAATGGTCAAGCAACTGAAGTCGTAAATAAATTAATTTCTCATTTTTCTCATCACGGGTTACCGAAACAAATAATAACAGATAACGGTTTAGAATTTAGAAACTCATTCTTATCTGATTTATTAAAATTACACAAAATCCATCAATATACACAATAAGGTCGCTGGATACGACTTATATTGATGTGAAAAGATGGCAGTTAAAATGCCCAAACTATATAACAATAAAAAAAAAAATAAATAAATAAAAAAAAAAATAATAATAAATAAATAAATTTAAAAAAAAAAGAGCATTAGAAATAATTCAATATGCACAATAAGGTCGCTGGATACGACTTATATTGATGTGAAAAGATGGCAGTTAAAATGCCCAAACTATATAACAATAATAAAAAATAAAGAATGATAAAAATAATAATTATTGTTGATAATCAACATAACGAGTTCAAGGAATATGAACTCTTCCTAGTTTAAGAGATGGCATTATAAGCCAAATTATGGAAAATATTTTATACAATAAAATAGTATAATTAAATGATTAGACTTTAATTTTTATAATTTAATTTTAATTTGATAATAATAATTTAATAATGATTTAATTTAATTTAAATAACCAATATTCGATGAACAGTGATTAAATTAGTCAATTTAATTATACTATTAAAACCATACAAGAGAATACGCTGCATATTGCACGAAAAATTAATGATATAGGAACCGTAGTTAACTTGTTAACAATTAAAGAATTATTAGATCACATCCAAATTATTTTCTCTTTAATTTCTACTACCATTTCTGATATAGAAACTTCTCTAACCTTTTGTAAACTAAATATTCTACATCCATCTATAATTAATACAAAAACATTGTTTCAAGAATTAGAAAAGATAGCTCCATATTACAATAACAAATTTCTTTATCCCTTTCAATTTAAATTTATCCTAGATATAGAACGCACAATATCTGTACAATGTGCTTTGCATGAAAATGAAATCATTTATACTTTATCACTTCCAATTTTTGAAGAAACTGTTTATAGTTTGTATAATCTATACCCCATCCCATCTATTGTAAAGGATGAAATCATAACAGTAATTCCAAAGTTCAAATATATCTTAAATATTAATAACAACTTTAAAATTCCTTAATCATCAATGTATCAAAAGAAACAGCATTCACCACTATCATGCAGCTGACCTATCTCACCACGATGACTGATGCATTCAGGATATTTTACAAAAATCATCCAGTGTAAATTGTCTTTACACACGTCTACATCAGGGAGAAAACCACATCGAAGAAATCCCAGGAACACGCTACATTCTCATAGCATTTTACAACCCGGATGATCTTCAAGTTCAACAAGAAAAAGAAACAGTAAACTATCATATGACAGGAATTTATTTAGTTAAAACAAATTTTAATTCAATTTTGTATCATAATAAAACTGTATTTTCATCCAGTCTAACTCATGGTTCTCTAACATTGTTTGATAAACAAACTCTAAATATTCAAGCCTCACAGCTTTTAAATACTACATTAGAAATTAAAATTTTAAAATTTCATGAATTACAAACCTCACATCTTTCACATCTTGTATCAACAAAACATACCTATAACTCTAACACTCTCCATATAATTATTTTGTGGATAGTTTTTATTTGTATTATCATCTTTATATTAACCTTTGTAACTTTTATTTATTATTTTTACAAAACTAGAATTGTAACTCATTTCACCCAAAGCGGTGAAATTCGTATCTAGGTGGGGAGGAGTTACACTATATATTTTTCCTTAGATATTTTTAATTTTAAGCTTTGACTCCTAACTATTGTAATCTATTTTTCTTAGAAACCCCTCGTGGGAACTTGCTCTCCTGTGAACTGTAATGTTAGCATAAAGCTTCCTAGAAGAAGCCATTGTAATCCTTTATAAACCTCAAGAAATTTTTAAAACTCAGTACATCTAGGGCCGTCTCCACGCCACTCTTCTTTCTGATATTGTAACTTTTATTGAATAAACTTCTTTTTTAAAAAAGTCTTTACTTTTAAATTGAAGATAACTTATATATATATATATATATATATATATATATATATATATATATATATATATTATTTAAGTCTTAACACTCAAAACGTTTTTCCTAAAATTAAATATTTTGATGGGAATGATAAAAAAAAAAAAAAAAAAAAAAAAATCTAGGGGCCTACATCAATTTAAACTTGTTATGTCATAATATAAATTTTAACCCGCCCAGGCCGGATTTAGACTTAAAGTCCAGAACACTCCCAACTTCCTCGGCTACCATTGCTGTAAGCGACATTTGATGACATCAGCATCAAGGGATAGGTCTAGACTGACAAGTTCCTTTACTTTAATATAGCTACATCTAAACACATTTTAATACTAATTTGCTTGGAAACAGTCCGACTGAGGATTGTAGGAATACAGCTGGTTAAGAACTCTCTTTGAGTGCTGCATTATTCTACATATTTACGTCCGTTAAACATAAATATAAAGTCTGTTCCTTTTTAGCGTTCGAGAAAAAAAAAAATCTACTCATACCTAACTACGCACTTATCTCAAACGTAATAGTAAAGAAAGCTTTGGAAGAAAGTAAACTTTGTTCTTCGTTGACTGCAACGACAAGGAAATGCTTCCCTTCTCAAACAAATATCATATATTAGACTGATATTCCAATTTATGATGAAAAAAATATTTACATAGCTATAATTAGATGTATTTGGATAAAGAGGGCAGTAGTTTGGAGTCCATGAGCCATCTGATTCCTCTCGCATCTAATCCTCATTATCTAAAATATTCAATGAAGTTTACTATCTCTAGCTTACTTTTAATGAACTAAGTGACCCAGATGATGCAAATCTTATTTATTATTTCTTATATTTATTTGATAAATTATTGATATTTATTTCTTCATAATGATCTCCATACTCCACCAATCGCACAAGAATCTTAACATCCTTAACATTAGATTCAATATTCAATATTCCACTGTACCTTAAAATGAAGATAGTGACTGTTCATATTAAAAGAGTATTTTTAATTAAGTGCTCTCTATTGGTAATATATTTTTAAATGCAACAACTAATAAAAGTCTGAGGCTATTTTTATTAATTATATTAAATATTATTAGGAAACATATATTTATGGCAAACTATTAATATCTATCTTCCTCAAGGGCAATAAGTAAGAGGGAGGGGAATGAATCCATTCATACAGTGTATACAACTGAGAACTTATAAGCTGGGAAACCACCATCCAATGCCGGATCGAAAGGGTTACCAGCGCTCTCAACTATGTCACTTCTGTTAAAATACGGTGGATCCCGAATGAGAGCCCATCAACTGATATTTAATATTCTTAAAATATAAATTTTATGCATCACAAATATTATATATATATATATATATATATATATATATATATATATATATATATATATATATATATATATTGTTATTTGAAACAATAAATAAGAAAATTATATAAATATATTTTTTAATTAATTTAATTTGTATAAAAATGTGACAATTAATTAATGCGAAATCAGAAATTTTGCAAATATATTAAAAACAAATGAAGAGTCCAACAAATTTCGAGAAAATTAAGTTTTATGGTCTGGATCTGAAATAACTTCAGTATGTTTTCATAATTTTAATTTTACTTATTCGAATTAAAATTTTTAATAATCTAAGAAATAAAGTTTTAGTAAAAAAGATCCAATTTAAACTCGGAAGGAAGGAGGAGAGACCTGGATGTTCCCCTTTTCTTCCACGTATGGATATTTTTCAATCTCTTGTAACTAACTTAAAAACTTCTTTTCTGGCTGATACATTTCACCACCTTATTCTACTTAACAATGTGAATATTTTGAAGTGCAAAACTTCATTTCAGAAAAAAATTGACTCTCCCTCTTTCTCCCGTGGACTCTTCGAATAATTTGTTTGGTGAACTATCATTATTTTTTATTTTATTTTTTAAACGAAGTCTCCCTAAAAGAGTTTCATTTAGATCAGATCACATCGATGATCCACTATCTTATTTTAGTTATTATTTTTCGTATGATAATATTTTCATCCAAATATTTCATATATTTTGTTTAGTAAATAATACCATTTAATAGTACAATTAATAGTAATGTTCTTAATACCTAAACAAAATTATTACTATTTGAGGTTGATAGTCCAGTTGACCTGGTGGAAGGTTATTCTCAATTATCAACGCATATCATTTAATTGAGATCTCGAGATGGATTTCTAATCAATAGAGGTAACCGAATCCGGTTCTATAGCTAATTATGGCTTGGCAAAATGAATACTTACTATACAGACCACGACTATAACCCAATAATTGAATAACGGTTGAATCGCTTTTCATAAAGCTTGGTGCAATTGGCTGCAACGTTTTCAGCGGAACTGTTGACTAAATGGGTATTCGTGTCATATGGCTGTATCATTGAATGGAATATCCCATTGAAGCTGCCCGTGATATCTTTACTAAAGATCCACTCTACCCATGCAACTGTTAATTGGGTATGAGTATTCAGTGTATCAGTCGCTTTCCATGAAAGATCTCTCAATTTCAATTAAGATGGAAAATAGGTGTAAAAGCATTTCTAAATTTCTTAATTCAATAATTTACAAAAAACATTGATTTTTTAAAAAAGCTTTTCTTTTTTTTAGAATAGATTTTAATAACTCGCATTTAAGTAGTATTTTAATAACAATGGAGATATTCCAAGGCTACATATTATGAAAAAGAAAATTATAGTATCTTCAACAAATTTCTATTTCATTAGGAGTTATTTATTTGATCTAGTTAAACACCTATAGGTTACAGATATGAAGATTAAATTAAGAAAAATTAGTGGCTCCATTATTGAAATAATTTCTTTTAAAAAATATAAAATATTTTGAGAGAATCGGTTTAGAGATACTGGCATGGAAAAAATGTAGTGAACAATGATTCAACCTACCTAGTCATAAATTGTGAGCCGTAGCCGGCCAGCAAGTAACAAATGTGCCTTCGTCTGCCCGCTTCTTAATTTGCTTACCGGGGAGCTGATGCATGCTTACACATCCTTTTTTTTTTTTTTTTTTTTTTTTTTTTTTTTTTTTTTTTACAGTTATTGCCAACTATGCTTTTTTTTCTAAACGCATGAACGGGGTGTTATAAGCTTTGTTTTTTTTTGGCTTTTTGTGCGATCCTGACATGTCTGAAAAGAAAAGAAGTCCTAGAGCGTGGCCATGTAAGAGAGTCTGGAAGCCGCTACAAATTAAAGAGAACACATGTCTAGGCTAACGTTAGCTTTCATAGGCAGAAGAGCCCTAAAGAAGAAAGAAGCATTGTCCAACGGCAATAAACTAGACCTTTAACGTTTTATTCTCCCGCTCAGAGGGAAAGAATAAATATTTCCGTCATCCCTTACCGACTCTCCGAATTTTTGTTTAAATGATGACCCAAGGGTGAAATAACTCTATTTTATGCAAGGCCATTCTCATTTATAGTCTAATGAAAACCTTTAAAGTTTGCCAGGGTGTGAGCACTGTGTTTGGCACGGAGCATTGAAAAAGGAACAAAAGTTTCTAAAATTTACGGTGCCAAGCCTTAGCAAGTCTTCTTTCATATTTGGCTCTAAAGTGTTTTTAAATGGCTCCACCTGTCTCTTATTCGCTTTCCTTCTTGCCAGCTTTGTCCATCTTTATGAATCGAAGGGCTTCATTCGCCGAACCAACCTTCTTTGATGAATCTTACAGTAATTTAAACATAAAGTTTTTAATAGTTTGGATAGATAAATAAGCTTACACAACCTATACAAAAACATTTATTACTATAAATACAAATGGCTTTAATTTCCACTTATGATTTATTTTTATTTTGAAGGTACACTCGCAGAATATAGAGAAATAGAGAGTCGTTTCTGAAACAATATAATACCAAGTTTAATAAAATTTTGTTCTAATTTTATCCTTGAACCGTTTATTTTAAACTCATTTCAGAGGATTCTTGAGAATTTAATTCTCTCATCTGCCAAATTTAAAACTCTAGGACATATAAGTGTTTTTTCATTCTTTCCTCAAGAATGAATTATCATTTATTTCCTTTAATTTGTTGAGTCACTGAAATTTTTTGCAAAAAGGAGATGTTATCTATTTGATAAGTGTAAATATATTTTTGTTTGCAGGCCATATGATAGGATCAAAGATAAGATTACTCCATAAAAACCTAAAAAAAAAATAAAAACTAATTTAACAATTATAATTAAACAGCTGCATTGGGGTCAGTTAAAAATGTGTAAGCTTTATGTCTGTTATTCTATATAAATAAACGAGAGTTAACCAAGATGGCCGCATCTATATTGCACGCTCATTACCATAAGCGCTCTGTAATTGGGACTCTTTCTATAGTGAAATAGCTAAAATTTTGTTCCGTATTTTTACCATATAGTGACAGTATAAACTATAGAATGTTTTTCAGTTGCTGACAGTGAGGTGAGTAGAAACATTATTGATTATTAGGGTAACGGTTCGGATCGGCGACACCAACCCCTAAACCCGCTCAGAATACCTTTTATCGATTCTAACCTTGTTCCGATTTATTTCGATGTTCTAGTCGCTGCTTATAGAGGGGGAAGGTTATTCTCCCACATTTACTGAGAAACTCTGAATCCCTGTTCAAAGTAATAATAACTTCTGTTTACCTTCTAATATTAAAATGAGAAATAAGGAAATATTAAAGTGGAAATAAGGAAATATCGAATTATAAGACACTAAATCAATTTTTAATTAATATTAATTTAATCATCAATTAATATACTACTGAACCACCAGTAAAGTTAATTCCTGATGAACTTTCTCTCAGAGAAGTGAAAATAACAAATTATAAATATAAAAAAGACAGAATCCTTAAGTATTTATTTGGCATAACTCCTATTTATTTAACATTTGTAGCTACATGTTTCGGAGATAATGTTTCATCATCAGGCTTCTAATTTTTTTGTTTAAAACACATTAATCTATAACATTATACCAATAGTTCTACAATTATATGGTGATGTGTCATTTACCTCTTAATCTGTGATTATTTTCACATTGTCAATTCTCCATGTTATAAGCCATTATATAATATAAGACAGAATCCTAGTTGAAAGTGAAGATGTTAATTTCTGCTATATTTTCTAATGGGAAGTGGAAATAAGAAAACATAAAAAACCTGTGATATACTTTCTCACATTTATTTATAAACTGATATGTTTTATTGAATTAATTATACAATCTGTCTCACTTTAGCACAAAAAGTAATATGGATGACAAAGAATCCATTCACAAAATATGTATACTGAAATTTTATCACTGAAATTGAAACAACAAATACAAATATATAAAACACCAAATCCATGTACAAATAAATCTTGTTAAGTTTCATAACACTTTTACAAGTTGTAAATTTTATCACCTAAATTGATAGAACAAATATAAATATGTAAAACACCAAATCCATGTACAAATTAATCTTCTTAAGTTTTATAACACTTTTACACATAAGATTAGATGAAATAAGAAAACATGAATTCATAAAACACTTAATCCTTTATGAAACTCATTTTGTGAACTTCTGTTTCACTTATTTATATTTAAGAAGTCTAAATATCAATATAACAAACTAAACAAACACAATCCAAGTTGAAACTGTAGAAGTGATTGTTTACATGTGAGGTTATAGGAATGAACTATCGAAAAATGTAAACATGAAGTGAAGCGTAAGGATCGAACTGGTCGGTGTAGCGCGGGTCAACCTAGTTTGGTGGTGTCGCCGATCCGAACCGTTACCATTATTAGTGAACAATAAACATTAGGTAAAGCAGTTCAGCTGCCTAGCCGTAATCCTACTAGCTAGCTGGTATACATCGCTTATCTATCACGGTCAAGGTTGGTTAATTGTTTTCTTGCCTCTCGTTCAAACCTAGACAATTTTTTTTCTTATATTCTTCTTATTATATTTTTTTCTTATTTTTTTTTTTTTTTTTTTTTTTTTTTTTTTTCCACAGTAAAAATTGTAAATAGTTATTTAAATAACTTATTTATATAAGTAATCATTTTTCATTTGTCTTATTATTTTTTTAATCAGTATTTTTATTTTAATTGTAATTATTTTACATTTTTTTTTAAATACAATTATGGTGGACGTTGTCACATCAGGTGATGAATCAGAGGAAGGTGCCCCCTATTCGGAAATCAGTGAAACTAATTCCCAGTTAGGGTCGCCATCTGTCCGGCTTTTTACGGCCGTGTCCGGCCTGTCCGGCATTCGTTAGGCTTTTTCGTCTTCTCGTTGGAAGTAACAATTTTATGGCGTGGCGGGAATTCGACTAAGTCCAGATCTTGGAAACTCCCTCTCCTCTTACCTTTTGAACAACGCACTCGCGCGCAGTTTTTTTCAGCATTAGAATCAAGTACCACAATCAGTTCTTCTGTTTTCTGCATTATTCAGTCAGCGGAGACCGAATTTTCGGTGAGTTAATTTCTTTTACGTTGTACTATTATGCTATTTACAAACCTCAAATACAAGTAAAACATAGATCATTTTCTTTCTGAACTCACAATGTCGAAAAGAAAATGTATATTTTCTGATATCCTACAAAGTCAGTACAAGGTGTTTAAATCTGGAAAAAGCCATGGTATGCAACATGTTTTATTTGTGACCAAGTAATTTCAATAGGTAATGAGGGCAAAGCTGACTTAGAAAATCATTTAAAAACCGAAAAACATAAAATGAAGATTCGTAGCACAGCATCTACGTCAAGAATTGATTCTTTCATGGATTCAAATTCATTTTTCAACGAAGCGTTAAGGCCAGCAGCATTAACAGGTGCAGAATTTTATGATAAAATTTCTAATGAAAACGACGTTTTGGATAAAGTAGGTGAAAAACCAACATACAGCTAAGAATTTATGGATTTTTATTATTTTTAGAAACATTTGAGATTACTTTTTAATTGGCTTTTTAATTTTAATCTTTTTGTTTTCTCTTTAGAAGAGTGCATATATTTTTATATTTGTATGATGAAAACTTTTAGTATACTGCCAAAGTTGTAGTATTTTTTTTTATTTTGTTTTATATAACTGAAGTCTATAGAAGACTGAAAATGTTTCTGGTAGTTATTAATTTTAATGGTATATGTAAATATCTAAAGATTAAGGATAGGACTATAAATAAGTGGTTAATGTTATAACTAAAAACTTAAAACTGTATTATAAATTATGTAATATAGCTTTGATTAACTAAATATTATATGTATTTTATATTGACAGAGTTTTTTATTATTGAAGTTATTTCTAACTTTAAAGACGTACATCCGGCTTTATAGAAGGTATGTTTGGCTTTTAAAAATAATGTCCGGCTTTTGTGGCAAATGTCCGGCTTTAATACAGCACCAAGTCCGGCTTTTGTATTTTAGGAGATGGCAACCCTATTCCCAGTCAAAAAGAAACTTACAAAAACGTCAAAGAAACGCCGCCCCAGGATCAGCGGGCAATTCTCTAAATAAAAAAAAATAAAACAGTTAAATTAAAAAAACCACTCACCAATATAACTCATCACACTCGCAGTAAAATTACTGCAGCTAAAACTATTTAACAAATTCAACCAGCTAACTCAACCATCAATACCTCTACACCCTCAACCAGCGCTAACAATAAGTTGAATCCTCAGCAGACTTCTGAATCAGACCCGCCACCAATTCATGTTAATAACATTGACAATTTTATTTCATTTTGCACCGAAATTTCAGACTTGATTGGAGAAACCAACTTCCGATGTTTTTCTCGAATCAAGGATATCAAAATTAAAACAACCTCAAAAGACAGTTATAAATAGATGATTAATCACTTAAAGAGTAAAAATTACGATTTTCACTGCTACCAGCTTTAAGAAGACAAATCGTATAGAGTAGTATTGCGGGGTCTCCACTCTTCAACTCCAACCAGCGCTATAAAAGACGGCTTAGAAGCAATTGGCCATAACGTCAGGCACATATCTAATGTGCTTCACCCTGCTGAAAAATATCCGTTACCACCATTCTTTATTGATTTGGAGCTGGCTAGCAACAATAAAGACATTTTCGAGGTCACGAGACTTGTATATTCAAGTATAAAATTTGAAGAACCGAAAAGGAAAACGACAGTAGTCCAGTGCACAAGATGTCAAGGCTTAGGACAAACTAAAACCTACTGTCACCACCAGGCAAGATGCGTGAAATGTGCTGCTTCACATGCAACTGAAACTTGCCAGCAATCACGTGATACACCTGCTAAATGCGTACTGTGTGGAGAGGGTCATCGTGCAAACTACAGAGGCTGCATTGTTTACAAAAGTATGCAAAATCAAATAAAATCAAACATAACAATAGCGAAACCAAATCCAATCATCCTGGCACCTGATGTTGATAATACCGCAGTATTTCCAGAAATACCAGCAAATCAAGATTGAAGAACAGAGCAACAGCCATCAACCTCAGCATATTCTCATCCACCACGACAAGCTGCTTATTCTGACAAGGTGAAACAACAACCTAGACGTCAGGCGCCCCAAACCTCCCAACCTCAGCATCAGACATCCAATTCTCATCCTCAACCCTGTCAACAGAATATCCCTCCACATAACTTACCTTTGAAGGTAAAATTACCACCTCAAAAACAACATCCAATTCCTACTCCTGACCATATCAACCCTTCACCCCAAGCACTATTGCATGTTGATTCCTTTCCACGTCCTCAACAAAGAGTACCACTACCATATAATTCACTTTCTGAGACCAACTATATATCCCAAGCATCCAATTCATACATCCCTCCCTACCAAAATCCTACCGATATCAAAGCTATCCTTTCCTCATTCTTTTCAGAACTCAGAGATACCTTAAAACCGCTCATTACCCTTCTCATAAGAGTCCTTTCAGAAATCCAATGAAGCACAACAATGAAGCAATCCTTAAGGACGAAAAAGCTAATTCTAATTGTGGATGGAGAGAGTGGCCAAGGATGTCCTTCGGCCTCGAAAAAACGTCAGATCCTGGCAGATCTGTAAAACAGTGTCAATTAGAATTAGCTTTTTCATCCTTAAGGATTGCCGGTTTAACGGTTTTTAAAGACACTGTTTTACAGATCTGCCAGGATCTGACGTTTTTTCGAGGCCGAAGGACATCCTTGGCCACTCTCTCCATCCACAATTAGAATTAGCTTTTTCGTCCTTAAGGATTGCTGTTTTTAACGGTTTTTAAAGACACTGTTTTACAGATCTGCCAGGATCTGACGTTTTTTCGAGGCCGAAGGACATCCTTGGCCACTCTGCTTCATTCACAGATGCATTTTTACATACGTGACTACATCACTTACAGATCTGATCACCCAGACAACACCTCCCATGGCGGATCTTGTATCCTTATCCGTAGATCAATATCCCATTCTCTTGTCCCTTCTTACTCCAACTGACACCGTTCAATCCACCTCAGTAACCATTTCCACTCGTCCTTTCCATATAACATTTTCAGCTGTATACTGCCCTCCTGGTAACTCCCTTTCTCATAACCAGCTTGATTCCTTATTCCGATTCCTCGGACCGCGTTTTATTGCTGGAGCAGTTTACAACGCCAGAAACCAGAGATGGGGTTGTCGAACATCCAACTCCCGTGGCAGCATCTTATCCCACATTACAACATCCTGTTATTCTGTCCTCTCACCCTTAAATCCTACTTATTGGCCTACATCCCTCAAAGAACGTCCTGATATCCTCGATATTTTCATTTCTTCCCCAATTTCCACCTCTCAAACCATCATCAAATCCCTGGACAACCTTTCCTCAGATCACTGCCCTGTTCTGCTTCTCTTGCATTCAAATCCCTTTCCTAAACCCTCCCTTCCTACACTGATTACAGGACGCGTAGATTTGGACCAATTTCGAACTGGTCTTGAAAATAAACTGGACCTGAAAATTCCCCTCAAAACAAGACATGACATCAATATTGCAACTGACAAACTAACATCATCAATATAAACTAGTATTACTAAAAATACAGCATCCCGAAAAATTCATGATACTCAACAGAATAACTTGCCACAGCATATTCGGTCCTTCTTAATTGAAAAACGCAGAGCAAGGGCAAAGTGGCACCGGACTAGATACCGTTCAGATAAAAACAATTACAACAACTTAACTAACAAACTTAAGACAGAAATAAGAAAATTCAAAATTCAAACCCTGCATGACAATACTAAAAGTCTAAATACTTCTGACAAGTCATTATGGATGACTACAAAAAAACTCCTTAATTACAAAAACTTTAATCACCCTCTCCTTACAGATTCTCAAACCTGGACAAGATCTGACGAAGAAAAATCCCAATTCTTCGGTCTACACCTCTTTAAATCATTTAATCCTCACCCTGACATCATCAACCCGACCCACCTTGAATTTATTGAAGCAGAGTTAAATATTCCACTCCAAATTTCTCCATCTCCTAAAGCATTTCATCCTTCCGAAGTATCAAACCTAATCCACAGATTACCTTTAAACAAAGCCCCTGGAAATGACCTAATTACAGCCCACATCCTAAAACTTCTTCCTCGGAAAGCGATTCTACTCCTAACATACATATATAATGCTGTCCTCCGCACCACATATTTCCCTGATCCTTGGAAATTCTCAATTATAAAGATGATACCTAAGGCCTAAAAACCAACTGAGCTTCCATCCTCATATCGCCCAATATCACTCTTGCTTATTATGGGCAAAATCCTTGAAAAACTCATCCTGAAACGCCTATATCCTTTCCTGGAATCTAATAATATCATCCCGGATCACCAGTTTGGTTTCCGAAAGTCTCACTCTACTATACAGCAATGCCATCGTGTGGTGGACGTAGTCTCATCAGCATTGGAGCGCGGATTGTACTGCACTGGAGCCTTTCTTGACGTAGAACAAGCTTTTGACCGAATCTGGCACCAGGGACTGCTTTACAAACTTCGAGTATTCCTACCTCCTACGTACTTCCTTATTATCCGCTCCTACCTCAGTAATAGATACAGGACTAAAACATTAGGAAACTGCTCGTAGTTTTCGACTTCTTCAATATTTAATAGACAAACGATCAAAAACTCCGATTTTCAACAAAAGAGTCATTTACATGACAGTTATCAGACCTATTTGGATATATGGAATTGAGCCATGGGGCTCCACCAAACCATCTAACTCATCTTGTATCCAATCCTTGCATCCAAAATCCTTCGAAAAATCCTTAATGCTCCCTACTTTGTCACAAATAAACTTATCCATAAAGACCTCAATGTTCCATATGTTGCTGATTTAGCCCAAACCAGATACCTATCCTTTCATAGTAAACTCCAAAACCATTCAAATCCACTAGTCTCTCAACTTACTTCCTATTCTATTCCTGACAACCCTCCGAGGCCTCTGAAAAGAAGATGGCCTCGGGACCTTCTCTAATAGAACTTTTATTGAAGTGCTACCAATGGGTAGTTGCTACACAAGCAATTGTCATTTTATTATCTTTTGTCATTATCACATTTACTAGATGTATGTTTTTATGTACAGTTGTAAATTTCAATAAATAGATATATAAAAAAAAAAATAAAAAAAAATAAACGAAACATAAACACGTACCTCCCGAGCCTTTGGATTTATTTCCTCTCCTCTTAAAAGTCATTTATATTTAAATATAGTTCATCCTAGGCACTCATCTCTACATATTTCATCACTGAGAAATAACTGAAAATCTTCAGATGTCTGCAGAAAGGCAACAAGCATGGGATAAACAGGGGCTTGTGGAATGTTAGGTATTCGTGGGAAGGCTGAAATCGGTAATAAATCAGGTGAGAGGACACGGGGTGGGTGGGGGAGAGGGTAGGGGGAGGGGGGATGGTAGGGGGAGTGGAGGAGGGTGGAAGCACACAGCTCTGGCAACTAATCATAGCTCCTAGGATATCAGCTCCAATGATTTTCCGAAAACGATTTGGAACATGATATACATTGTACTATATTTGAATGTTTCGCCAAGTTGGACAGAGCTTCATTCGGTTGATCGATATAAGCATGCAACTCCAGAGGGCATACTACTAATCCGTGTAGTGACAAAAATATAAAGACCAGTCTGTTATTTATTAAAAAAAAGTTAACATTTACATAAACAATTACTATCCCATAAATACGAACACCTATGGATATAATAACTACAATAAATCAGACAACCAATCACTGCAATAAATTATCTGGTGGCTATTATTCAGTAGGTAAAATCCAAGGATTACTTATTGGTGGTAGCTTTATGTCTTCGATGTGTTGTCTAGATGTTTTATTTTTTACAGTAGTTAAGGATGACAAAATATATAATATATATCGCTCATTTGATGCAACAACGACATAACTTAAAAACAAGCTTTTGAGTTATGCCGAGCTTTTGACTGTATAATGAACCAATCACCTATGTAGTTTTAGTCGGTACAAAATTATATTTGAGCTTCAACTATTCACTAAGAGATAGATATGTCACCATTGTATATCTACATATCGTCGTGTACTTTAATCACAAGACTGTCCTGCAAAATCGAAGTTTTTGAGATATGTTGTTACAGCAAATGAGCGATATTAGAACATACCAATAAAAAATAACAAAAGAATGTACATTCGTATTATATAACAAACTGCCGTTCCTCAAGGTAGAATCCAAGGTCCCATCCTATACACGGCGTATCCAGCCCCATTAGTACCACATATCCTGATAACAAATGTGTGTTGTCAGTAAATAATGATGCTTTTATTGCATCTCAATCACTCCAATCTCATACCGCAAACATTGCTGAATGGTATCAACAATAGAAAATTAAAATAAATCAGACAAATATCTTCAAATAATCTTTAACCTTCAACGCAAACCTACGACTTTTATTATACATTAATAATATTCCACTAATCCAGATTACCTATGACTGCTAGCTAGAACTAAATCTGGACAAACGAGTAACTTGGAATCCAGAAAAGAGACTTAAAAGACAAGAAACTGGCTATCGTTTTGGACAACGCCAAAATTTACTAGACATGCGTTAAAAGCTCCCAATAAATTACAAAATAACTATTTACATGACAGTAATTTTACTTACTTAGACATACGGAGTTAAGCTATAGAGCCCACTAAACCTTCCAACTCTTCTCGTATCAAAAAAATCCTCAAAAACCAAAATTCTAGGTAAAATTATCAATGTTCCTTATTATGCCACACATTAACTTATCCATAACGATCCAGAAGTTGTTCCTAACCTTCCATGGCAAAGTACATACCCACTCGAATCTACTAGTCTTCTAACTTCACTCCATTCCCGATAACCCTCCGGAGCGTCTGAAATAAAGACGGAACTGTTATTGAAGTACTACCGATGAGTAGGTCTTCAGTGTTAATGACATGGCATTGTAATCATTTTACCGCACATTTACTTAGAGTATATATTGCATAAAGTTTTCAATATAAATATAGTATAAAAGAAAAGAAAATTCCTCTTTTATTTGCAATCTGATAAAGTCGGAAATTCAAACATTTGGATCAGTTTACCCACTCAGTGATCCAGGAATGGACAGAATGAGCAACTATAGAGCTAATACTAGACAAGTTGTAGTTGAAAAGTGTAGCTCGAGAGCTCCTCCAGTGACAGCTCATCTCCTTAATAACATTTATTATTCCGTTAATTAAGCGAGAAGTGGTGAAGGGACATAGATCGCAAGGAGTCGACTCGGGAGTGAAATTCCTCCACGAAGAGGGAAAGAATAATGACTCATTTATTATCCTAGCCAGCTTAATTACAGGAGTAAGCCGACCCACTCCAAGAGGTCCCGCAGCATCTTCCCACTCCAGTTCTAATTGCTATTTTAGTTGAGGCTAAAAGATAAAAAAGTTATTCAGTAAAATCAAAACAAAACTAAAATACAGTAAATAAAAGAAACGTAACGTAAAGTTAGTCATGTCCTACAATAAACAATAATTTGAATCTTTTAAGTTAAAATAAGAACTAACAAGAATAATTTCATAAACAGAAATAATATTTCCACCTCAGTTCCCAAAATTAAAATATGAAATTGCTAAATATAAAAATTCAAAAATTAAATATGAAACTATATTACTGCAATTCCTAAGACTTTTATAAAACTTATTTTTCATTTAATTACTGATTAATGAATAGATTAAACAAAAATAACTAAATAAATAACAGCTATGATTAAAAAACAAAATAAATTCTTAATTAGTATCATTGTCTTATAAATGTAAAATTATATTATTTTTTAATTTTTTTTTTACGGGGATTCTCAAAGAAGTGTCTCTAGGTTCCATCCTCAACATTCCCATCTAGCATTTAGAGTGGACATCCCCATTCATCCTAGCACCATGTTAACACATATCTTAGCTGATCACATAATTGTATTCCAAATACTCTAATTTCATGTCTAAAACCTTCAAGACTGATTTTGCAATCAGAAGTTTATAATAAATCCGAATAAACTGAATCAAAAGACGTTTATGTTGCTAAATTGGCTCAAACCGAGTCCTATTTTTCCATGATAAGCTCCACACCCACTCTTAACTACAAGTCTTCCAGCTTTCTTCCCACTCGATTCTAGATAAACCTTAAAGGTTTCTCAAAAGAAGATGGTCTTCTAATGCAAAACTTTAAATGAACTGCTACTAATGACAAGGGGACGTTTGGAGTTGTAACTCTCAGATTTGAATGCCGATTTTCGTGTGGGTAGTAGGGACCTGTAATAGTGCAAAACTAGAGTTATAGCCGCCAATGAGCATTATGAGCCGAGAAAAAAATAAAATGCGAAAATCACGTTTTATTTTTTTTTTTCAGCTCTCAGTCAAGATATAGAAATGATTATTTCACTTTTCATTGCAGTTATGTACAGACAATATCTCGGAAAAAAAAATAAAAAAAAATTCTACTCAGTAGTAATATACTAACAAGGGAACGTTTAGAATTGTAACTCACAGATTTGAATGTCAATTTTTGTGTAGGTTGTAGGGGCCTATAATAGTGCGAAATTAGAGTTATAGTCGCCAATGAGCAGCAGCCGAGAAAAAAGAAATATGAAAATCACGTTTTATTTTTTTTTCTCAGCTCTCAGTCAAGATAGAGAAATGATACTTTCATTTTAATTTCAGTTATGTATGTTTTTTTATACAAAAATACTTTCGTTAAGCTCAAGACACTACCCGGCTAAAGCGTGCTTAAAAATGACAAAATTCCAAAGAAATCCGCTGTAAATCAGTAGAAACTTTTTTTCATGAACAACTGACTTTAAATCTCGATTAAACGCACCATAAAACCCTTATATGTGAAATTTTATCAAAATCAAAAAATATTGATTTTGTACCCCTTTCGAGGAGCTTAGAATTTTGAAGTTGAGATTTCATCAACAATTCCTGATGGTCATAACAACAGATGTGTTTAGCCGATTACAATAGTAACAGCATCACTAGAATCAGCATACATTCTGCTTTTTATCCATGTGTATAACATTGGATTTACTTCAGATTTTAGTGGACAAAAACTGATGTGAATGAAAAAATCAAAAAGGTCAGTTATAACTTGAGATATTTCAAAAAGGGGAAATCCTGCGATCTCCGGATTTGAGCTAAACTATTCAGTTTTACGGCTTCTATATGACCTTAAAATTTGGTCTTAATCAGTGACGAAATATGTGAGATAGCGCAAATTATTTAAATTTTTTTCAGAAATTGACAGCCCCTTGCCTTCTAAAATCCTACAAAAAAATTTTAAAGGTAAAAAAAAAATTATTTTTGATTTCGACAAAATTAAGTTTCTACATGTTTTTTGAGATAAGGAATCTGAAAAAATCATCAGTTTTTAGTTAAAAAATTTTCCTCACCTATATTATATAAATAAAACGTTTTAAAATGACATATTTTTATTTCAAATTGCATAGAAATCCTAAGATTGATGAATAATCTAAAATTAATATCAAGTTTTGGTTTAAAAAAATGTATATATTTTTTAAATGGTCTTATTTGAAATTTTTTGTGTAAAAACTAAAATAATAATAGAAAAAAATCATTTTATATCAGTCTTATTTATATAATATAGGTGAGGAAAATTTTTTAACTAAAAACTGATATTGTTTTCAGATTCCTTATCTCAAAAAACATGTAGAAACTTAATTTTGTCGAAATCAAAAATAATTTTTTTTTACCTTTAAAATTTTGTAGGATTTTAGAAGGCAAGGGGCTGTCAATTTCTGAAAAAAATTTAAATAATTTGCGCTATCTCACATATTTCGTCACTGATTAAGACCAAATTTTAAGGTCATATAGAAGCCGTAAAACTGAATAGTTTAGCTCAAATCCGGAGATCGCAGGATTTCCCCTTTTTGAAATATCTCAAGTTATAACTGACCTTTTTGATTTTTTCATTCACATCAGTTTTTGTCCACTAAAATCTGAAGTAAATCCAATGTTATACACATGGATAAAAAGCAGAATGTATGCTGATTCTAGTGATGCTGTTACTATTGTAATCGGCTAAACACATCTGTTGTTATGACCATCAGAAATTGTTGATGAAATCTCAACTTCAAAATTCTAAGCTCCTCGAAAGGGGTACAAAATCAATATTTTTTGATTTTGATAAAATTTCACATATAAGGGTTTTATGGTGCGTTTAATCGAGATTTAAAGTCAGTTGTTCATGAAAAAAAGTTTCTACTGATTTACAGCGGATTTCTTTGGAATTTTGTCATTTTTAAGCACGCTTTAGCCGGGTAGTGTCTTGAGCTTAACGAAAGTATTTTTGTATAAAAAAACATACATAACTGAAATTAAAATGAAAGTATCATTTCTATATCTTGACTGAGAGCTGAGAAAAAAAAATAAAACGTGATTTTCATATTTCTTTTTTCTCGGCTGCTGCTCATTGGCGGCTATAACTCTAGTTTTGCACTATTATAGGTCTCTACTACCCACACACAAATCGGCATTCAAATCTGTGAGTTACAACTGCAAACGTCCCCTTGTGAGTAGAATTTTTTTTTCCGAGATATTGTCGTTTCTTTAATATTGGCGTAACTTATATCATCGTTGGTCAGTCATCGGTCGTCTCCTCACCTGTGTGGTTCGGTGGCCCTGAAGAAGACCTGCAAGGTCGAACCGTTGGTACTTATTAATGTATTTCTACTTAGACGTGGTGTTCCTCTTTGACTGCATCCATTCATTATAACAGTCAACTATACTAATATATAATATATAATCATATATTTCAATTTCACTCTATAAAATTATCGTTATTTGCAAAAGAAAAAACAAAATGTTTTGCAAGATATAACTAAAAGGAGAACTTAGTGATAAAAATGAAAATATATACAGTTGGGTAAAAAGAAAATACGAATCCTCGGCCTGAGCTCTTTGAATGACATTATGGTGTAATATTACTCTCTTATCAGATTACTTTCGGACTATCAATGTTTCAGAAAGTGCTATCTCTTATTTTTAAAAGGAGTTGGCATTAAAAATTCACAGTAATCTACCATTTGAGGATCCAGGGGGAGGTAAGGGGGTTATGGACCTCCCCTTTTCGGTTATAACTTACAAGTATGTTCGGCTATCAGCAACGTAAAAAGTTAAGAATAACTACGTCAAACATGTAAAAAGATATATGAAACTATAAATTCATTGAAAAAAACAAAAAACGCTATTTATTTGAAGTATTAATATGTATTAATGTAAACATATCACACATAATATGTTTATCAGTCAGCAAGACGTAATTACACTAACTATTAAATCCCGATAATTTACTATCTTATTTTTTATTGTAATTATCATCATCTCCTAAAGTGAGGAAACTTCTTATAATGTATAATAAACAATTTCAATAGTTTAAATAGCATGGTTTGGTTCAAGTTACGTATTTCCCTATGCCTTGGGATATAAGAGACACAACAGTCAGTCTGGGCTAGACCTCCCTTGAAGAAGCAGTTACACACCGATACTTCACTGAGATCTTCGAGAGAGAAATATAATATTTTTACTTTGGTGTTCATTTATGGTTTCAATTTTTCTTGTTCTTTTTTTTTTTTAATGTTATTAAATTCTTTCAGGTTTCCCAATCTTTAAAATTAATGTTTGGGATATAAATTTATTTCTGTAAACAATTTGGTCATTTTTTCTAAGATAATTTTTACCAGCGTTCATTGAGGTTGGTAACTGTTTTTTTCCAAAAGTGAAAAGCCCCCGTCCCCAACACTAACATATAAGATGACTTAAGTCAAAACTTAATTCAGTCATTCATGATCAAATTATAGAAATTTTAAGGCAAAATAATGCAAGCTTCTTTATGTATAAATATTTTTTTTGAAAGGTATTAAAGTATTGGGAATATCAAACAAGATAATTCTGTTTCAGAATCCTAATATAGCTGACCAAAAGTAAAAAAATTGGCAGTTTGAATATTGGAATTAAAATACTTGTAAGCAACAGATATAGAGTTAGCCTTTATTTATATTTATTTATTGTTTGTCTTACCTTGCCTTCCGGCAACATTAACTTTTAATATTGCCTAAATATCAATGCTTATATACACACGTAAACATAATAACAATAACTACAAAACAATTACAATAATTACAATTAATGTTTACAGCAAAATAACAAAATAATTACGATAATAAATAAAACAGCAATTGCATCATTAACAATAAAAATGTGGCAATGTAATAGGAAAATCCAATCTTAGGCTGCTTCATGGTTGTCAACGTCTTCCTTAGCACCTTCGCTGTCCGGCGGCCTCCTAGGAATATGAACTCGTCTACTAAAATTGAAATGGGAAGAACCAATGGCCGTCTTCCATCCGTATACAAAATTGTTGTAGTGTAGGTAGTTGTCTTCAGTGATTAGCTGAAGGAAATCATTCTCCGAGAGAAAATATAGCCCAGTTTCCCTCAAAGCTTCAAAAGCGGTGCAATTTATAATGATGTGCTCAGCCGTTTCTGGATTTCCACATATGGGGCATAAGGGATCTATGGCTAAACCAATGCTATTAAGTTAGCCCGGAAACCACCATGACCTGTGAGGAATTGTGATACCCAGTAATCGGGGGGGGGACCCATTTGGCATACAAGCGTGCCTTAACGGTGGGAAAGTATTTTTTCAAGGCAGCACCTTTTGAAGTTACCAGCCACCGCTGGTTCCACATTTCTATAGAATCATCCCGAAGAACCTTTTCCATTTTCTAGGCTCCGCTGTAAGTCTCTGTCGTATATTATCTTGAAGACCAGCTGAGTCCCATCTCTTAAATTTATCCTCAATACCTCTTCTCTTAAGAAGAGGTCGATAGGTATTCCTCCCGCTAATACTTGTACAGCCTCATGAGACACACTCCGGTAAGACTCGTTTACCCTCATTAGAGTCGTTCGTTGGATGGTTGCCAACCAGAGAGATTCTGGTACTAGGCAGGAGTTGCATATCTCAGAATACCCAGAATCACCCCATTATAAATCGTAATTGTTGCTGGGTATCGAAGGCCCCAAAATGCACCCCCCGACGCGACTAAGACCGCTTAAGGCTAGTGCCACCCTATTTCTCAAGTATTATAAATGAGGGGTCACATTAAATCCTCTTCCGATTCTTACACCAAGATAAGTGACTTCCTCGCTGGGACGAATTCTGATACCTTCAGTACATATGTTTATTGGATGTGCCCTGTCCGTCTTTCCTCTTAGCAGTCCGTCTTACATTGCTTGCGTCTTTCAGGTTGCCATTCTCAGCTTCTTACTATCATACCATCGCACAGTGGGCCGTATATCAGTTCTAACTGGAAAAAAAAATTTTCGTTCCCAATTTCTATTTTTTTTTAGTCACACTGTTTGGGGAAAATGTTTAAAAAAATTTAGGACAATGAATTTTCAATATTTTGGAAAAAAAAAAAAAAAAATGGTTATTTTTGTAAAAAAAAAAAAAAAAAAAAAAAAAAAAAATTAAAACAATCTCCTATGAACTTCTACCCATTACAATCAATAAAATAAACCACGATTCATTAATCCGGACAAATACTCTCGATCTATCGTTGTCAACAAATTCGAGGTCCCAAAACCAGGTTTTGGCCTATCCACAACTAACCCCATCTATCTTTTAAAATATAATTGAATTTTTTCTTTTCTATTTTTCAATTCGGTCTTCTCAGATTCAATTCCTACTACACATTCCTTAATATGAAGCCGATAACTTATGTGCAAAAAGCATTCGAAAGTCCTAATCCAAGGACGGAGAGTGGGCAGAACAAAACTATAATTCTAAATATAATCCAAAAGTATAATCTATTCAATACGTTCAAAAATATATTCGTTCTTTTTTTCATTAGAACTCTTCCATAAAGAAAAATTTCTAATCGAGGAACTGTTAACGTTGTACCTGAAAAGGAAAATCCATCAAATTATAAAAATAGTAGACAATTGCAGCAGATATGTGCTAGTAAAGTTAGTATTCAATACAAGTGTTAGTTAACAACTATTACGGAACCGGTGTCATGCGGTGGCATGTTAAAAATATTGTAATGAAATTAAAATTACACATTAAATTGGTTTATTCAAAACAATAAAATTGCTAAATAAAGTATTAACAAATAAATAGTGATATCGTCAATGTTTAATAAATAAAAAAACTATTTCAGTCCCTACGGCTCAAATAAAACCAGCATTGACACTGAAAACAGTAACGCAATTGTTAGTATATAGATGCATTTTCTTTCGATTAAAGCTTGTATGGGATTAAGGCAATGGTATTCATAAAATCCTTTAGTGAACGGGATTCGGTGATATGTAACTGTTTGCTATGATTTATTTCCACTCAAAATTCATTTTTCGTTATACTGTAGAGGTTAGCAATGGCAGTTATTAAGCTGCTGATTTCTGCTGGAAAAGTTAATATTGTCTGCTACTAGTGTCTGTAATTAAAAAGGTTTGAAGACGGTGTCACGCGGTGGCATTTCAAAAATATATTAGCGAAGTTAAAATTAAGCGTTAAATTTGCTTATTTAAAAGAGTAACATTTGTAAATATAGTTAACAATTACAAATGAAAACCACTACTTATTTGCAATAATGTCGTTCATCCATAATATTGGATTATATCGTTGGATTTCCAAAAAAAATTATTTCAGTCACATTGAATCTGGGCACTATTGGGTCTTTATTTATTTTTCTTTGGCGCTGCAGAGTGATTAAGCTCATAATATTAATGAAATCCTTTAATTTAATATCGTTCTTATTAACAGTGAATCGAAATTGATGATTCGTTGATATGACTTTTTTCCACTTAGAATACGTTATTCGATCCACTGTGCATATTCCTACAAGAGTGGCGCACTGTTCTTTTATTCCAGCCCTGCTGTTGGATGCCACTATGACAGCTAAATCGTCGACATAAGACGTGGCAGGGAAATGCTCTTCTTCGAGGACACTTAGTATTTCATCAAAAACTAACTTCCAAAGCGCTGGACCAAGAACTGAACCTTGGGGGCATCCCCTCTCAATAGAAGATTCTAGTTGTTTGTTTGTTTTTTTCGTTTAACGTCACTTTATCCTGCTATGGCTAATCGGACGATGCTACGGTGGGAGTCCTAAATTTTGCCTATCCAGGTATAATTAGGATAGGGATCTTTAACGAGTACCTGACATCGCACAGGCTCGGGACCCTCATTTTACGTCCCTTCCGAAGGACGGCATAGCTAAGGATTTTTTACTCCCTTTAAAAAATCCTAAGGTCATCTGCCGGGCTGCGAACCCGCGATCTTGGGTTTGGTAGGTTGCTATGCTAACCACTACACCACAGGTGACCCCTAATAGAAGCTTCTTTCTCATAAGAGCTACCTCGAATCTTTACCATCCTGTTCTGAAGGTAGCTGCTTATAAGGGTAAATAAGTTACTAGAGGTTTCGTATTTCTGCAGCTGTTGAAGAGCAAGTGGCCACCAGACGCTGTCAAATGCAGAGGATATATCAAAGAGCAACAACATGCCATACCGCTCATTCTCTGTAGGGCATCAATTGTTCCTTCACCTTTCCTAGAGCCAAATTGCTGTGGATGGCTTGCTTTTGTAAGTATTGGCTGCAGTCTTATCATAATGAGATTCTCCAGTACCTTGCTCATCGCCGGAAGGAGACATATAGGTCTATACGACTTAGGAAGCTGCTTATCCTTGCTCCCTCCCATGTACAGCTGTCTGAAATCTGCTATCTTCCAGCTTCTCGGAAAATACCCCCCATCTAGGCAGTCATTGACAATTCCCAATAATCTCTCTTCAATATAGGGGATACTACTCTTTAAGAGCGACGTCTATAGAATCGAGCCCTGGAGCACGTTCGGCTTTCTGCCTATCAACAGCAATACGAAGATAGAGGATATCTCATGGAGGGCAGAAGTCAGTACCAGGTGGGTATGTCGTTGTGTGTCTTACATATCCTTCCTCTTCATTATCTTCGGACGGATCGTCTTTTGGATATGTCACTGCAATGTAAATGGTCGCTGATTCTTCAAGGGCATTTGCTTGAACATCTACATGCTAGCATTTGCATAGGAGTCAGTTTTCCCAGAGCATCTCTGTACGGAATATCCCATGGATTCTTGGACAGTAAATTCATATTAGGACCTCCGCTTAGTTGCACTTCGTTTTGGTATGCCTTATCTTTAGCCTTGCACTCATTGCGAAGTGCAGTACACCTCTCGTCACATCTGGATCTCTGGTAAAACCTCCGCGCCTTTTATAATTCTCTCTTCATTGTTGTTAAGGCCGGTGTCCACCATGGAACTGATAGAGCTCTTGCATTTTGCCGTTGGAGAGAATTTTTAGCTGCGTCAAGAATGGCATTAGTCATTTTTGAAACTCTATAGTCCAAGTCATCCGATTCCGCCATTTCCCAATCTTCATCGGCGATTTTTCCCTCCAGTATGGAGTATTGAGTATTGAATAATTTGTAAATTGTTATAATTAGGTTAAGTAACATGATTTTGTATCAAATGTATCAGCAAAATAAACTCCTCTGAATGGAATAAATGTATCATCTTTGATCTCTTATTAATATGAATTTTTTCTGGATCCCTAAATTATAAATTATAAAGTAATGTATTTTATAACAGAGTATCATTAAATAATACAATAAAAAAAAAAAATAATAAAAAGGCATTAGAACATTTTAATTTGACATCAAAAGAAAGATAAAATAATTAATTGATATAGCCGCGAAACTGTTGGTCCGGAAGTGCTCCTGACTTTATCGGCCATACCTCTTTTCTTCAATTCTTTTCTGAGTTCAATATCCGTCTGAATTGAATGAAAAAGTTTTCCTATTGCAACAGAAACCCAACGTGCCTTAGTAAAAAAAAAAAAATTTCTACGTTTTAAAAAGAAGAATTAAAACATTGTGTAAATATCATCCATCTGTCAAACTTAACACATCCATGCGGCCTCAACACATAGCCACAATCGGGAAAAAAATGCACATATATAAATAAAATGGCCGAAGCAAAACTGTCTCTGTCGGCAAAATATCACGTTAGGTTCATAACTTAATCCAGCCAAATTTACTAAAATTATTCCTATGTTCATTACGGCGGTTTTGTAAAGAACTATTTCAACTGGCACTATTTCAACTCCTCAGAATTGAGAATTACAAGCCACTTATCTGTTTATATTTTCATTAGTTTGTATTTTATTATCCTTTTATTTCAAAAATTTCATTTTTTTTTTTTTTTTTTTTTTTTTTGGGGTATGTCAATTAATAAGATTTTTTGAGTTAGTTCTAGATAAATTTAATTACTCTAAAAGCTTCGTGTCTTTTAAGTTCTTACTGGTTAATAAAGTGTAATAAATGTAAATTAAATGTATTAAGAAACCAGTGTATTAAATTAAAGGGAAAGTAAATATATCAATAATAACAATACAACGATTTATAAACATATTATATTATTTTTACTGAGACCTATATACTTAATTAGACCATTTCATTTGTTTCTCTCAATATCTTCCTAATCATTTGGTTGGTAATAGATCCAACCTAAGACATAAATCATTCTTTGAGAGATAAACATCACCTTTGTGACCACTTTATGTTTTTAAAACTACATATCATCATCCATGCTAATTAAAACAAAACGAGGGCTCTATTCATTTAAAGACAAAATAAAATTCATTATGTGGCTAAAAAAAAGTGAATCGGGTCAGACATTAGCTATCGGTGTTAAGTTTGGAAAATCAACAATAATGGGAGGGAATCAAAAATAACTCTAAATCCATCATCAGGGACCCCTTAATCTTAACAGTGAGGCGGGCAGTTTGAGTCGTAAATATTTGAAAAAAGTGAAAAGTGAACTGTTGGAAGATGCTGGTTACACATAATAATTCTTTTAATGAATTTCGATTATCCGAACCTCCCCTGACAAGATTACTACGGATAATCAGCGCTTTACTGTACTATGCAATCAAGCTAAATTGGAAAATATACCTTAATTTCTTAAATATATATAATTGGAAAACAAAATATATTTACAACATTCTTTATATAAGGAAAAATAAGAACAGCTAAATTCAAGTAAAAGAATCAATATATAAAGGTATAAGTACTTATTCCCGACTAATGGTTATTATTGTCAAGAAAAATTAAAACGTAGCTAAATGAATTAATGATAAAAGTATAGTTGACTGTTTGTGAAATATTTACATTTTTAAATATTTAGTTGCCCAGTTATTTGGTTGTACAAACCGGGTAAATTTACCGCTTTTCATATGTTAGTCGGTACCGTTCCTAAAGCTTCAAACTTTACCTCTTAACGTCGCTAGTTGTATATGAATTCAATGAAACAAGCATTGTTATGCGGATCCGAAATGGTACAAACTAACATTTGAAAATTGGGAAAATTCACCCAGATACACAGCAAAGTCAACCCGGCTGACGGTATCTTACCAGGGAATGTATTCTATGGCGATTGAGAATATCAGACAGAAATGCAACGCTGTATTTATCGTGCGTTGGAACGGACTATAAAAGGATGACCAAGTGTGTCTCTGTAGAAAAAAAATATATACAATAAAACATCCAGTATGTTTGTTTTCAGTTATTCAATAAATGTTATTACATTTTTACAGTCGATCCAACATGATTTTAAACAACATTCAATTACAGATTTACGTTCAGTAATGAGTCATTCAAATGTCCAGTCTTGTTTTTGTAATAATAAATTAATTCTTTTTGAGGAAAATTGAGAAAAAATTAATAATCACTAATAAACACATTGATTCATTAAAATATTGCACTCCCCCCATGGACAACCTCCCAACGTGACGGTTAATTCCAGGCTGTTCTCAAAAATATATTAGACCAGACCCGAACGATTTTGTATTCAAGTGCCTCGTCACAAGCACATTTTTAAAAACCGAAATAGTGCCTTTCGCTTAGAATATGCATCTTGTCCAACAAAGGACACATTTTTCTTTAGCTCTAGTAATTTTCAAATTACGTTTGTAATAATAAAACAAAACAACTGAATACCAGTTTCCACTAAATTTATTTTGACTGGAACTTTGGAACGCATCCCTATTTTCCAAAGGGAGAAACCTATTTGTTTTATTGTAAGTAGGTAAAAGAAATTTTGAATGCCATTATATATCAATACCAATATGAACACAAATTAAGGAAACTAGAGAACCTTGTATACGAACTAATATATATATATATATATATATATATATATATATTTTATATAGCATATATTTTATATATATTATATGAACAAAGAATCGCGAGTGACACCTATAATGAAATAATCAAACCGAAAATATTCTGCAATGATGAATCATTAGAAAACTGTTCAAAACCAATCCAGAATTTTAGAATACCATACCCAGATAAATGTTTCCATTTTAAATTTGTTCAATAGAAATGAAACAAGCTTCCTGTCATAGGGAAAATCTAGAGGAGCCTACCTTCCAGCTCACCTCTACTATAGAGATCAGGTCCTGGCTCACATCTTTCTCAAGTCCGTTCCCCTCCTGAGGTGAGTTCCAATATATTTGATTTTTTCTCTTACATTAAAAAAAAAATATATATGTAACAAAATGATGATGTTTTGAAATGTTTTTATATTTTTAGAACTGATGATGAAAGTTTAATACTAAGTTTTTATGGTATATTACATTCGGCATTCTGCCCCATAGTTTTGAGTCCAATATCGTAATATTAACCAAAGAATATTTCCATACAAAAGCTTCTCTATAAATTGTGAATTCAAGGTAATAAATTTCGAAAGAGCGCACACGCAATCTTCTCAAGGAGGCAAGCCAAACAAGAATAACCCAAATATGGGAGAAAATTGAAAATTCGAATTTATGATACAGTTCTATGTTCCTCAACACATGAATATTTTTGTACAATGATATATGATTCCATAGATTTGAGACATATGATTTCATTAATAATTTCTCAACAAAAATTAATCAGTTGGTTAAAACGTTATATTTAGGAACTAATTTCCACAACCTATTGCCAAAGGGATATATTTAGTCAGTATTAAGGTCATTCTTGTCACAGTATGATTGTACACAATTTTTATTTTTATTTTTTTTTAATATTTTGAATATTTAAAAATACATTATCCACTTCTATTTTATATATGTATATAACGTATGTATGGATTCATTACCACCTCTACAATTACTTCCCTTAAACGTAATTATAATATTTGGCCAAAAAATAAAATTTGTCCTACATAAAGTACTGGCATTCATGTAACAAATATAATATTTATTAATATTATTATAACTTTCTATTAAAAATTCAACCACAAACAGAGCCCATCTGTGACACCAATCACATGTTTTATAATTCGGAATTTTATAAATATTATTAAACAAAGTCTTTAAAAAATTTGGGTAATACGCATTCGCTGGACGGAAACAAAAATTTTGATTAACCTAACTTTTGTGCTGGCAACGAGATACTTTAAGACGAAGAAGCTTGTTCAGGCTTGGCAAATAAATTTTTTAAGGAAGGACTTTGAAATTCGCTTTCATGGTAAATATTAATTTAATTATTATAACAGTAACAAGGTTATTAATGCTAACCAAGAATAAATGTGTTTATATGTAATTGTGATTTTGAACATCATACAAAAAATAAAAACTTCTTAAATAACCTGGTTGTGTCTTTTTTTATTTCAAGAACATCGATAGTAAATCTCTAGTAATGAATAATAAACAGCAGAAATTGTGATGTTTACTTTTATAAGAAAATCAAGTAAAAAAAAATATATACTCGACACTTGAGACCGTAACTCACATTAAAGTTAATAATTAGATTAAACAATGAGATCACATATAATATATTACATAAATGAAAAAAAAAAAAAATATATATATATATATATATATATATATATATATATATATATATATATATATATAGTTAAGCTCCGCGGAAAGGGTCAGTTTATCAGACGCCGGTTAAGAGAGGTTCAACAATACTTATTAACCATAATGTGTAAGCAAATTAGGACTGATGAATTAATTGCTACTTATATTACAATTGTTTTATTTTAAAACTAGTTTATCTTCAGATAACGGAGCATTTATCTTCAGTTCTAACAGCAATCTGTTAGGTCTCATCAGAACTGACGGTTAATGTTTAGCATTCCAAACTAGTTTTCAAATAAAAATAATCCCAATAGAAGTGGCAATCAATTCATCAATCTTAATTGTATTGATCCTTCTATACCATCATGGTGTACCTCAAGTATAAACAAATATTTGGGAATCCACCGTCAGTCAAGTAGTTATTTAGAAATGATTATTTTTGTCATATATAAAAATGAATAGGTTTATTAAATGTTAATTCTAAATTTAAATAATTAATTAGCACATAGCTATGTTACAAAAACATACCCTGTTTACTAAAGCGCTATTAATAAATTTTTAATTTTTTTTTTCTTAGAACTGTATTTGAATTTTCCTGAAAAATCTTATACCTTATACCTTTTCCAAGTTTACTTAAGCCTTTTACAGAATAGTTTAATCATTATCTAATCATGTTCAATCCATTTCCATATTTATTTAATATTTTCCAGTTTAATCTTTTTCCATTTTAATTTAGACTTTCCCATTTGTATTTCAACTTTCGCATTCATATTTAAGCATTTCCGAATCATGTTTAATCTTTTTCCACTCTTCTTTAAACTATTATGTTTATTTTACACCCTTTTGTTTACATTTTTAGTCTTTTTCGCTTTAGGTTGAACCAATTTCTGATTTTATTTAAACTTCTTTTAAAAAAAATCAGGGCCCAAAGTTTTTACGGAAAATTTTAAAATAAGGATAGTAATCATCAAAACGTCATATTCTGAAAAAAATGAAGTTTTATTAGTTACTAAACAGTACAGTAATGTAAACATAAAATAAAGCATGCAATATTTGTATATAAAATACTATAAAACTGAAAGACAATTTATCCTACTAAATCGTACGAAAAGAGTAAAGATACTTCTAGTTAAGACATTAATTAAAACATCTACTGTGAAAATAATAAAAAAAAATAAAATGAGGAGTAAACACGTGGAATTTTATTGCGTTTTTACATAATTGTACTGTTTGTATGCTGGATTGTTGGAATATAACGTTTTGATGATTATTATCTTTCTTTTAAAATTTCTTCTAAAAATTTAGGTACCTTATTCCATTTAGAAAAAAAAAAAAATTAAATAAAATTGATATGGTCCAACCTAATCCGAAATAGACTAAAAATACATGGAACAGAGTGAAACATGAATGGAATAGTTTAATGTAAAGTAAAAAAAGATTGAACATAGTTGGAAAATGTTGAAATACTAATGCGAAAGTTGAAATAAAATTGGAAAAAGATGAAATATAACTGGAAAAGATTAAATAAATTTGGAAATGATTAAACTATTCTGGAAAATGTATATAGTATGTTTCCCTGGTAGTTTTTTCGCAACGTTCTAAGCGTAAAATGCAAAAATAAAAAATTTAGATGAAAAATAATATAAATGAAGAGACTTATTACTATATATCAAGACTTTATATTGTAAATTAAATTGTACATAGGAATAAAGGATGACAGTAGCTGGCTATTGTAAAGTACCCGTGCTTCACCAAAGCCGCAAGCTCACGTTGGCGCCAAATAAACCATTAGAGCATTACCGAGAAATCAGCTATTTCAATCCCTTCTCGATTATCAATGGAACTCAATGCTCATTCGCCAGGCTTAGTTGCTCATTTACAATTTACTACTAAGAAATTATAGGCACCCAATTAAATAATAAAGAAAAACAGGTTAGAAATTGCAATAGTACTATGAAATATCAAATTTGAAACAAATATTAAAGCAATTAGGATTGATGGATTAATTTCCAATTCTAGTGAAATTATTTCATTAAGAAACTAGTTTCATTCATCATTAATTCTAAAACATACAAAATTTTGTAAACATGTATCTTTTACAACTCATGATAAATGTTTAACATTCAAAACTAGGTTTAAAAAAAATAACTTCAACAGAAGTTGCAATTAATTTATCGAACTTGCATTGACCATTTAGTACCACCATGCGTACCTCAAGTAAATATTAAAACACTTTAATATTGATTTAAGAGACGATATTAAGTTATAAACTGTTTCTTTTCTCTTTTTTTTTCTTTTTATTTATTTCTCTTTTCTTTTTTTTTTTGTAAAATTACCTCCTATATTTATAAAAAAAAATTTTAGAAACATGATTCACGATTGAACTTCTATATCAGTCACTCTTGTTAATCTAAACCTTTTAACTGCTAAAAAAAAATGTTTTTTTTTTCATTTATTGATATTTACAACTGTACAAAAGCATATATGTTCGCGCAAATCGGCGCTTTTGGAAAAGAGAAAAACTTTAATATACCGTATATTGACGCACTCTATGAATTTCCGGTGCAACAAGCCCTTATCTGCGTTAATCCCTACTAGAATATTCCTCTTTCTTCTAGCATCTGTGCTCCAGTACGCACCTATTCAAATTGCCTAAGACCTCATGGTCTTCCATCGCTTCTTTGACCAAGGCGAAATAGCCTTCCAGGACCCTGTTCCTCTTTTAAAAGTGATCTATGTATTTCCGGTGCCAGTCATTAAAGATTTAGTTATTCCCTTAATGAGTGGTGATACTAGAGGAGGAGAGCCTGAACAAATATTGCAGCCTGAGAGAATCATTCGCCAGACGATTTCGGAGGCCTCTGTACAGATCGTAGGCGGCAGTAACAAGGTAAGAAGTTTCTTATGTATTATTTTTTTATGCTACCTTCTCAATAATATCTCCCCAAGGGTGCAAAACCTCGCTTTCATATTTTCCCATACAGTCCATTTTCTAGAGGCCGAGGCGGGTTTTCCGTTTCGGACATTACCATTTTTTTCCAATACAATATATATCAAGTAAATGTGTTGATAGTGAATACAATGGCATGTAAATAACTTGTGAAGAACTAAGGAACATTAAGGTCTTTATGAATAAGTTTATTGGTCACAAAGTAAGGAGCATTGAGGATTTTTCGAAGGATTTTGGATTGCAAGGATTGGATACGAGATGAATTGGATGGTTTAGTGGAGCCCTACAGCTCAACTCCATAGGTCCAAATAGGTCTTATCACAGTCATGTAAATGAGTCTTTTGTAATTATTTGGGAGCTTTGATCATTTGTCTAGTAAATGTTGAAGTAGTCTGTAACGACGAGCAGTTTCTTGTCGTTTTAGGCTTGTATGTGGATTCCAAGTAAGACGTTTGTCCAAGTGGAATCCTAGGTAGCGGATCTGTTCAACAGGGATTAGTGGAATATCATTAAAGGATACTGTAAGACAGGAAGTCGTAGGTTTACGACGGAGGGTAAAGGTTATTTGTTGGGATTTATTTTTATTCTCCTATTTCGACGCCATTCTTGAAGGCTTAGGATATGGGATTGGAGTGTTTGGAAGACAATGAAGGGATCATTGTTTACTGATAACACACATGTGTCATCAGCGTAAGTGGTGAGGACAGTGGTAGGATGAGTCGGGATATCAGCTGTATACACGGTGTAGAGGATAGGACCTAGGATACTACCTTGAGGAACTCGGGAAGATTGGGTAAAGAGGGAAGAATAGGAAAAATTGTGGTTTACTTTGAAGGTTCTGTACTGAGATAGGATCGAATAATAAGGAAATATGTAGAAGGTAGGAAATGATGGAGCTTATAGAACAGTCCCGTGTGCCAGACTCGGTCAAACGCTTGTTCTACACCAAGAAAGGCTCCCGTGCGGTACATTCCGCGCTCCAATGCAAAGGAGACAACATCCACCACACGATGACATTGCTGGATTGTTGAGTGTGATGTACGGAATCCAAACTGGTGATCTGGGATTACGTAATGGGATTCTAGGATAAAAAACTATTTAAATTATGAAGAAGTTTTGATGATGGGATTTTATCCTAAAACATTTTGCTTGGATTTTTAAAATAAAAATAAGAAAAATTCTCCGACCACACTGTTTATCAATTACAAATTGAGTTTTTCTTTCTAATAGGGTAAACCAGACAGTTATTAACATCTCAGATAGATAATGACACCGTAATCTTTAATTTTAAAAAAATATTCTTTTGACCTTATTTTCAGGCTCAAATAAATTGGGAAAATGTTTCTTGTGTATCATATAAATCAGCTGTTAAAATATTTTCAAAATTTAAACACATACGAAGGTAATGCAACCTTAATAAAGAAGGCTACTAATTCAGTGATTTATAGTTAATTTGTTTTTAATCGTCTAAATAATTTAAGGTTAATAAAGAATATTTTCAATAAATTCCAAGTTGATTCGACTATATTTTTGTTGAATTTACACTATATGATATTGTCTTAGCGATGTCAATAACTGTCTGGTTTACCCTATTTGATACATACACATATATATTTTTAATATATACTGATAGTGATATACAGATAAATGTGAGTAAATGTATTTAAATAACATCCAAACGACTACTCACTATGAGCACTTCAATAAAAGTTACACATTAGAAGATATTTCGGCCATCTTCTTTTCAGACGCCTCGGAGGATTATCAAGTTAGGAGACTAGTAGATTCGAGTGGGTATGAAGTTTACTATGAAATGAGAGATATCTGGTTTGGGCCAAATAAGCAACAGTTGGAACATTAAGATCTTTATGGATAAGTTGGGTTGTGACTTAATAAGGAACATTGAGGATATGACGAAGAATAAAGCCACATTAGAATATGTTGTCATAATATTGCTCTAGAACACAGAACAGAAACGACGGATGAAATAATTAATGTTTATATTAATATTTCACTGTTCCAATTTTTTTTTATCGGATTTAGAAGAAAAAAATTCTACATTTAATACATTAATTAAAAATAAAGTATTGGGACATAGTATTTTATAATTGGAGTGTACTTACGTCCTCTAGCCAGAACATTGGATAAGATTAGTATAAAAAAATACCTGAAAAAAAAAATATGTTAATTGAGTCAATATTATTCGTTTAACAACAAAACATAGACTTAAAAGAAGCGAAATCATAAAAAGTTCAAAGAATTAGGATACATGATTATTTGTATTTTTTCAGTGAATGAGTTGGTTCAATGGGTTGGTGGCCTGTCCGAATAAGCTGAGGGTTCTTATATGCTCTTGCTTTGAGTGGGTTCCAGAAGAAATGTACAATCTTTTTCCGAAAGGGGAAATTCAAAAATATATTTACGGAAAATAAATACATTTTATTTTAGCTTACAGTAATTATACATGCAAATGTATATTGCATACAAATGATCTCAATTAAACTTATAACGTTTTCCAATGTTTTTTGTAACACTTTAATTGAAGTTATTAAGCATTATACACCGTTATCGTAAACCTCAGTTGAAAATGAATTTTTTTTTTATTGCAATCTTGATAAAATCAAAATAAAAAGTTTAAGGACTATATACTGCCTGAGAGGAACTTTTGTTTAAAGGTGATATATTTTAGTAAAAATACATTTTAATTTAATATTTACGATCAGGAAAGCAACAACAGACAGGATGTTTACAATAGGATTCAATATAGATTGAACAAAGGATCGTTGTTCTACTCTAAAATATTACATATATTTGTTAAGGATTTTCGTTAGCGAAACAGTAAATGAATTTATGAACTGATTTAAATTTTCTTACTTTAATTTTTTTCAAAATCGTATTTAAAATTTCCTTCTTCCAACTTTTATTTTCCTTGAATAGGTGTTGGGCCAATGATTTATTTTCCTTACATATTTACAATTAGGAATCCTGCAAGTCACTGTTTGTGGAAATCATGCAGGAAACATTATTTTTGTGATTATATCATCAAAAAGCAATTCATAAAAAAGTCGTTTAAGATGATATTATTATCCTATATCTCTTTCTTCATCCAGCACCTAAATGAAAATATATTAGCCTCACAATTACTAGATAATTTTAGAAGAAAAAAATTTGCTTTGCGATTTCAAGAGTGTGTGTGTAATTTACTTCTAGTAGGAAGTTAGTTGCTGGTAATTGGAGCTGCAGAAGCATACATAAGCGAAGGTGTTGACTGCTGATGAAACCCTGTAATGAAATTAGCGACGGGATAAAAAAGGAAAGGGGAAGGAAGCCTGGCCGTAAATAGTCGGTTAGCGGCCTTTATCGAGTTTGCCTGACTCGGTTCCAATTGTCCCTCAACCCTTGATACATCCAACTGGTTACTTCATTAAGTCCCTTACCAAGGTGCAAAACTTTCATTATTAAGGTTTTCCCCTTCACCCAGATCTCATTTAAATCAGTCTTCAAAAAGTTTAAAATGAAAATAATTTTATTCTGTTTCGTTTTTACTTCCAAGTTATGAATACCATTACAATCCAGTGGCTTTAGGGAACCAACCATTGAATAGTGATGAGATTGTTTCATTTGGTTTGAGATAATATTATCTTGTTACGCCGCCACTCTCCAATTCATTGCACTTCTACTTCCATCAGCAGAGCCCATTCTCTTTCATAGACTTCCTCAAGTGCTTCCACCGAGGTTTCATGAGAAACGTTTATAGCTAATTAGAAAGACAAATGGTCTCTCCCAAGTTCTCAGATCAAATGCTGAGATAATTAATGGAGGGATAAAAATCTCTGAGAGAAAGGAATTCGTTGAAATATTCCACCACTAGTTAATAAAAACTTAACAATAGCAAGTGTGAGGGGTCCTCTTATCCACATTATTCCTAAACTAAATCAAGAGCCATAAAATTTATATCAAGTCAGCACGATAATCAATAGGTCGCTTCGTTTTCAAAAAGACGTTTCCATTCGTGTAAAGCCATTAAAATTGTAGTATATACCGAGAATATAAAAAAAAAAAAAGGAATGTATTTTAATTAAAGCTGTAGTAAATGATAGCTTAACGAAAGAAACAAACGATTCACAAGGACAACCATTATCCCATACCTAAAGACTTGTTGAGGGCAGTTAGGCAGTTCCACCTAGGAAAGGTATAAGTGAGTTAAAATAATTAAATGGAAGGTTGACTTGGACTGAGCAATATTCAGGAAGAGCTAGAGCTAGGTGGACTGTTGACCGCGAAAGGGAGCCATAAAAGGGATTTAAAGGCTAGTAATAAATTTTAACGTGGACGACCTCCTTCGAGATCTTGCCATCCACTATTCATCTGTCCTTGTTTCCTCTCCACCCTATCCACCATCTTCTATTTCATCTCTCACCAAGCGAGCTATCTGTATTCAGAACGGAACTGTTCAACGACATTTGTATAGAAAAATTATAATTATCTGATTTACAAAAGTTGATTGTTCCGGCCTTTTGATAATTGTAAAATAAAAAAAATAATAAACGACTACTGCAATTTCAACTTCTTCTTTTTACTTTCCTTTTATTTTATTTTTTTTTTTACATTTTTTTTTTTGAGGGGCCTCATTTTTTGAAGTTTTAATATCCAACAAAAATGAAATACTTGCTGTTGTTTTTGAAAACTATACTGTTGTGACGTATCTTGCAATTAGAATATGCACATGGATTACCTGATCAAAAGAACCCAAATGTAACTTGTGAAGCAACTTCCCATTGTTAACACTCATATGCTAGTTCAATGTAAGATACAACAATTTCATTATCACCGAAAATAAGGATCCTTCATAATTATGAAAACAAGGAGGGCATTGGAGAGCCTTAAAGGGATGATAAATATCGTAATTTAGAATTTCTTTTGTTAATTACTTCAGCTCAATATTTTAAATTTGTTTATTTAAATATTTTGTTTATTTGATTTTCTTTTTCATTTTATGAAGTTTGCTGGAATTGCCATTTTAGTATTTTTTTAACTTTCTCCTTGTCTCAAAGAAGTTATTATTTTATTTTTAGAGAAATAAAACTAATATTTGATCAAAACGAAGAAAAACAATCGACCTCTCAAAACAATCGATAAATCAAACTTTTTTTTTTTCAATACTTTCATGTTGGGAAGATTGAAGAAACCTATTGGATTGAACCGACTTGATGAAAGAACAACATATGGTCGACTAAAACAACAAATGGTTTTTCAGTGTGATTCCTTGTGACAGGTTACTTTTTTATTATTTTTTTTTTTGTTTTTAATCGTAATTCATATAATTTTCAACCAAGCTGAAATAAACTAAGCTTGGTTTTATTTTAGATGATTTTTTTTTAATATTATTGCTATACATTTAATTGATACAATTATAATCTGACACACTGAAGAGCAATAATTAATGATGATATAAGAACAATAACGATAGCAGACTTCAAAATAATGAAAACACTTTCATATATATTACCTAAATTCAGTCACGCTAAGGACTGCTGATCTGCCACTACCCGCACTTGTGGAAGGTTATAAAGAGTTCCAAGAAATTATACTTTCCTCAAACTTGTATTTGTCGGAAGCGGTTCAACAAAAGCTTCTAACTGCAAACAGTCCGAATATGATATTAGAAGCTGACCATTGCGAACTGTCAACATATAAATTTTACAAGATATCTGTGAACGTTTATACTTTAATCTTTGAAGAACGGACATTAAAGAAATGTGTCGAGCTGAACAAGGACTGAACTAGAAGTATTCAATCATGCACCACGATATGTTCTTACTTACATAGCGAATGGATTATATTGTCATTGTTATAATTGTACAACAAATAAGACAATTCATTATCAAAATTTCCGAGTGATCCGAAATAAGAAAAATAAATCCTAGACACCAAACGATTCAATCTGAATACGGGGTAACCCTGTTATGCACAGGGTTTGACTGGAGGCTCATCCTACTACTGTCCCTTAAAGAGGTAAATAATGTATCGATCATATCCGTGAGAGCCAATCAGGTAAATCTATATTACTCTAGTCTTCAATGCTCACGCAATCCAAAGTTAGAAAGAAGGCCGGGCCAAACAGTTCCTTTCTAAGTTCTCGGCTGTACTACTATTACTTCGATACAAGTGTAAGGTCAAATAACAAACTTCTGTTGAGGTTTTTAGTTTCTGCCTTGGAGGTGGCTAACGGGAGACGGAGGCCCTAGGAGTGCTTACTGTTGTACCTTTGTAGCGAGCGGTTTTAAAGAAAGAAGACTTCTTTCACATAATGGCTGAAAATAAAAACCAATAAATGGATGAAAAAGGCAAACTACCCGTTTTACATGACGTTATATTAATTAAATTTACGATTGATTTCTTAATGTATAATTATTTATTGAATCAGATATAAGAATTCGATATAAGAATCAGATATAGGAATATAGCAATTCCAAAACCAGCTAAGTCCAATTTAAAGATTTTTTTTTTCTTCTTTTATTGAACAGTTTTTCATCTAGACTAATCATTAGGTAAAACGTTTTCTCAAAAAAAAAAAAAATTATAAAGCCACGGCCGTACAAAAAATAATTTCCCTTCCTAATCCAGTCTCACAAGTATCTTTAGCGACCAGTTGTGAAAAGTTATAAAAAAATGGACTTAGCAGGTTTTGGAATTCTACGCTAAATGTAAGGTCTTAAGCGAAAACAAATATTAAAAAAACAAAACCGTAGATATCATTAAAAGGGTTAGAATACTTTATCTATTATTACCTTTTTTGGGCGTGTTGTAGATTCACTATATCAACCCAATTTCTATAATTTTATTGTTTTTTTTATTTTTATAAGTTTAAAATAAAATAAACTATAATTGACCTTGAAAAAACAAAAAAAAACAACAATCCAATTTTATTAAATAGTAAAATATATTTTAGCATCATTAATTTATATTATGAATTGATTTTTTTTTAATTCCAAAACGCATTAAAATTAGTTTACCCTAGTATATTTATTTGTCTTATATTAATAAATCGGTTGAAGGTAACATTTCATTGTTCATGTGAAATAATCATTCTAATGATGGTTTGTGGGCCAAAGCTGAAATAAGTTATTGAGGAAAAGCTGAATTCAAATTCTAGCTAGGACAGAAAAAATTATCTGCTAGATACTGGATTGAGAATCGACTTAGAGGCCATCAAAGGGTTTTGGTCTCCATTAAGTTGATATTGCACCTTCCAACGACCTGTTGGAGGGAGGGGGTAGCTATCGAGCCCCTTCCCTGGATACAGAACAAAATTGTCTCTTTCACCCTACTCCACCCACTATCTCCTTGCAGTTAGACGATTCAAACGACATAAAATCAAATAAAAAAAAGTTGACGTAGTTTCCCAGAACAAGCTTCTATATAGCAGTGCATGATTTACCCTTCTCAAATAAAAATGATAAAAGAAAATGAAAAACTTCCAAAGTTAGAGTCGAGTTTATAACGAATACTCACGGTATGGAAGGTTTCGTGTCTGGCGAGAGACTTTGTTGGAAGTTGGTGGGTTGCAGCATCCCCACTGCATAACTTAGCGGCTTAGATAAACCTTTAAATATCTTCTGCGTGCCGGCGAGGGAAAAAATTAAAGTACACGATAGAAAGTCAATAAAAGCAGGTTTCATGTTGCTGTCCTATATATTTCACTCAAATTTATTAATAACTACATTCATACAGAAAAAGCTATAAAAAATAGCTAAATCTGTTGTTGTTTAGCCAAACACGTCTAGTAGAACAGAATTGTTTCAGGTAAACATCTTAGACTTGGATTTTGATGTGTTTGACAGAAAACAGTTGTGTGGATGAGTATAATTAAATATCGAGGTTCACAAGGTCTTTTCCCTACTGTTATTCAAAGGTTTTTATAAACAAGGCGTTTATCATTAAACCAACATTTACTCCATTTACACGTATTCACTTTGCCATATACAGTCATTTAAGCAATGACTTTATTGTGCAGGACTTTTAACTTTAAAAAGCCTGCTCTTAGTAAACCTTAGGCTACAACAAGGATAGAAAAACTCTGAAATTGTTATGACATATATGTATGAAGAAGAAGGTGTATGTCAGGTTTGTTAAAAAAAACTTTTGTATGTTGATGTAAAAATAAGAAAAGAACTGGAAATTTATCAGTATATAAGAAATATACATTCTTTAAACAACACTTTAAACAAAAATATAAAATATCTTGATATCGAACATTTGATTCATTAGTTTGCATTTAGTGTTGATATTCAGTCCCTTCCAGAGAAACTCAAACTATACTATAGATAGAGTGTATACACCATTAGAACAATATTTCGAAGGATTCCCACTCAGCAAACAATACATGCAAATCATGACTATTGATTACGAATTGATAATAGAGCTGATGAATACATGCTGAATACATTAGAGGAATCCTATATATCAGGTACTTTTTAGTCAATTAAATTTAAGTTACAGATCTAAATAAAGAAGAAAACCTCAATTCCATTGAAACAATACTACACGCTACCCACATTATAAGGACTTAAAATATTGTTTATAGATTCCTCAAGCTAAAACTTCTTACTTTACTTTCAAAATTCATTTATTTTATAAAAATAATGTTGGATTAGGGGGCTCAGCTAAAGCAGCCGATTTATCTTTTATTTAATTCCTTAGTTTAAAACCCGATTTACCAAATCACTGATAAAGTTATCCATAACGATCTGAATTACCCATCATACTAGATTCCTAACCCTTCACATTTAACTCCTTGAGTGCTAGTTTCTCATGTTCTTCCTATTCGAGTCCCGAGTATCCTTCGCCCAAATAAGTGTTGAAACCATACAACATGGAAATTTTATTGAAATGTTACAAATAAAAAGCTGCTTCACAACTCAAAATTATAACTTTTCATTGTGTGTGTGTGTGTATACACAATGAAATATGTAAAATGTGTATATATATATATATATATATATATATATATATATACAATGAAATATTCTTGATTATAAATATATTTTTTAAATATACATATATATATATATATATATATATATATATATATATATATATATATATATATATATATATATATATATATAATATAATTATTCACCATAAGCTAAATAATTTTAAAAGAAATATTAAAGAAATGATAACCATAGAAAAATCGTTTAAAATTTAAAAATCGCGCAATAAACAAAAAATCAGACGTTCAAAATCTCAACACCTGTTATTCCAATTTAATACATTGAGACCAATAATATACATTTACATTAATATACATCATATAAATCATTCATCCATTTATTGGTATAATACACCGAAATATGAAAATCCTTTTTGTACCTGCATCTTGGGAATACCACCTGTCCATTTAACTTCCTTATAACTTAATTTTTCCTAGGGAATCCCCCCAACCGTTTAACTGTTTTTCAAAAATTCCCTAGGTCAGTTGTGTACTAAAATTGTTAGAATTCAGTTAGTCGATAACATATCCACCAGTAACATTGTAAGTAGTTTCCTACTCCTCTATATTATATATATTTTCATTATTCTAACACATTTTGTTATATACTTATATTGTAGCTAACTTTATGTTTTGAAATAACTTATATAACTTATATAATTTTATTCTAACATGTTTTTTCAATGTAGGGCATGATTATGAGAACTATCTTCTCGAAACGCCGCTAAATTAGTTGTTTTTATTTATTGACTGAACCTCAAGAACCTTACTAAACATTTAATATTAACAGTCAAGAAATTTATCCATATATATATATATATATATATATATATATATATATATATATATATATATATATATATATATATATATATATACAATGAAATGTCATAATTTTGAGTTGTAAAGCAGCTTTCTATTTGTAACATTTCAATAACAGCATGTATATATACTTATATGTACATATACTTATATGTTTTAAAAAAACAATTGTTAGGAAAACAAATGTCAAAAACAAAAAAAATTTAAATTTATACGATGTATACTTATTGAGGCAAATTCATTGGCATCGGATATGCTGAGCTTGATTAACTTGGTTTTTTAATTATCACTCATATTGGCAGCATCTGACTGGGATTTAAGGAGATATTGAAATAGGAGAGTTTTGAATGAGTTTAAGGAAGAAGCATGTATAATTTCAGGAGGGTAGTGTAGGGTAGTATCATCGAGTTCCAGATGGTAGTGGATCGAGCTTGGAAGGAGAGTTAGCATATAAAACATAATTTGTAATTAAAAATTGCATTCTGGTGTAAAAGGATGGTTAAATGGATAGTTCCAAATTCTGTATATCTTAATAGGCCTGATTTCAGTAAAGCTACGTTCTCACGGAGCAAAAAGACGAAACCGTGACACCCCTTCGTTTTCTCGTTCGTAATGCTTGCCTGGAGTTGGGGAGAAAAGTGAACTAGCCGAGAGTCGTGGACCGTTCACACGGCCATGATTCAGATTGCCCCTTGAAACCTACCATGGAGGAAAGTTGTGCAGTTTTGAGTTCAGAGTTTATTGATATGTTGGCAAAAAGACTGAGAGAGTCACGTGAATGATTAAAAAAACGGAAGAAAACGCGTTGTTGGGTCAGAAACTGGATACTCGCAAGAAAAATCATCGAATATTAATAAAGCAGTACCCTTAAGGGCAACAATGGCGGAATATCCTTCCACCATATTAAAATCGTTAAATATTAAAAATATTTTAATACAGTAACCTTAAGGACAACAATGGCTGAACATCCTTCGGATAACTTAAAAACCGTTAAATATTTTAATATTAATAAAACACTACCCTTATAAGAACATCAGTGGCGGAATATCGTTCGGATCCTGGAATATTTCAACATATTATCCATTTTTGTTCTAAATAAACCACTTGTTAACTTTCTCGACTGGCGTGGTCCACGCCTGAAAATCAAACAGGTTTGATACCGAGCGTGAGCGGTCGTGGACTCCCTTCTCTCTAGATGACGTCAGAGGCAAACTCACGCCACCTCGTTCAGACGGAGGAAATTCCACGAATGCGTTGATCACGCTAGCGTGCCACGCCTCGTGAGAACGTAGCTTAATGCATGTGATGATTTTGTAATAAATTGAAAGTTTCAAACATTTATCTTGTAAATTATGCAGGAGCTGGAAACGGAGAACTTTGTAGTTTGAAAATTTATGAGGATTCTAAGTTATATATTTTTCGTATTTCCTAAATAGTGGGTCTATTCAACAAGGGGTAGTGTAATATTTCATCCCTGCATTTTAAAAAAACAATAGTGAGGTTTACGCTTACATAAATTATTTTTAAAGAAAATGTAAAATCTTTATTCTCTGATTCAGTTTGATCGAATACAAACTAATTTAAAACTATTTCATTCGGAGAAATTACACGTTCAAGATGACGATAAAATAAAATAATAGTATTTGATACAATGTTGCATTTTATTTATCAATTTTAATCAGTGATGTGTCAGCACCAAACTTTTTCGATTCTCGGCACCTATAAATAATTCCTGATATCTATGGTGGAACGTAGGGCCGTTTTTGGTTTCCATAGCAAGTAATATTCGGCCCGGGAGGTGGAAGGAGGGGGCGGGTGACTCCTCAAAGCTCCCTTACTCGCTCCTCTGTCCGGGCCGGCTACTTAGGGAAGGTCTTTACTGCTGATGACCTTTGTCCGTAGTGTGGGGGTGAGTGAAGGGTGCTGTATTGTTTGTTGTAGTGTATGAGTGTGAGTGTACTACACCTTCAACCTGGAGGGCCAGGTGGCTGCCTGCAGCGCTACTCGCTACTTATACTAGTACCAAAAGGTTAAATAGCTATTCCTGGTACCGATACCTTGATTTAAAGATATATTATAATTTTAAAAAAAATATTCCGCATAAGATATAAAAACAAAACAAATCTATTAATAAAATAATAATTAATCGAGAAATAAACTTACTAACATCAGATAGAATTTATAATAATTAATTAATTTTTTTTATTTGAAAACATTTATTTAAAGAAAGTATTACAATCTGCCTCGATGTGGGCAATAAGTAATATGGATGGCTTATGATCCATTCACACAATATTTACAAGAAATAAATACAAAGAAAAGATACAAAATAAAATATAATAAAATAAAATAAGTAAATAATCTCCATATAATATATAATACAATAGAAAAAAAAATAATAATAAAAAAAAAAACAAATTAAATTAAACCTTAAAAATACATTTGTACTTTATTTACAATATATACAAATCCGAGGGATCCCCCAACGAGACTTGTTCCTCCACTTATGGAGGGACAAGCCAGGTCCTGAGAGACCCCAGCGCTTCTCTCTCAGCTGCGTTACTGGTGTAGATAATACCAATGTAGGCTGAGTGAGAGCGCTATAGCACAGTCACTCTAAGCATGAGTGGAGAAGCTGGCCATTGCCAGGACTCCATGTCGAATTTTATAATAGATCTCGAGGCCACTGCCTTTTTAACCTGCGAGGAGGATTATAGGGGTGAGTGGAGCTAGATAGGGATCGTGCTAGTGGATTAGGATGATGGGAAAGTTTTTGATGGAATTTTGAAAATTTGACAGGTATGGATTGTAGGACAAAAGGTATATTAAGATCGTTATGTAAGGTTTTATTGGAGACATAGTAGGGGGCATTTGTTATGGTTCTCAGGAATTTGGATTGGAAGGATTGGATACGTTTGATGTTCGAGTGTTTTGCTGATCCCCAAATTTCTAGTCCGTAGGTCCAGATAGGCTTTAGGATAGTCTTGTAAATTAAAAGCTTGTTGTCTATTGAAAGTTTTGAAGTCTTGCATAGTATGGGGTATAGTTGGCCGAATCTTCTGTTAAGTTCTTGTCTTTTAAGTCTAGTATGTGGGTTCCAAGTGAGTCTTTTGTCTAAGGTGAAACCAAGATATCGCACTGTATCAGATTTGGGTAATGGGATCTTATTGAATAGGACAGTTGGGCAGGAACTACGGCGTAGAGTAAAAGTCATGTGGGTGCATTTAGATTCATTAACTTTTATTCTCCATTTGTTGCACCATAGTTCAATTTTTGAAAGGTGATGTTGTAGGTTAGAAGAGGCTGTTTTGGGATCATTATGGGAAGATAGTATCGCTGTATCGTCAGCGAAGGTTGCAAGGAACGTGTCGGGAGTGGTAGGAATATCAGCAGTGAAGAGGATGTAAAGGACAGGACCCAAAACGCTGCCTTGAGGAACTCCGGCTCGGATAGGATAGCAGTCAGAAAATTCAGAGCCACATCGAACTCGGAAGGAGCGATTTGTAAGGTAGGAATGTAGGATGAGGTAGAGGGTTTGTGGTAGTATGCTCTTAAGTTTAAAAAGCAACCCGGTGTGCCAGACCCGGTCAAAAGCTTGAGCTATGTCCAGAAAGGCACCTGAGCAGTATTGCTTTCTTTCCAGAGCAGAGGACACATGGTCAACAAGGCGGAGGCCTTGTTGGACTGTTGAGTGCATTGGACGGAATCCAAATTGATGGGAGGGGAAACTATGTGCGTCAAGTATGGATAGGATACGCTTAAGCAGGATTTTTTCGAATATTTTAGATAGGATGGGAAGTAGGCTAATTGGCCTATATGATGAAGTGTTGTTAGGAGGTTTACCTGGTTTTAGGAAAGTTATTATGATGGAGTGTTTCCACAGGACAGGAAAGTGGGTTGTGCGTAGGATGCAATTATATATATAGGTAAGGAACATTATTGCTTTATGTGGAAGTTGGCGGAGGATTTGAGGAGTAAGGAGGTTATAGCCAGGGGATTTTCTTTGATTTAGTTTTCAAATCTGGAATTTGACCTCAGAGGAGGTAACTGCTCTGGGAGGTAGGGAGAGTGGAATGGGGGAAGATAAGAACTCTTCGACTGAACTAGATTGATTAGGATAAGGTCCAGGATTTGGTGTAAATGTTTGGGAGAGGTGATTGGCTAGTTCCTCTGCTTTTTCTATGTCTGATGCGGCCCATGAGCCATCACCTCTTCGGAGGGGATGGGAGATGGGCTTGGATTTTAGGATTTTTTTTTGTTATATTCCAGAGGGAATTATCATGTGTGGAAAGGGACGAGAGGTAGGTGTTGAATGACTTGGATCTGAAGGAAGCCAATTCGCGCTTAACGAGTTTCGTATAGTAATTATACGTGCAACGATCGGATGGATGTCTTGTGCGTTGCCACATTGCTCTATAATGGCGCTTGGCATGGAGGAGGTCTAAAAGGTTTTGTGGTAATGGGTTTTTTTTTAGGGGTTTTAGGGGTATTATTCGGTAAAGATGCTGTCCAAGCGGCTTGCTGGATTTTTTTGTAGTGAAGGAGTGAACAGCATCATCCAGGTTTTCCGGGGTTTTTAAGGAAACTCTGAGGTCAATTTGGTCGGTTAGGATTTGTTGGAAGTGTTTCCAATTTACTGGACCTCTGATAAATGAGGGAAAGGGTGATTTAGGAACTGGTGATATGGATAGGGTTAATATTAATGGGCTATGGTCTGATGATAGGTCGTCTAGGCGAGTTATGGAATGATTAAGAGGTCCTAGGCCTTTGAGGATAAAAAAGTCTAGGAGATCGGGATTACGATTAGGATCGGTAGGCCAATATGTGGGAGAATCGGGAGAGAGGATTTTGCAAGGACAAGAATTTAGTGCAGACAGCAGTGTTCGCCCACGGGAGTTGGTTGTTCTGGCTCCCCATTGCTGGTGTTTGGCATTTAGGTCTGCTCCTAAAATAAAGTGTTGTCCTAAGGAATTTAAAAAGGAAGAGTAGTGGGATACGGAAATGGGTTTGTTAGGAGGGGAATACGCTGACGCAATAGTTATAGGAAAGAAAGGTGTTTGGATTTTTACAGCAGAGGATTGAAGGAAATCATGAACTGGTAGGGGAAATATGTAGTGGGCGAGTGATTGGTGGATGATGACAGCGGATCCAGCATGAGCGGTTCCAACTGGGTTGTCAGTCCGATATATTTCGTACTGAGGTATGTTAAGTAGTCGTTTGTTGGTTAGTCTTGTTTCGGTAATCAAGGCTACGTCGATCTGTCTGTCATGTAATAAAGTAGTTAGTTCGTGAGTGTGGTTTCGAACACCATTTGCGTTCCATAGGAGGATCGTAAGGGTCTTAAATGGTGACATTTAGGGATTTCTAGGTGGTGGGATGACAAAGTGTGATAGAGCAGTAGAAAGTAGGGTTATGAGAGGGGTAACTATGGATTTGAACTCAGTGAGGAAAGAAGAGAGTATGTTGGTGAGGTCAGAGGAATTTGGAGGAGGAGGGATGTATGGGATGTAATTTGGGTTGGTGGTAAAGGTATTTTGCTTTGGAGGGGTAACGGAAGGATATGGAGTTTAGGGTTGATAAGAGGCAGGTTCAGCTTGCTGCAGTGCCTGAGGATGTTGTTGGTTCTGGGAGGATGATGTTGGTTCTGGGCCTCTTAACATTTCTGAAAAGCTCACTGCTGTGTTAACTTTTTTGGATGGCTGTCTTGATTTGGACGGCTCTTCCCTACTAGAGGTTGTCTGTAGTCTTGATTTTATTGTTTTATATGTTTGACACCCCTTATAATTGGCTGGATGCCCTTGGTGGCATAATGCACAAACTGCAGGTGTTTGCCTAGATTTATTGCACTCTTCTGATTTGTGCTGTTCACCACACTTTACACAGCGTGGCACGTGATGGCAATACCGTTTTGTGTGGCCATACGCCTGACAATTGTGGCACTGGACTATTTCCCGCTTAGGATATGGTTTTTCTATGGCTACCCTTGTGTAGTAAAGTCTATTGATGTTATAAATTTCTTCAACCCCAGGTGTTCTATCAAGGTCGACGAAAAATAGAGGCAAAGCTATTTTGTTGGATGTACCCGACAGGTCTTTATTGTCTCTTTGAACATTTATGACTTGCCTGACCCTAAAGCCCATTGTAGTCAGTTCTTGTTCGATGACATCGGCTGGTGTTGATGGGTGCAAATGCCGGATTACCACTTTAAGTGCTCTCTCCTGTTGAAGTTGGTAGGTGTGGAAATCTGCCTTGGTATCTGACAGATACTTCACTATTTTCCTATACGTTTCTGGCGAGTCTGGCATAATCTTTGTGTCATTAGTCCGGCTATGAAATGTATATTTTCCAGTTCCGACTATTTGATTTAATTGCACGGAAAGGAGCTCAATTTTTAACAAAGATGGGTGGGGGCTTAATTTCTTTTGGGGTGATATTGGTCTCTATTGTCTCTGATGTGTTTGTTAAAACTTGGTAAGGGTTTGGTGTAAAAAATGGCGACTCGTCGGTAAAAACTTGGGTTGAAGGGCCTGGTAGTGATTCCATATCTATTGAGTTCTCTGGTGTGACGGGAGGAGTGACTCTATTAGAGCGTTTTTGTTTCTGTTTTGCTGGGGAGCTCCTGGGAGTATTTCCTAAACTTCTTGATCTTTTAGGGTTCGTCTTTTTACTGGACATTACCATATGGAAATATCGCATGCTAAAATCGCGCTCATATAAATATTATTAAGAGGAAAAAACAAAAAGAATGAAAAAAATATATATATATAGATATCGGGGTTTACGTATGACAATACGTAACAGTTTGAGGAAAGCGCCAGTAGCACCTCCTCTAGCAACGACTGACGAGGCACTGGCTCAGCCTTGGTGGGGGTACTGCTAGTAGGTAAGATGGCCACAGTACACGCCAGTCTCATGTAACTCGTAAACACAATAGTCTCTTATAGAGTTTATAAACAAGCTGTTTACTCACGTTTAGTACGCTGTAATAAAACAAAGTTTCCAACAGATTGTTCACACTGTTTTTCACATGATGTCTTATTTTAAAACACTGTTTAAAATAACACTTTATACGGATAGATCTAACGTGCTACCTTACGATACTGGCGCATGCGCAGAACTGCAATTAATTAATTAAATTAGATAAGTTAACAATGCTTCTGACAATATACAGATTTATTACACATATTAATGTTCACTTCACTGATCACTGTAAATGGGATAATGCACATGAGATTTCTATGGATTTCTTAATAGTGTTTCAAGAATATAAAAGAATATATTAGATGGAAGACCCGTATCAACATGTTAAGAAATTAAAGATAATCTATATTGTGAGATAACATAAATCTTCTCAGAATAAGGAAAAAGTATATGAAGTGATATTGTCTGGCTGTATTTATTTTGTTAGTTCTTCAGCTAACAGTTTAAGCAGTTTGAAGTTGTAATAAATTTCTTCATTTTCCAATACAAATACATATTTTCAACAATTTGACATTTCAGAACTTCGTTATTACAAGGTGCATCATTCCTATACTACACACTACCTTTATCCAATAACAATCAAAACGCTACAAACATATCAGAACAGTATACCCATGAAGATCTGTAGGGGTACGTAGTAAGTCCATAAGTTTCCGACCTGTCCTGCTTCCCTTCCTACAAATGTGCCGGGACCTTCACGCCTATGTAGGTTCATACCTGCTCACTCCATACCCATTGATCGCACTTCCTCAGTCCTGTCAGACAGTGTCCACCATTGAAGGAAACTACCCATTTTTACAATGTTCAAACTTGGTATCGAGCGGTTATTAAATTCTTTTGTAAAGAGGGTCTTACTCCTGCGCAAATTAAAGAGCGCTTGGATTGTGTATACGGGCAGTCCTTCCCCTTGTATTCTATAGTGAAAGAATGGACAAAAGTATTTAAGTTAGAGGGAGAACGTCTAGATGACCCGCGTCCCGGTCGTCCATTGGAAGCTTTCAATTCTGAAACAATTTAACTTGTGGAAACTGAATTGCTGTCTGACTCCTGCGACTGAAAACCAAGGAAATAGCAGCGAGGTTCGGGATTTCAAAAACAAGTGTTTTGAAGATCATCAAAGAACATTAGCATATGAACAAGGTTAGTGCAAGATGGGATCCGAAAATTCTTTTAGCTTCTCAAAAACAGGATCGAGTTCTCTGCTGCAATGAATGTTTTTTTTCAAGCATCAGTGGAAGAACATTTTTTTAACATAGAAGAAAATTATTTTTTCATGGTATAAAAATGTTGCCCAAGCGTTGTATTAAGTGTGTTGAACTTAGAGGAGAATATATTGAAAACAGTAAGACCATTTTTTTTCTTTCACCTTTTCTTCTATCCCAAGCCGGAAACTTTTGGTCCTTACTACGTACTGGTTTTCGTCTCGGCTACTCCACCCAGTCTGCTCTCCTAAAAATCACTAATGACAATTTACCGCAATAGATGAAAAAAAATTAACCGTCCTGTTACTCCTTGACTTTTCTAAACCCTTCGATGCCCTTGATCACTCTATCCTATTCTCCAAATTAAAATCATTAAACTTTTCCGCTCGTTTCAATCTTTCCTTTCTCACCGTTCCCAAGCAGTTAAAATACCAAACCAACCCCTATCTTATTTTCTCACTCTTACCTCAAGTATTGTTCAGGGATCCAGTATTTCTCCTCTCCTATTCAATTCCTACATTAATGATCTTCCTAAATCAATCTATCACTGTTCCCACCACCTCTATACAGATGATTCCCAAGTCTATCCCTCCTTCTCCCCTTCAGAGCTATCCACTGCTTTAGCTAAAGTTCAGGAAGATCTGGACAGAATTAGTGCTTGGGCGACTTTAAATAAATTACAACTTAACGAAAAAAAAAGACTCAGGCCATTCTAATAGGCTCTAGCTCCCTCCTTAATTCCTACTCACAATACCCTCCTTTAACCTTAAATAATCATCCTATCTCTTTCTACTCCTCTGTAAAAAATCTCGGTATTGTTTTTTATCAAACCCTTTCTTGGAAACCTCAGATTGCCCAAATTTCCCGCAGTTCCATAGGCCTTCTCAAATTATTCCACCGACACCGTTACCTTCTTTCCCAGTCAACCCGCAAGCTTTTAGTATCTTCCTTATTATTCCCTTATTGACTAAGGTTGTCTGGTTTACGGTGGCCTCTAGACGGTTCTCGAGGACAGACTGAAGCGAATCATGAACTGCTTCGTCAGGTTTGTCTTCGGTAGTCCGAGGCGTTCCCATGTTTCCCACCTCTATTCCCAACTAAATTGGCTCTATCCCACTTTCCGTAAACAATATTTCCATGAAACATTCCTATACCAAATTATCAATACCCTTCAACCTTTTTATATTTACAATAAGCTTCAATTCACATCTGCAGTCAATCCAATACATACGAGATCCCGTCTTTCTGATCTGTATACCCCATCCCATAGAACTTCAACATTCCAACGCTCCTTCCTTTTCCGCTCACCCATCCTCTGGAACTCCATCCCTCCTCACATCAGACAAGCTAAATCCCTTAAAACATTCAAATATTTATATTTCCGATACCTCCTTCTCATCCAGACTGACGATTGCTAACTATCTAACTACTTAGTCAAAAATTATTATTGCATTGCTGGATTCAGTTCTGGAATAATTGAGATTCCTTTTAATAAAAATTTAACTTTCCATGAATATAACATTGGGTACTTCTATTGTACATACAAATCATATCATTGTACCAAAAGATTTTTCATTTTATTTTATTTTATTTTTTTCTCATTTAATTTTATCTCCTCTAATCTGTAGAATGTTATCTTCTTTTCTTTTCTTTTTATTTAAATATCATCTATGTACATAGTGTCATTAATGTATTATTGTTTTTCTTTTCTTTTGTATCTCATGAAGTCTCTAACCAGATTTAATTTAGTTATACCTGCACTTATCTGTTATTCTTAAGGGACTTTTTCCCAGAATAAAATTATTTTTTCTATTCTATTATACATCACTGGAACGATGAAATGCATAAATACAAACTGCAATTAGACTCTATTTTACTACAGTTCATCTCCAGACGTCACATTAAGTTCTTGGACAACATCCCAATCCTTTTTAACCCATTATCCTGCAGCCTGACCACATCTCCCCTACCTGCTCAGTGACAGGCCAGGATAGGTTCCATCAAAACCACTTACGTAATCATTTAATTCCATATACTCTTAAACGATAAAATTATATTTCTATTCTATTCTATATTTGTACATAAAATATCTACTTATATATTTCACTTTCTTTCTCTTCTCTGAATATCTCTATCACTCCTCTTTGGATTTCTTGATATCTTATTATTATTTCATTTATTAACTATTATTTTATTTGTTTCATGATAAGTGGAAGTCCGTCACCTCTAATCTGAATCTCAAGAGCCTGAACAAGGTAATATAATTCCATAATACGAGTACATCACACATCGTTCCCTACCCTTCACTTTTCTTCCAATACCACAGGCCGAAAAAGGTAGGTAACCAAAAGTATCCTTTCTATTACTAAACTATTCCACAAATATAAAATTACTGAGATATAAGAACTTCATTTTTGGTTTGTTTTAGTTTATGAGGGATCAGAAACATATATATATATATATATATATATATATATATATATATATATATATATATATATATATATATATATATATATATTGATTTTTCAGTTTTAAAAAATCTTTTTTCATTGATTCTGTACCAAGCAGTGTTGATCTGGTAAATGAAAACGCTTCATTATGAAGGATAAAAATAAATATCTTTTGTTACATTAGATAATTAGCTATCACAAAGCTATCGCCAATGTCAACAGTATCGATCGGTTCCTTAGGAATCCACTTACGCTCATCGCTTCTCGATTCCAATTCTTTTCTTAAGAATCGGGATTCGACATTTAGAATTGACACTTCCCTAATATTAATAAACCGTTAAAACTCTAATAAGTAAATCTTGTCTTTTTTGATAACTCGTGTTAAAACTTTATTTTATAACAAGTATTAACCAACAAACTTCTATATAAACCAATATTTTAGAATAAGATAAACCTGAAACCATTGAGACCGTAAGGATATGCCCCTGGAGATTTATAATGATTTCCACAGAAGAGAGCCTGCTAATAGACAGCGGAGTTCATTTAAATAGTTTGGGGAAACTTTCTTAATATCAGTTCATGAAGTAGTCACTCCCTTAGAGTTGTATTGTTCTTTCTGTTCACTGGATTTAATTTCATTATCATTTAGAATCCACAATGCCGATTGGCTTTTTATTGAAGATAAAACTGATATATTTTATTCATAATCTCTATGTTGAATGAAAGAATCTTCAGGAAATATACGTCTCCATGGCCACATGGTATTCACTATGAACAATATGACCGATCTTTACTTATTCTTTAACAATAACGATGGTTTTGTAAAGAACAAACTATGCGATAACTATGCGGCGATTAATGACTTTGAGCAGCCTAATTTTCAAATCGATCTTTTCTCCATTATTTCAAATTAAAAACCAAAAAATACTGAAATACTTGACCCCAGAATTAATTATTAAAAAATAAAAGAAAAAAAAAAAAGGAGAAGAAAAAAAGGAAACAAATGAAAAACACTCCATTTATTCTTGACTGGGAAAAAAAAATGGAACACATCTCTATCTATAATCTACTGCTTTTCCCTATTTATATTTTATAATTCAAAAAATTGAATTACTTAATGTAATTTAATTATTAATTACATAATAAAGTGTTAATGTAATTTAATATTTAATTACACAGCTCATAATTATCCAAAATAAGCAAAGCTGGGAGAAAATAAGCGTTTTAAACTCGTTTTTTTTTCATTCAAACCAATTCAGTTCCTAAACGGAAGGTCTGTCAACAAATTTTATATAGAAAAAATATTTTTCATTAGATTTTTGATAAGGGAACGGTCCCAAATTTTCGATTCGAGCAGCACAAAAGAGGCACATTTTGGAAGGTGAAAAAAAACAACAACGTTAAAACGTGACTTTTACCACCAAATCAACAAACCAATACAGCTCCTAAACAGTAGCTCCTAGTGTCAAATGCTGTATGAGAAAAATATTTTCCATCAAATTTCTCAAAGTGGAATTTTCTTTAAATTTTCGATCCGAGCAACATCAACAGATCAATAGAATGCCTCAACTATAGAATAACAAGACCTTGTCAAAATGTTACATTTTTGAATGTGAAGAAAGGAGAAAGTTTAGACCCCCAACCAAAAAATATTTATAAAAAAAGAAATTACAAGAGCCGAATAAAATTCAACATTTTCTTAGCGGGCAAAATCGTGCGAATCATCAAGAAAACTACTTTATTTACTAACAGTTTTTCTTAATTATAAAATTTAAAAAAATATATACAAAGAAGATATACAATAATATAAATTATACTAGTATTAGGTGGATAATCCAGACAATCCCTATCCCATCACTAGAATCCAGATAATTCTCCTGGTGGGTTAAAAAGCCTCTCGAAATCTATTGTAAAATTCAATAGAATCCTGTCGATGGTCAGCTTCTCCTCTCGTGTTCAAGTACGATTTTCGACTATGCCCTCCTTAGCCTTTAGTGCCAATATCAGTCAGTGCAGATATTGTAAAAAAGAAATATATTTTGTCAAAAAAAAAAAAAAAAAAAAAAAGATTGTTATATTATATCTATGATATACATCATCATAATCAAGTTATACAGCTTTGAAGTGTATAAACAACAAATCTAACCAAGAAACCACTTCAAAATCCCAGGTCAACTGTGCGATTTGTAGTTTGTTCTGAATACTTTGCAGCATGTCTAAACCTACATTCATACCTAGACCATTCGAAAGGATCTACGCAGAAATATAACCACTTCCATTGATTTGGGTGAAAATTATATAAATAATACAGATGATACTTCCTCAAACACCAAAACTAACAATATTAGTAGCGACCTTACAGCTATTTTTGGAGATAACTAAAACTGTCACTAAAGTTCAACGCCGACCCTCCTATAAAGCTGTTATAGGAGCTATGAAGTCCAAATAAACAGTTCAGGAATTAAAAATTTATTTAATCCAAATTTAAATTTGAGAACAACATGGAATTTAAGAACAAATTTCCAAAGTGACTCCAAAACTAAATCTGGGTCGCTGATAGTGGAAACATCAAAAGAAAAATATTTTGAAGACACAATAAAAATTCAATAAGATGACGTATCAGAAACCATCTTGTTTGAAGCTAAGGCTCATGGCTACAAGGAATGTAGAAGAGGACATAACATCATCAAATGTAGTCAACTACCTTGTGGCACAAAATGAAGATCTTTTTTTGAAGGTAGCATTCGCCCTATCTTGGGGCTGGAAACCGGGAGGAATAAGTTCCAACAGGTCGTCATTGAAGTGGCTGCCGCCACTAGAGAGCTGCTACTACAGGATTAGCCTAGAACACCGAAATGTCTTTGTTGAAGACTATTTCCGCATTTAACGATGTGGGAGGTGTCTTAAATGTTACCACAACATCCGAGATTGCCGCGGGGTCTTATCTTGCTCTACCTGCGCAGAGAAACACTCTTCAAAGGACTGTAAAGTAGATCATTATAAATGTTCCACCTGTGAAACTTAAATAAGCACACAAAAGGGCAACACAAAGATCAACTTGTCATAACATCATCAAATGTAGTCGACTACCTTGTGGAACAAAATGAAGATCTTTTTTTTTTTTTAAAAGCTAGCATTCACCCTATCTTGCGCTGGAAACCCGGATAAATAAGTCCCGATACTTCGTCATTATATAGATACTAACGCTAAATCAAAAATTTAGTACGATAAAAGAACAAACTTTAGGGGCAGAGAATTACTTTTATAATCTCTAATGATTTAGTCCTGGTTAATGGAAATTCAAAGATGAATACATTCGAAGGTGCGTTAGAAAGCAGCAACAATGACTTGACATTAGCTAATACACGACTTCTTAGACACAATCATATCAAAAACTGGACTATTTCTAGAGAAACTAATTTCTCAGATCACAACACTTTGACCTACGAACTACACACATACAATATGAATTTATTTAAAATCCACACTAACAACTATATTTGCCTCACAAACAAGGCAAACTGTAATAAATTCATAACCAATTTACGATATCAATTAGTAAACTTGTTTCTATTACAATTAACTTCTAATAAAATTGACCAGATAAAAATTGAGGAAGAAATTATTGCAGAAGTGACTCACATATCCACTTTTTCAATTTTGAGAAAATTTACCAAGGCTGTAATAAAAATATGCAATATGTCGTATCCAAAATCATGTAGTAAGCCACATTTAAAAGAAACCCACCGCACACTGCCAGGGTGGAACAAAGAATTATCAATACTACGAATACAGACAAACATTAAAAAATTATACCAGAAAAATGAAAAGCTCAGCGAGAAGTAATGGGAAGGAACTATATAAACAGCAAGAGAAGTTATGAAAAAAGTCATCCAAAAATCTAAATCCATGTCATGGAGAGAGTACACAGCGAATAGCGCTGCATGGGAATGGCCTTATAAATCTGCTGTCAACAAACTAAAGTCAATGAACATGCTTCAAACAGCAGTCGATAATCAGGGCAATTACACTACTGACACTCAAAAAACCCTAACATAAATTCTAAAAAAAATAATAAAAGATGATAGGATTGATAATGATGCCCAAGAATAATCAATGATGAGAACACATCAACACACCACCTTCGTCTAGGGATGATTTACCATTTGAAGAGGGAAAAATAATGAATATTATAAAACATTTAGTAATAAAAAAATTATCGGCAATCGACATAATCAGCCTCATTATTGTTATAAAAATATTTGAACATTTTACCAAATTAATACTGGAAATATATAATCTTTTTTTACAAATGATAAGAATTCCCAACCAATTGGAAATAAGGAAGAGTAGTCTTATTTTCTAAAGCAGATCAAAAATCCCATAGACCTCTAAGCATACTAACAGTATTGGTCAAGGTACTAAAGTAACTACATACTAACAAACCGACTCATGCATTTTCTCTTATCTAACGAAACCATTAACAAGCAAAGATTTGCTTTCCAGCCTCAGAGCTGTACTAATGACGCTTAAAAAATACATATCAACATCAATGCAACAAAAAAATAATCTTTTGGTGGTAAGTTTAGATATCAATGAAGCATTCGACAATGCCTGGGGAGACCAGCTATTTTATCAAATCTTAAAAATTATAGATGTCCATATAACCTGAATATCCCTATCAAAACTATGTAAGACTAAGACTATATCTAACTATTCAAACAAATGCTTTTATAATAAACAAAAAACTAACGGCAGGTACTCACCAAGGATCTCGACTGTCCCCTATACTGTGGAATATTCTAGTAAATACCGTTTTCGATAATAAATTACCAGCATATTCAAATATCATAGCCTAAGCAGACGACATATTAGTTGACGGTTAAATTTAGACATTTTGAAGAGCTACAGTCTACTACAAACACTATATTAATACTGTTTGGGCGATGGGCTAAAAGCAGCAAATTAATATTTAATATCGAAAAAACAAAATATATAATCTTCTCTCGTAAAAGATCGATCCTGGCATTGGAAATAAAATTAAATTCCATAAAAGTAATTCAACAAAACACAATTCGATATCTTGGTATAACGTGCGACAGGAAACTTAACTGGAACCGACATATTGACAATGGCTATAATTGCTCACTGCAAACCAACAACAAACTCGCGATTGCAGCAAGAGCCACATGGAGCCTCAGATCAGAAATCCTGAAAATAATTTACGAGGCTGCATTAGTTCACAAATTATTGTACTGAGTCCACGTTTGGCATCAGAATAAGAAAAATAAAATAAACCTAAACAAACTTAAGAGGCTGTAAAGACTCATAGTCATACAAATATGTAAAGGATATAAAACGCTCTTCTATGAGGCAGCCACTCTTCTTGCCGGATTGCTACCAATTAATTTTAAAGTAGACAAAAATTGGAATTATTGACTGCACCCCTAACCATTTCTTCACCAACATAGAATTATTAAACATTAAAAAACTACGAACGAACTTCAGACATCAGTCACATAACTCTAAAATATAGCCTCACCCCTCATCACATGTACGTATCCGATACCAAAAGAAAACAAACAAGACATCGCAGACATATACAAGGACGGTAGTATGGATGAAGAAAACAATATGGTGGTGTGAGAAAGGGTACTCATATTTTCGAAATATTTGTGCAATGTAAGGCTTCCAGGAAAGAGATAGGTCAATAATAATTCCCAAGTTTTTGATAGCGGAACAAAAAGTGATGGACTAATCATTAAAAGTTAATAAAGAGAAGTAGGTAAAGTATCAGAAAAGAGGACGAGAATCTATGGCCGGTCTATAAATTATTTGTCTTGGCCCAAACAAAAATTTTATCAAAATGTTTATAAATTTCAAAATCCATCCAATAATTGGAAAGGGTCAAAGGATAAATATATTTAAGCGCGAGCTGGATAGAGTAGAGCTGGTGGCAACTCGCTCCGCCGATCTCCAAGGCAGCCCCTAATCACTTCTGATCACTCCCATCTCTAGCTCAGTCCACCTGGATTTTAGTGCTTTATTTTTGGAAAAGAACTCTTCCAGATGCCTGGATATGCTCTCGAAGTTTTTATCGATTTTTGTAATCCTACAGTTCAACTCAAAACTCAGCTCAGTATATTTATCGAGTGTGGTTTTTGACCAAACGAAAAATATTATAGTAATACAAATTATTAATTAAACTTTTACGAAATAAACGAACAAAAAATAAAAATAAAGACAAATTAAAAAACCTTAGATTGACATAATTATGAAACAAGAATACGGTTGTGTGAACACACACAAACACACACACACACACACACACACACACACACACACACACACACACATATATATCATTTCTTATGATAACTACTGGTAGTGTTTTTTTGATCATTAATTTTTTTTAATGATATATAATTTGAGCTATTTATTTATTCAAAGAAATCTATAAATATCCTTTGTATCATTTTGACTGGGAGCCACTGTATATCATTTCTTATGAGGTTCTTGTAGGTTTTTCTTACGTTTATCCGATTTCACTTTGCTTTCGTTATGCAAATGGAGTATACTATACGTTGTCATGTGAGATGGACGAATATCTATACAAGCAGACATAGTATTATTTGCTTGATTGACTATGTGTAATTTATTTAAAAACAAAAGGAAAAGTAGTTATTCAGTATTACTTTCTAATATACGCTTCTTATTTATTAACTGTTGTGAATTTAGAAATAACTAAACTAAACTGTTTTCGAAATGCGCAATGATATTCAGATCAATTTATTTACAGATTAATATAAAAATATTTATTAAAAATTTACTTTTAAGTTCATAAAACAATTATTTGGGTGAATTGAGGTCGAAATCTTACTATCCGATGATATGAAAATAAGTTCGGTCGAAATCCCTTTTCTAATCTATGAAATCCACACGAAAATGCCATGAGTCAACAAAATGTTAAAATGATCTGAGCAAATGTTTACTTCTGGAAGCCGATTAAAAGGTTTGAATGATGTACGACGTTAAAGAACTTGGGAAGGGGCACTATCTAATGTTTACCAACAGCAAATGTTTTGAGATCGATTTTCTTTTCTTTGAAATATATTCACGGGATTTTATTATTTTTATATTCATTCAAATGAGTGCAATCATCCACTAAAACTGTAATAACAATAAAGATAATCTATAATTATTTCGATTTTGTAACAATTGTTTTTTTACTATGAACTTGAATGCTATATTAAATGGCCAAGGTTACCTATTTACATACAGTCAGCAATATAAATATTTTTAAATTGGCTGTTTACTCAATTAGTGGTACACCAATGACGATGATTAAATACAATAATAATTATTAAAAACCTCATTTGTGTTACATCGAGATCACAACGATTTTTTTAAATTTATTTATTTATTATTTTTATTTATTTATTTATTTTTTTTTTTTTTCTATCCCTACAGTTCGGAGTGGACCTTGGCCTCTCGCACAATTTTGCTCCATTTACTCCAATCCAAGGTCTTACTCCTCCAATTGGTAACTCTAAGTGTCCTCGTGTTCTCCTTAGCATCCGTTTCCTAGAGTTTCCTAAGGCGCCCTCTTTTTCGTTTTCCTGGGAAGCTCTCTCTCTTAATTCTTTTTACCATTCTGTCACTGGTCATCCTTTCGACGTGTCAAAGCGGGCTTAATCTTCTTGATTTTAGAAACTGCACAATATCCACATGGTTTATTAATTTTACCAGTTCTTGGTTTCTTCTTATGCGCCGAACACCTTGTTCGCATATTGGACCATATATTGATCTCATTATCTCCCTCTCGAAGACTCGATCTTCAATAAATGATATTGGACCCATTTATTCAATATTTACAATGAAAATAAATAAACAACCTCTATCTATACAAATAAGTAGATATAAAATAAAATAAATAATAATATAAAATAAATTCAATGTGCTATTGGACAAGGTCATGAAGGACCTGTGGAAAGTCAATGGCGCGGGCGCAGTCCTGGGGACCAAGAACAGACATGTTAAGATAAGATGCCTCGCGTACGCAGACTACCTCGCTCTGATGACGGAATCAGAGGAAGAGGCGATCGCACAAGTGAACGCTCTCTCGGAAACAGCAAGGAAAACTGGTCTGCAGATATCTTTCGAAAAGACGGAGCTAATGACCACAGACTCGGGCTTCACCAAGAATAGGGTCGAGACCAAGTACGGCTCCATAAAGGTAACCAAAAGTTTTAAATACCTGGGGGAGATCATAAACAGTAGTGCATCCGAAAAGGAAAGCTTCACAGAAAGTCACGAAACTGGAAAGGAGAGGAAACATCCCGGGAGGGGTCTCGCATGGACTAACTAAAGAGAGAAAGCTCAAGCATTCAGAGTTCATGAAAAACATGTGGAAGAAGAAGAAGCAGGCGAAGAGCAAAGAACAAGTGCTGCTCTCATGTTATTCGCGTGGACCCAGGGGCCATTGCGTGAAGAAAAAATAAATAAATTATAAAAAATAATTTTAAAAAAACAACATAATTAAATACAAAAAATATATAAATACAAAAAAAGCTAAATACAACATTTACAAAATTTCCAGAAAACCAAGCTTGTTCACCAACGAATTCAGATGTTATTGTATTATTAAATAACAAATGGCATTTTATTGATAAAATATTAAGAAGTAAAAATAAAATTGATAGAAATACAATTTTTAGTTTTTATTTAATATATATGTTTCATTCAAGGAGATTAATATCAAGTTATTATATTAAAAAGGCATAACTCCTCATTTGCTTTATTCATTTACTACATGTTTCAGAGCTTGTCATGTTGCTCCATCTTTGGCTCAAGCTCTGAAACATGTAGTAAATGAATAAAGCAAATGAGGAGTTATGCCTTTTTAATATAATAAGTTTTTATTTAAATTCACGGAATGGAATAAGCAGTGAATAATGAATTCAACATTCTACATTTAATAGAAATTTATTACTATGGTCAAAATTGTTTTCGGTTACAGGTATATATGATAAAAGTCTTCGCCAATTTTCCTCAAATATTAAAGGTATGTTATTATCTATTTTACTGAAAAATTATAAACATGCATACCTTTTTTTTCTTATAATTAATCCGATATAATAATAAGGGAAATTCAGTTGTAAGATATGATGCTAAATCTGGGATGACAGATGGAGACTGGACGGCGATGACTAGGCAGGGGCGGGACAAGAAAGGAGAGGGGAATAGGGGACCTCATATGTGGCGAGTCCCAGTTTTTGTCCCATCTGTAACCGCTTCTCCGGCAGACCTTAATTCAATCTTCCGATGTCTTTAAGGGTAAGATCCACTGTCCCTTTTTTTGTTTTGACCTTTCAAAGACTCTGAGGTAATAAAAAGCCCCAACAGCGCTATCAGCAGTTCTAGGTCTCATACTGTTTTTATTCAATAAAAGCATACAAATGTTTACAGTTGCTGATGCCAGATTTTCTGAATTATACTAAAATATGCAACGGAATAACTGAACTATTTTTTTTTAATTAACGTTAATCAATTATAAAATTAGGCTATCTAACAAAACTTAAATAAGAATTATTAATTTTTTTTTGCTGTGTTTTTTTTTGCAACCCATTTAAAATGGGCAGCACCACTTAATAAAGTGTTTCTCTCTCTAATAATATGATATATGTTAATGGTTGAAGGCTTCGAAATATAAAGAACATTCAATTTTATGATTTAAATATCACTTGTTTCAAAGACCATAATATCAGGGTTCGTAAAATTAAAAAATATCAAATTAGTTCAAATTAAGTAACTAAGTATTCAAATAACATTTCATGATTTTTTTTTCTATTTAATGAATCCTGAAATTCAGTGTATAATTAAAAATATATCGAGTAAATATAAAGATAGTGCTCATAAAGACATGTCGATTACTCATAAAACAACTACCCAATAAAAGAACATTCTGAGCTCATTTTTTCAGACACTTTGGAGGGTTATTTGGAATGGAATAGGAAGCAAGTTGAGATAACAGTGGATTTTAATGGTTATGGAGTTTGCTATGAAAGGATAGGTATCTGGTTTGTTCTGAATCCGCAACATATGATCTCTATGGATAAGTTTTTGTCAAAGTGAGCAACGTTTAGGATTTTTCGAGGAATTTTGTATTGCAAGGATTAGATACGAGACGAATTGGATTGCCTAGTGAAGTCCTAAAGCTATAGTATGTCTGATTACTGTCATGTAAACGAGTCTCTTATAAATATTTTGAACGTTTGAACGTTTCACTTGCAAATGTTGAAGAATTCGAAAATAAAGAGCAGTTCCTTGTAGCTTTTGTCTGGTATGTTATTTCATAAAGCTATAAATAAATTGTAATGTTTCTTTTTTAAAAAGAAAATATAGTTGACTGTAATTGGATCATGAATGCAGTCAATTAGGTAGATTGAAAAATTACTTTTATATTAAAGACATTCTTGTATTGCTTTTCAGAGCTTTGTCGGAGCTATAAATTAAAAACAAGGTGTAAGGAAATCGGTTAAATAAGGAATTAAAGTAGGAAACATTAAAGTAATAATAAATGATAAAGTAATAAAACACTTAAATCAGTATATAAGGAAAATATGACAATAATAATTGGAATATATATATATATATATATATATACACACATAGCTATATATATATATATATATATATATATATATATATATATATATATATATATATATATATATATAGAGAGAGAGAGAGAGAGAGAGAGAGAGAGAGAGACCTTTATTATTATTAGGTGGGGTTGGTGTAAATAAGTGCACCCTTTTTTGGTGCAAATATGGGCTTTAATTTCTCAGATAACTTCAAAAGCAATATCTCTGCAACATCTTCTGTCTCTTTAGATCATTTAGAAGAGAAACTACTGGTGGGTCCAAAGCAGCTTGGTTCAGCCCCATCACCGGATCACTATACAAGGATCACTTGACAAAGTCGCTTGACAAAAGAGCTTTCAAAAAGACGTCCTTAAGTTTTCCCGCGGTAAAAGACCAGCAGAGGGGCAGGAGTGGGAAGACGAACCTTCAAAAAAAGAAAATTCTACCTACGCAATGATACGATTCATTATCGGACTCATCAGACTACAATGACCCCCCCCCCTCATGTGGACAGCGATGATAAAACAAATCTAAATGTCAAAGGTGAGGATGAACCAGTCTCAAGCGATGCAACTTGTATGTTTTGTGATAGAAAGTTCTCTGAAGAGGTGTGGGTAAAATATGTTATAAAACATTAAATAAGAATATAAATAAATGGCACATTTTACCCATATATTGTGCCGGGATTAAAAGAGCAAGTTATGATTGCATATTCTATAAACCACCTTTTTTTACTGTAATAAATAAATTCTCTACCATATTGTATTATTTTATCCTGTTTTTAAAGTATTTTTCGTGAATTTTTTGAAGAGGGCTCATATTTAAAACCCATTTTCCTGTTGCTATTTTGAAAACCTTTTGAAATGAAATAATTAATGATAATAATTGTTTTACTTTCTCTATTTAAGAAACTTATTATAGTTGTTAATGAAAGACGAAAATTTAGATTTTTTCAAATATACAAAAACAAAAGAGGGTGCTCTAGAGAGAAAGAAAGATATAACATGAGTCATTTAGGTTCAGAAAATAGGAAATACAATTGAAAATAAATCTACTATAACTATAAACAAACATATATATACTGTATATACATATATATATATATATATATATATATATATATATATATATATATATATATATATATATATATATATATATAACATGTATATACAAGGAGACCCCTTAGCACCTCTCCTCTTCAATATAGTTTTACATGCAACTGTAAAAAGAGCGGGGTTTGACACCAGAGGCACAATTTTTAACAGCCCCATTCAGATATTGGCGTATGCGGATGACGTAGTTATTGTAGCTCACTCTATGCGATACTTAAGGGAAGCTTTGCACAAGATGAACAGAGAAGCTAAAAGAATGGGATTGCATATGAACGAGGATAAATCCAAAATAATGGTATTTAGAAGAAAAAAACTTGCTCGTCCACAGCATTTTTATTATATGGAAGGCTACACCCTCAAAACCGTCACTTCTTCTTCTTCTTCTTCTCTCACTATCTCCTGAGTGCTGTTAAGCGTGGAGTAGCATCCTCTGACCATCTTGTCCAACGGTCCTTGTCCTGTGTAAACCTTCTCATCTCCGGCATGGTGCTTCCTCTTGCTGCGCCAATTCTCTCAATCAAGTCTGCATACATGAGCCTTGGTCTGCCTTGAGGACGCCTTCCTCCCGGTCTTGCTTCTAATAGCCATCTGGCCTTACGGTCATCTCCCATTCTGTTAACATGACCAAACCACTTCAATTGTCTTTCCTTGATCGTATCCAGAACGGATCTAACTCCTAGTTCACCTCGGACCCTTTCATTCCTTATTCGGTCTCGCCTGGTTTTTCCTAATATTTTCCGTAGGAATCTCATTTCCGCAGATACTATTCTGCTAGCATGGCGGTCCAAGAATGTCCAGCTTTCCGATCCATACAATAGTACTGGGAGAAAAACTGATTTGAAAAGCAGAATCTTTGCTTTCCTGCTCAACTCCTGTTTTCCAATAAGTGTCATGGATATTTGGTAGAATATTCCGTTGGCCTTTTGGACTCTATTCATAATCTCCTGGTCTATTCTTCCATCCTTATAGATCATTGTTCCCAGGTAGCAGTATGTATCGGTTTGCTCAAGGGTCTCTCCATTGCAAGTGATTCTTAGATCATTGTTCCTTCGCCCAACACACATCACCTTGCTTTTGGAGGCATTGATCTGCATGCTTCTTAGTTGCAGTTCTTCTTGCCACTCATCTACAGCGACCTGGAGAGATTCAGCAGTATCCGCAACCAATACTACATCATCTGCATACAACAATGCCTGTACCAACACTGGAATCATATTCCAATATCCCACTATTGCTCTGGGTGTCCTCCTTTTACAGAATTTCCAAACTGAATCCATAAAAATTATGAAAAGTAGAGGGCTCAGGCTATCACCCTGTTTGACTCCCTTATAGAAATGGAATGGCCTGGACTCAGTGCCGGCTAGCCTTATTACTCCCTTTGGGTCTTGGTAAACTGATTTGATGGAACTTATAAGATTTTGTGGGATTCTCCTATCTTCCAATGCAGCCCATATTTCCTGTCTAGGAACGTGGTCGAAAGCCGACCGTAAATCCAAGAAAGCGAGGTATACTACTTTTCCTCTATCCCATGCCTTCTCTACAATCATTCGCAAGGAGAAGATATGATCCTGTGTCTGCCTACCGGGCCTAAAACCTGCCTGTTCCTCTTCCAAATCCTTTTCCACCAATTTCCTTAATCTTTGTTCCAAGATCCGAGTGTATAGTTTGTATACCACCGATGACAGACAAATGGGGCGGTAATTATCACATACACTCTGGCTTCCCTTCTTATGGATTGGGATAATGATGTTGTTTTTCCCATTCTATTGGTATCCTTTTGAGATCCCAAACCTTTTGGAACAATGTTTGGAGACACTTGACAAGGTCATTTCCCCCATACTTTATAAATTCGGGTGCAATCCCATCTGGCCCAGCCGCTTTTCCCATCTTTATTTTAGTAATGGCTGTTTCGACTTCCTCCTCTTCTATGGCGTCATCCATGTCGGGGACTTCTGGTTCAGATGTTGTAATTCTTCTACGGCAATCTCGAAAATTCCTCCGTCTTTCTTCCATACTGATTTTTCTTGAAAGTGTTTCCTCCAAACTTCCAGTATGTTCCTGTCCTCTGTCACCAATATGCCATGCTCATCTTTTACACTTCTCACAGGCTTTGCTTTCTTGTTCCTTAGTGCTCTTGTGATGTGCCAGAATTTCCTTATATTTTCTTTATAGTTTTTATCCAGCTCTAGCCCGAATTCCTCCCATGATTTTCTCTTAGCTTCCTTAACTATTCTCTTAGAGTCGTTCCTTTTCTCTATGTACATTGCCCAGTCTCCTGGTGACTTGCTTCTACAGTACCTTTTCCAGGCCTCTTTCTTTGCAGATATGGCTTGTATCACTTCCTCACTCCACCGTTTAAAAACCGTCACAAGTTTCCAATATTTAGGCGCCTGGATTAACGAACACCTCGATGAAAATGAGGAAATTAAAAGTCGGATAATATCAGCCAACAGAGCCTTCTTCTCCATACAAAGCATTATCAAGAGTAGACTCACCAGCCTCGCAACCAAGATAAGACTGTACAAGACCCTAGTGCGACCGGTAGCCTCGTATGCCTGCGAAACATGGACTATTAATAAATCAGTAGCGACATAACTGGACTGTTTCGAAAGGAAAGTACTGAGGCGTATATTTGGTCCGATAAAGGATAACGGCATGTGGCGGCGAAGGAAGAACCGGGAGCTATACGATTTGTATGGTGTCTTGCCATTGACGATATACATAAGAGTTCAACGGCTAAAATGGATGGGGCATGTATACCGGATGGGTGAGAACAGAACATGCCGAAAATTGTTATGGGATAGACCGGATTGAGTGAGACCTCGTGGAAGACCGAAGAGAAGATGTTTCGATGGCGTCTCCGAGGACTTAAAAGTTTCTAAAATATATTTAAGGCGAGCAGCTGATCGGGACGACTGGAGGAGGGCTGTGAAGCAGGCCAAAGACAGCTTCATGCGTCTGTCGCGCCAATAAAGAAAGAACATGTATATACTATATATATATATATATATATATATATATATATATATATATATATATATACAAAGAAAACAAAATGTACTAACAATAATTATAATATGCTCAGTAAAATATAAATATATAAATATAAAATATAAAAATATAAAACAAAAAATGGATAAGTAAGGAAAGAAATATCGAGAAAAGGAATTATAATTGATCCAATTGTATTTTTATATTTTAAATTGATCGATTGTTATTAGTAATATTTTCTGGTTTATTTTTATATGTACTGCATGTCGTCATATCTTCATTTGTTATTGATAGCACTAAAGCAGGTGTGGAAGACAAGCGGAAAAGTAGCACATCATTTAAGGTTTCATTAAACCTGGATTTTCTTTTCCAACCCCTATATTACGTTCACCTATATAATATATATATATATATATATATATATATATATATATATATATATATATATATAATTTTCGTTGTAGAGTAAAATATCTCATTCTCAAAAAATAATCATTTCTGTGATACGACTATTATTTATTAAGAATTGCTTAAATGTAACACATTGTAATAGCGACCCAAGTACATGAAAGATGATGTAGATATTGTAAGAAGGAGAAACGACTAAGGAAGGAAGTGGCAGCAGATTAGAAAGGAAATTGAAAAAGGTCTATCTGTGGTAACACACTCCACCCGGCAGCCTTCGCTCCCCTCCCCCCTTGGTCAGCAATGAGTGAGAAGATTGTGATGAACCTATCACAAGAGTTCCTCTACACCAACAGCACCTCATCTAATAATTTTTTTTTTTTTTATTCATTAATAAATTTTCAACGTGAATTTATAAGCAAACAACATAGGGTAAATCACGGGTTATGGTCATAGTTAAGGAAATTGATTGATGCAAAAGAGGATATCGTCTAGACTTTTTCGCAGATTACTATTTTTTTTACTTATTTAGATTTACAAATTCTTGTTCTATTAAATGGTAAATTTACTAAAGCTCTGTATTTTTCCTTGAAATATATTTTTCAGTTTTTATGCAAATATCCTAAAAATACCAGTGTTGGTCATAGTAAAAACTAGTTATGGTCATATAAACAAAAATTTTGTAAACAATTGTTTTTATTATCTTAAAATCCACTTTTTATGCGTACATATCAATCATTTAAGGTTAATAAAAAATTAAGGATTAATTAATCCCAAATAAAACTCCGAAAACACTTTATTACAGTTTTACTGCTGCTTCCGGGATTTAAAACAAATCCAGACTCGTCACCATTAAAAATCTGCGATGGGTGACACATAACATCAAAGACGTGTTCTTCCTTCAAAATATTTTCCACTGAGTCAAACCAACCACGGATGTCTTTCTGAGACACACAAGAGCTGGCTGGTGATACGGCTTCAGGGGTTCTAATGGAGATATTTGGATGGCGACGGAGAAAACCCCTATACCATCCGTCACTGGGCATACTATTTTTAAATTTACATTGTCGGTTCGAAACTATTGCTAGTTCTTTGACGCTCGAGAATAAATCAATTTTTCGTTTGGGAAACCCCCGTCTAGAGAAATGAATAATCCATTTCTCTGACAGGTCCTCCTCTTCAGCAGACAAAATGGGGTCTGCCACCACACTGAAACCTTCCTGTGCCCTTTAATCTTCAAGTTAACGTCATCCTTGGGATTTTGTACCTGTTATAATAAAAGGGAGTAATAACATTGGTACTAGGTATTTTAAGTAAGATATCCATTTCAAAAACACATACATTTTCACTATAAATTTTACAGAAGCCCCTTTAAGAATTTCTTCTTTTGCATGAGTGGCATCATCTTCATAGTACGAATATCGTCTTTTAGGCATAGTTACAAATAAATATTAACTGTAAAAAAAGAAGATCTTGAAGAAAAAATAAAACCGTAAAAGCAGGTGACCATTATACATTTATACACTGATCATAACTAGTGATGGTCACTGATAGACCAAACATTATCACCCATAACCAAAACTAGTAAACGTTATCGTATTTTACTTTTAAGATAATACAATTAAACCAGGGAAAATCTACAATTTTTTAGGAGCAAGAACACTTGTTATGCCAAAAAACTTGAAATGGTCATGGGTGACCATAACTAAAATCATAGATATTTATAGACCGGTTGTGGTCAGTTTGAAATTTTAATTGATTAAAGCGACAAAATGAAAAACAAAGGGGTCAAGAAGAAAAACGGATATCAAAATGAACAGATACATACCTTTAAAAAATAAAATTGGCGAAGAATCTCAAAGCAATTCCTTAATAATGTTCACTTGTAAAATCACACCTACTACACAAAGGAGTAATTGCACAACACTAATTCGGTAAAACATTAACTAAGCCTAACGGAAATGGATGGGAGAGAAGGATTCATTAGCAAGTGAGTCTTAAGCCCTTCCGTGAAACGTCTCTTAAAAGAATCTAACAAAGAAAACAAGCAAAGGCTTATTTTTGTTAAAAACGTAAAAACCTGCCCATAACTGGTGAGGTGACCATAACTAGTGAGTGATTTACCCTATCATATAAGTTTACAAATCCAAGAATTAAAGGCAGCACTTTATTTGTTTAACTGAACCATAATTAATTTGAATTAATAAGCCCACTGTTGATATTCTGGCGATGGCGCTGGAAACAAAATGTTTGACGGGTACTAACGATATTTGAACATTTTTATTTCGTTAAAGCATACAAAAATTTGCCGACCCCCGATTCCACACCATCGATCAATAGTAACATGATCTGTCATGTTCATTCCTTATTAGATAATGAACATAGGGGATTGGATTTCTCTCCCCAAACAGATAATAGAAGGCTATGTACAATTTGAATTGATGCGTTATTTTCCACTTTTAGTGGAATTTTATATTTGACCGTGAAACTAAATGCAAAACGTGGACGATAAATAAAATAAAGAATAAGAGAATGTATAAAAGCATAAAATAATAAGACGCAGAATTCAAACTTCGCTATATATTCAAATGAAAATAACTATAAATTAAAGGTTTATTGTTTTATTCCGAAGTCCCGGGAATGAAAAAAAAAAAAAATACATCAAGTAAAAAAAAGTTCAGAATTAAAATTTTATGGATCAATAGTAATATTAAAATCATCCAAAAGTCCCATTTTAAATTTGTTTCCAGTAGGAACAGAAACCAGTCATAACAAAAGCCGAAAGGAAAAACCACCTGTCTGATACTTCAGAATATTATAAATGAAATATTAATTTTTTTATTTAATTTTTTTTTTTTAAATATGATATTCAACACTGTCAATACTCCTGATTTTATGATTCATTAATAAATTGATTTAAAACGTATGAAAAACTCACAGAAAAACAATACTGGGATGGAAAGGAAAAAGAGGTTGATTCATTTATCCATACCCATATTGTTCTATGACACTTTTTTAATAATTTTATATTTAAAAAAAACATAAATGAAACAAAAACTATATAATAGTTTAGATATATCTTGATAATGGTTGATTTTCGGAACTGATATTTCATCTATCAATATATTTTTCATGAATCCATCATTAACTATGTCCTATATGTTGCTGATTTAGAACCAAACAAATACTTTCTCTTTATAACAAACTCCGTAGCCACCTAATATCTGAAATCGCTTCTCATTCGATGCCTCGAGAACTTCCATTACAGGACCCTGATGCTATTTATCAATATATGTTCCAAGTGCATTACAATACAGTCCAGAAAGTTGAATGTTCTTTATACATAACACACACATATATGTACACATATAAACGTATATGTATAAGTATATGTCAACTAAAATTATGACGTTATTTGTCATTATTATCCTACTTCGAATATCGAATTATAATATCATCTATGGGTGAACACACTACTGCCTACCATTGTAATGCCACTTCAAAGGACAATTAACAGTAATTTGCTCCTGCCTGGGTAAATCGCTCACTGCTAAATTTCCTGTTTACCAATAGGCCTAGTAAACACCTCCCTATCAATACGTTAGTCGCTAATAAACTAACTAAATAAGTTACATTAATAATAGAATAGCATAATTGTATTTATCTAGGAAACCTATCAACATTTGACGGTCAGGCTGTGTTAAGGTACTGCAGTCATACCTGCCACCCTGATCATGTTGAATAAGAATTAAATCAATTAACGTCATTAATGACTTTCACTTGCAATTAGTAACACACCTGCTGAAAAATGCAATTGAATGATTCTAGAATGCCAAAGGATTTCTTTTAAAGGGATTGCGGTCTGTGAGGCAATAAGCTCAGTTTCTAGTGGTAAATTATTAAAAATAAATAAACAAAATGAGGAAAAGGAATGGTCTTTTAAAAAACACCAAGTTCAGAGTTCCAAATAATTATTCACTATTCTCTTCATATATATCCATCCAAATAACATGTAATGATATTCAAATAAAAAAAATTATATTGTGGTTCGCAGCATGCTGACGTGAAAATTCATTCAATCATTGAATTTCATACCAAAAATATTTTTATTTTAGACACCTTGCTTTATATTAATTATAAATCTTAAAAAAACAAAATAGTGAAGAAACGTATATATATATATATATATATATATATATATATATATATATATATATATATATATATATATATATATATATATATAAAGGGTGTTCGGAAGATCGTTGGCCAAAAAGGTATCTCGGGTAGGGAGGTTCCTTTTGAACCTATTTAAGGTAACTTACCTATATACAAAGTCTTACGTTTTTTTTTGTTTTTTTTTGTAATTACTAATACATTGTCCATGTAAAATAAAAAAGATTTGATGAAAAAAAATAATAAAAATTGGGAGATCGGTAAATCTTGTTAAAGACAAAAAAAGAAATTAAGAACTTCAAGTTTATGTTAAAAAAAAAAAAAAAAGTAAGCGCAGCAGCCAAATCCAATTTTGTTTAAAAACGTCTCTAGTTAATACTCTTTAAAAAAATACCACTTGTAGGCACGCAGCACATCTAGTTTTTGTTTTATTTATAAAGTAGCAAAAGGGCGCCGCCAGCGCACACTGAGAATAATAATGAATCGAATCATATTTTTTATGCAAAACTTAACAAATAGTTGTGTTTCTGTATAGCATAGGTTAAACTGCATGTATGTATATATTGGTCAAGTCATTGCTTATAACCATCATAAAGAAGGTAAAAATCATAAGTATATCAGAAAATAACCACAAAAATTGTCATTGAATCGGTTTAAATTTTCACAGGTTACCATCATGTTATCAATTTCGACTCCAGAAATTGGAATATGTTAATCAAGTGAGATATTGAAAGATTTATTTAATAATTGCCTAAGATTGGAGTGTTTTTGAAGAAAATTAGCATCTTTTCTCGTCGTGCAATTCAATACAACTAAAAACATTTGCAAAAACGTTAAGTATGAAAAAAAATATTCAATCACAAAAAGATGATTTAAAACGTTGATATTTCAAGATTTGCTATTACATTATGCTTGAAGCACTTCCGTTTAAAATACTTTACTTTAATTCCGGTTAAAATACAGTTATATTGAATTTAAATTAGCTCTTGTTGAAGAAATCTGAAAAGCGTAATTTCGCTACTTATGATTTCTGGTCTTGGAACTCCGTTCCACCAAAGAATGCATTACATATATGTTAGGATATTTTCCCGCATTCACATTCAGGGCTAAATCAACTCTTTAACTCATATTAGACTGGAAATATTTTAATACCAAATTTATTGTTACACTTCGAAAGAGAGAGGAGATTCAAAAATGGATTAGTACAAGTGAGTATTTTTTTAATTACTAATATACTACTCTATGATATATAAAACAGCCAATGGTTATTGTTATAAAAGTAAATTTCAAAATTATATAAAGTAATAACGAATATCTCAAAACGTGATTCAAGGTTTAATTTTAAGGCAACTGAATTATGCGGTACTCATAACGAATAAAAAAGGAAAAAAAATTAATTAATGATCGTATTTATTTATTGGTGGTGTATTTAAAAGGATCTTTAAATAGTATTTAAATTCCGAAATTCCTTAAGAACAATCTCGTGTCTTATGCGCCGCTTCGAACAGCGTCTACTAACCCGCAACGCCGATCGGTAACAAAGAATAGTGTATCACATCGCCGTACTTATTAATTCTTACCATGAGTGTACGATATTTCCATGTCTAGCTTTTATTATTCATTGATGTTTTCATATTTAAATATTCAGGGATATTTTGAGATGGTTTCAAAATGTTTATAGACTCCGAAATTTTTACTAAATGTTATCAACACTTTATGAGACCTTACTCTACACAATTGGAGTGTTTCAGAATGATTCATACATTTTTATATATTAATTATTTATATTTAAAGTGAATAATACAATTAGTGAAAAATTAATGACACTATATTATTTTGTAATACACGATACGCCTACTGTTTTTAAAATGTTTTAGTTATTTTATAATTAAAAATATTATCTAAATTTAATATACCTCAAATTTAATTAATTGATGTTTAACCACTAATTTTATCAAGTTATAACTTTATAACTTGCCACTTATTTCGTTTCTTAAATGATTAAATTTAAAATATATTTCCATATAATGTTCACCCTTATGTTCCTTTACAAAGAAATTTTTTTTTGTTATTTTTCATTATCTTAATTTTCTACATAGCATCACATACTAAAGCAAGATGTGCATGTAGTATGCCTATAAGGGAAAGGAGAGTGTAAAAGAAGCCAAATAAACGGTCCCTTTACGAGGAAGACATAAAAAGAAAACACAAAGAAAAAAAGGTGAAAAAAGAGTATAAACTCGTAATGTATTGATTTTTTAGAATGTCATTTCAACAAAAGCACTAATTAATTTAAATGTTTTTTGAGGCTACCGGCAAGACAAAGGACGATTGTATATATATGAGTGTGTGTGGATTATATAGATACCATTAGTAAGAAGGTAACTGGAGACATCCTCCATATTTTTGGATAATACAAAGTTTGGTTTTCCAGTTAACTTTATTCTTTAAATTACCTATTTAAAAATACAAAGAAATAACTACAATTGTATTGTAACCTTTTTTGTTCACTATAGAGCATGGTGATGAGAACAGTATAGCATCGAAACGTCACCCTAACACAGTTATTATTTTATCAACTAAACCTCAAGAATCGTATTAAATATCTTGAATAGTCTCTTTAATAGTGACTATTCGCTACAGACCTTTTCTGTTGTAAATTTTTAGTATTTAACAGTCCACAAACTCATTAATATTGTCGATGCAATTTTAATGCCTCTAAAACATCTCTTGAAAAGTTCTTTGCAGAATGTGAAATAAAACTTTAGCATTCGTCTAAATGTTGTAGAGATTCGCCTTTTTTGTTTTCCACTATTGTTGCATGAGCGGATTTTAAAGCTAAAATAAATATGCTCTTCTTTGTTTGTAGTTCATCTAAAACTATAAAATCTAAGGTGGATGACTCTGTAAGACGTTCAAATTTGCCACAAATGTCGTGAATGGCTTCATCAATACTGCTTAAAATTGTATCAGGATGATAAGCTGAATTTGGTATTTCTGAGAGCATTTTTTGAATCAGTTGAGAGGCCCTTTTTAGTTTATTATACAGGAGACGGTCGGCTTCACTGAATAATTTTTCAACTTCAGGCGAAACATCAATAATACTAGGTAATGGATACCTAGATATGTCCTATATCTTTTTGTTTCCGTCATTGGCTATTATATTATTATATTATTATTTTTTTTTTAAATTGTGCAGACAAAAAAAAATGAATTTTAGTACTTACGGGTTCCTTTTCTTAAGAATCTAAAAGATTCCGGGTTTCGGCACGAATGAATAGTCTCTTTAATAGTGACTATTCGCTACAGACCTTTTCTGTTGTATATTTTTAATATATAACTGTCCACAAACTCATTAATATTTGTTCACAAGTTTTTATGACAAAAATAATACATAGAACAGAAACAAAACAAAACGTCTATATTAGATTAACTAGAACTAGAAGGTAAAAATAGGTTCATACGGCACTCAGCGTTGCCAGGTTTACTTAACACACTTGCTACAAAATTTATCACAACAGAAATTAACAAATAATACTTCTTACAAATAATAATAATAATAATAACATACAGAGAATAATACGAAAGTAAAGATAAACTAATAATACGATAATATAAACAATAGCGAGCGGCGCTACATTTTTTACATTACATCGCCGTGATTTTTTTTTTTTTTTTATGACCTTGTTGCCCATCTAATGGGATAAGACACAAACGAATAACAGGTCTATTAATGAAACCGGATTGTGTACGTACTTTGGCAACTCCAGATTTATTATCTTTGCCTTCAAATAACTGAACAATTCTACCCATTGGCCAGGACAATGGAGGTGCATTGTCTTCAATAGTGAGGACAACGTCATCTGTTTTAGGTTCACGAGATGGTGTGTTCTATTTTTGCCTTGTCTGCAGGCCAAACAAATACTTTCAGCGGGACCAAAAGGATTCCACTGATTGCTTAACAAATTTCCATTTCGGAGCTAGACGGGAGTTAAACGAATTTTCACAAGGGGGTAAGGCTTGCATTGGGCGCACAGTGGGCGAAAATCACATTTTAGGTGGACAAAATTCATATAAAAATTTTATAAATCGCCTACTAAATATTGTCTAGTATGAATTGGAAAAAGGGAAAATGTAAATATTTACTTTCTTAGATTGCCAACAAGAGCCAGAGGGGACTATTAATCCCACTATACCAAAGAGCACATTTTTCTCAGTGTTTATTGCAGTCCTGTTCTTGTAATTACTTTGCCGTTCTTTGCACAGAAACCAAACTTGATTATTTTAATTTCATGTGAAATGGATACCACAGAGAAAAGTAATCATTAATATTTCACTAATCGGGGTGCTGCATGGATATAGTTTTACCTATAATAAATCATATCATTAGATAGAATATTTCCATATTTCAATAGAGAATTACTTGCAGAAGGCCAAGAAGTGCCAAGCTAATTCTTTTGTCATTATTTCATTCAAACCATATGTATAGGAAAATTCGAGCAAATGGACTGTATTGAAAAGTATTAAAACGAGGTTTCGCACCTTTGGGGAGATATTATTGAGAAGGTAACCCAACCAAATAATACATAAAAAACTTCTCACCTTGTTATTGCCGCCGACGATCCTGTCAGAGGCCTCCGAAGTCGCTACGGGCAGGCGAACGCTTCTCGCAGGCGGTAAAATCTGATCGGGATCTCCTCCTCTTATATCACCACTCATTAAGGGTAAAAATAAATCTTCACTAAATGTCATAATAAACAAAAACACCTTTAAGAAAAGAAAAGGGTCTTGGAAGGCTATCTTGCCTTGGTCAAAAAACACTGGAAGACCATGAGGTCTTGAACAAGTTCTATACGTGCGCACTGGAACGCAGATGGCAGAAGAAGAAGATTTTTCCTGTAGGGATTAACGCAGATGAGGGCTAGTTACCTAGAGATCGATACAGTGCGTCTATGAACGGTACCCTACAGTTTTTCTTCTTTCCCTCCCCTCTCACAAAAGCGTCGATTGGCGCGAACACCATATATTTTTCATATTCACATAGTTTTTTTTTTGAGGAATATTTACTAATTTAAGATAACTGAAGGTTTCGTGCTCACTATTCCACGAAAAGTATTTGTATCTGAATGGTGGAAATATGGACCAAAAGAAAAGAATAAACATCTCTTGATCTACATTTTAAAACTAGGAAATAACAATGAAATAAACAATGAAGATAAAATTACAAACATCAAAAGAATTAAAAACGCCATAAAAAATTATTAAAAAAAAATCAGTGACAAGCTGGGAAAATATCATCGGAGAGCTGATGTTTTTTTTAAGGACTTTTTCGCGTGGCTTGAAGGGAAGGAGTTTGAATTTGAGTTTGTTCGTTATGTTGTTGTTACGTTATGAAAATGTTCTAGAGAGGCCATAAACAAAGATCTTCTCATGATGCTCTTAGTTTCATCAGACTCGCCTTTGTCGCCAGTTTTCGGAAAAGTTTGCGTAAAAAAGCAACCAAACCGTTTGATGTGGATGTAATTAGCCTATTAAAGTGTAGTTTACCATATGATCAGCTTCAAGAACTGCCATTAAAAAATGAGGCAGACGATACTGACTCGTCAGAAGAAGATACTGAAGAATGTATCAGTATTGAATCAGACGATTATTGATGGCTAATTCATTTTCAGTGTATAATATAATAGTATATAATTATTATAATTAAAAAACAAATCAGTACAATGAAATTTTTCTTTAAGTTGTTAGTTTTTTTTTGTTTTTTTTTTTCATTATTTTCGTAATATAGCCTTTGTTGTCCGATGTGTGTTATTTTTTTTATGAATATATGTATTATTTTTATATTAATAATAAATGCAAAAATGTTCCATAGATCTACAAACTGTTTTCAAAATCTTTATCCATTATGTCCAAATAATCCATTATGTCCAAACATGTGTGTGTTCAACATTAGTTTGTTCGATATACTAAAAAATATGGGTGTAAGAATTTTTGAAGATTTTTCCCTTACTCAATGAACTCAAAAACATCGAACAACACAGAAAAATAATTTTGTTAATAAAAATAAGTCCACCTAAAAATAGATTTTTGCCCACTGTGGGGCGTTGGACTAAGACGTGAGGCGAAGTTTAAGATTTCAATGTCGTCTGGAGATCCAGACAAATGAACAAGAGGGCGTGAATTAAGCATTGATTCTATTCGGACCAAGATTGTATAAAATGTAGTGAACGAAGGGGGTTGGTTCCTTAAATTTATATAAATAAACGCTTGAATGACTTAACAGCACTCTCCCACAATCCGCCCATGTGTGAAGCACGAGGGGGTATAAACCTCCATTCAATTCCCCGAGAAGAAGTAGAGTCGACGAGGTGAGTTTGAGCTTCATGGTTCATTGCTTTTAACTGGCGAATACAGCCTGCAGTCCCCACGAAATTAGTTCCATTATCCATCCAAATAACAGATGGCAATCCTCTGCGCGCGATGAATCGTTCCAAAGCCTACAAACAACCATCAGTGGACAAAAACTGGTTCTAGATGAACCCCCTTTGTAGTAAAACAAACAAAAACAGCGACATGCAAGGATGTTGCCCGAGAACCGCGAATACCAGGGATAAAAAGAATGGACCAGTGAAATCTATGCCAACTTGTGAAAAGGGATAAAGGTGATCTAACCTATCCTTTAGCAACTGGCCCATTATAGGTTGAAAGGGTTTAGGCGAGACAGAAAAATACTTTGTACAGTTTGCAAAGCTTGCTGCACAGTGTTGCGCCCGTCAACAATCCAAAACCGTTGTCTCAAATATGCTAACGTCGCCCGAGGGCCTATGTGCAAGCAGTCTTCATGGCGTTGATTAATTACTAACAGGGTTAGAGGTGTCTTTTTTGGGAGCAACGCGGGATGCTTTGAATTAAACGGTAGACTGGAATTTTGTAAACGTCCACCAATACGGATAATAGAATGACTATCCTGGAAAAGACCAAGGACCTTACAGAGGCGAAGCTTTGGTTTATCCGATTGTGAATCTTTAATCAGGTCTAAAAAATAGGTTTGTTGATTGGCCCTAATAATAGCAGTTTCAGAAAAAATCAATTCACTAGAAACCAATGGACCAGACTTTCAAATGGTTTGGGGCATTGACAGTTACCTATGAAACGTAAACACCATGCAGTTATACGTTTCATCTGAATAAAGGAACTGTAACGTGACTCAAGAGGAGAGGGTGCAGCTTGACAGATTAAGGAACCAAGTTGGTTTTCTCACTGTTCTTCAGCAACAAGAGGGTCTGTTAAGGAAGGCTTCACCGACTTCAACGTCCAGCTTTAGAATGGGCAGGACAGCCATTCTGGACCAGACCACCACAGCTGATTGTTTACTATTTCTGAAGGGAGTAATCCTTGTGATGCTAGATCTGCTGGATTATCACTTGACTGGACATGAAACCACTAACAGGCTGGCATGGATTTTAAAATTTTTGACACCCGATTTCTAACAAACACTTTCCACACCGGAGGGGGGTCAGCACAGATCCAAGAGAGTGCAACAGTACTATCTGAAATGGCTAGAATGTGGTCATCATTAGCAGTTTGGAAACTATTACGTACTTTGCAGAATAATTTGCCTAACAGTTCTAAGCGGGGCAGACTCAATTTTTAAAGGGGCAATGCGAGCCCTAGACATTACTAACCGTAGACATGCATTTGACTGAGACAGATTTTTGAAAATAGAAACATGGTAAACAACAGCTGCATAAGCTTTTTCTGATGCATCAGCAAAACCAATTAACCACTGGTTAGACTTTAACGATAGGATATAACGAGGTATTTGTAAATTAGACAAATCGGTAGAGGAAGCGATTTTCGACCATACCTCCATCAATTCAGATGGAATCATATCACCCTAGTTTACCTTTAATTGACAAAATGCTCTTAGTATGCGACGAGCATGAACCGTGACTGGCATAAGCCATCCTAGATAAAGCATACCAATTTAGCTAACCATTCTAGCGACGATAGAACCTTTGAACCTTCAGAACCTGACACTCGTCAGCGCCACCTGACACATCATTAATGTAAGATCTTTTTAAAAGGATATCAGCTGCAATGGGATGGGTTGCAGCATTTGTCTCAGCTGAATGAGAAATTACAGGGATGGCCAAAAAAGCGGCAGATGCGGTTCCATATCTTACTGTGGTTAGAGCATAGTCTCTAACTGCCTAATCTTCATTGGCACGCCAAACGATTCTTAAAAATATTTGATCAGATTCTGGATGAGATGATCTGGCGAAACATCTTTTCTAAATCAGAAGTGAACACATATTTATCTTTACGAAAACGGATTACAACCTCTGAAATATCCGACTGACGTTAGGGTACAACAAGCAGGATGTCATTTAGGGGTAAACCATCAGAGGTGTTCTGAGAAGCATTAAAGACCATCCGGTTCTTTTTAGGGGGGTCATCAGGCCTGTGTACAGCATGGTGAGGCATATATAAGTTAACTTCCCTGTAAGAGGGGGGGAGGGGAATTAGTCGCATATGACCAAGGCTGCAGTACTCATCTATAAACTGTTTTAAGCTGTCTTTAACGCAAGATTGTTCTTTAACTTTTATACCAACTGATTCAGTCGCCGAATTGCAATAAACCTAGAATTTTCCAATGCTGATGGTTGTTTTGCAAAGGGCAGAGCCACAGAATACTGGCCTCCAGGAATTTGTGGCACTGACTGAATAAAGGAAAGTTTAGCTTAGGTCTCTAAATCAGTAAGTGGATGCGATTTATCCAAGTCCTCAATTTCCATCATTTCTTGTAATAATAAGTTTCTCTGTTCCGATAATGACTTCTTCGAAATGGCATGAGAAACAAAGGTAGCAACTGTAGGTAGACTGGACACTTTCAAGCAGAGATAAACTCGGTAGGGAACAATTTCCAATTTTTCTTTCTCTCCAACAGAATGACGGTAATTGCTGAAAAAAGGATCTCGAGGGTAATCGTTGTTAATTGATCTAACAGTAGCAATACTTGACAACCCACCGCCGCCCGGTGGAGTATTCACCATTTAATCATGGCCAAAAGTCCAAAAAATAAATTGTACTTCAGAACATTACAATACGTATTTCCTGGTAGCTTAGGATTGTTTACATCGAAATGTATTTATCTCGTTCATTGTTCATTCAAATCCAGGAGTTGGGTACGCTGAATCAACACGGTTACTTTTACTGAGTTGTAAGAACTGAAAGATGTTGTGATTTCTGTGGAATCAATTAGCAATTGATCTGAAATTTCTCTACACAACTTGGAAAGGTATGTATTTCTCTGTGATAACTAGTTTTTAGCAAGTTTTAATATCTTAACGGTTAACGTGTAGTTCTATTAATTACTATGTTTAAACGAAAAAAAATAGATTTGTTTACAAGAATAAAAATGATTATGTTGTACTGACAGGCTTTGTCGGGCAGATATTTTTCCATTAATGTAAAGTTTAATCCTTCTGCTTGGTATACCGCAAAAAAATTTCACCCCCCCCCCCTGTTTTTAATAAATGTATAAAAACACGCCCTAAAGTGAATTTTTTTATAACCAAGTCTGTGTGATTTCTGTGAAATCCACTTAACAGGTGATCTGAAATATCTCTACACAGTTTCGAAAGGTATGCATTTCTCTGTGATAACTAGTTTTTAGCAAGTTTTTATATCATAACGGTTAACGTGTAGCTTTTTTGATTACCATGATTAAACGATAAAAATAGAATTTTATATAAGAATAAAAAAGATTATGTTGTACTGTCGGGCTTCGTCGGGCAGATATTTTTGCATTAATGTAAAGTTCAATCCGTCTACTTGTGAAAAAAAAATTTCACCCCAAACCTCCCTCCTCCCATCTTTTTAATAAATGTATAAAAACACCACTTAAACTGAATTTTTTGATATCCAAGTCTGTGTGATTTCTGTTAAATCCATTTAACAAGTGATTTGAAATTTCTCTACACAGTTTCGAAAGGAATGTATTTCTCGGTGATAACTAGTTTTTAGAAAGATTTAATATCATAACGGTTAACGTGTAGTTCTTTCGATTACGATGTTTAAACGATAAAAATAGACTTGTTTACAAGAATAAAAAAGATGATGTTGAAATGTCGGCTTTGTCAAGGACCTGAGTAAGTTCAGAACGGCTTAAGTAGTTAGGGATATGTACACTTACAAATTGAGAGGTGTTATGATTGGTAACAAGATTATCTGAATTAGTACCAGAATCAGGCTGAAAGCACTGTACTTCAGTTTACTGAAGAATCGCACTGACAATTTACATGATTGGATACGGATATTTCCTAATGCCCGCCAACCAAAACAAGAATTTTGCATGCAAGGAAAAGAGCCTACAGCATAAACAAAACCAGGAATCGTGCCACAACATCTGCACCGAAAATTAGATCAACAGGCTTACTAAGGTTAAAATCTAGGTCAGCTAGTTGATAATTGGAGAGATGAGGCCTGTTATTTACAGAAAATGATTGTGATAGGAGGTATCTTGCAACTTGTTACAGAACTCTCAGAGAAACAGGTATTGTTATGAATGATGGTAAATGAATCAGTGCAGTGGTCACTCCCAATATTTCAACTGATTGGTTTCCCCTTAGTGCAATTACTTTACTTTTGACATGTAAAATTTGTAACTATGCTAAGCGGGCTGTTTCATCGGTTATAAAGGAAGCCTCTGACCCACTATCTAATAAAGCTCGCACTTGTATTGGATGGGCTCCATGAGAGGATAAAACAGTTCTAACTGTGGGAATTAGTGCGACTGAAGGGGAAATGTGCAATGACAATTTTAATTTTGATTTACTACTGAGTGGAGTATGAGGAGAATGTCTGTAGTTAAATCAAAGGGGCTGTCTCGTTGGAAGGGTCGGATTACAACTTATAGCAATACCAGCTTTATGATTATCAATGAAAGCAGAGCAATCATAATGTACAAGTAAACAGTTGCAAAAAATATTAAATTGTTTACAAACAAGATAACTGAATATATACTTGCGCAATCCCAATTCGACATGTGATTAATTCCTGGAACAGTTTATACAGGGTGTCCTGAATTAAAATGGCAAAACTTCAGGAACTTATAAGAGACCGAAAAACTAAGACAAAAAGTACTTTAGAGATTTTCTAGTTTTTGCTTAGTTTTAGAGAGAATAGCAAAATAACAAACAAAACAAGTTTTCATTTTTATACTTATTTATATATATATATATATATATATATATATATATATATATATATATATATATATATATATATATATTTACGTTATGTTCTTTTTAATGTAAATATTGCTCAAAATGTGATCCTCTAGCACCAATGCAAGCATTACATCTAGCACTCACTTGATAAATTGCAGCTAAACATTTTTCTGATGATATTTGGTGCACTGCATCTATGATTCGGTTTCTTAATTGCTCTCTTGAGTTGATTGACACCGAATAAACTTTCTGCTTCAAGGTTCCCCATACGAAGAAATCCATAGGTGTCATATCAGGTGATCTGGGTGGCCAAGGTACTACTCCTCCACGTCCAATCCATCGTTGTGGATAATTTATATCCAGCCAAGCTCGAGCAACTCTGCTATAATGAGCTGGACATCCATCGAGTTAGAACCACATTTCAATCCGCTGCTGTAAGGGAATGTCATCTAAATTATTAGAAAAGTCGTTCTCCAAAAAATGTGTAAATGTAAAATTATTCGATCTTCCAGGTAAAAAATATGGTCCCACCAGTAACCCGTTCCAAATTCCAAGCCAAACGTTAATAGCGAATTCATACTGTACAGATTGTACATCTAATTCAGTAAAAGTTTAAAAATAATGATGCCAGAGCGCCGTTTAACTGATTTAGTTGAAGAAACCTACTATTAATACACGTTCTAACTAAATTTTATTGACTTTCATTTATTATATGAAAACCACAACAATAGGAATTCATTTTCGAAGTTAAATAATAATATTAATGTGCAACTACTTACAATTTATTTTTACAAATGTATATATATATATATATATACATATATATATATATATATATATATATATATATATATATATATATATATATATATATATATATATATATATATATATATAAATGGATAAATTTCTTGACTGTTACTATTAAATATTTAGTAAGTTACTATTAAATATTTAGTAAGGTTCTTGAGGTTCAGTCAACAAATAAAAACAACTATTTTGGTGACGTTTCGAGACTATATTGTTCTCATAATCATGCCCTAATTAGGCCTGAGTGCGAAGAATACTGTGATATACCTATTAAGATGCAGCCTGTTTTCTCACTGTAGGGCATGATTATGAGATCAATATAGTCTCGATACGTCACCTAAATAGTTGTTTTTATTTATTGACTGAACCTCAAGAACCTTACTGAACATTTAATAGTAGCAGTCAAGAAATATATCCATATATATATATATATATATATATATATATATATACATTAGTAAAAGTAAATTGTAAGTTGTTGCACATTAAAATTATTATTTAACTTTGAAAATGAATTCCTATTGTTATGGATCTTATATAATAAATGAAAGACAATACAATTTAGTTAGAACGTGTTAAAGTATTATTAGTAGGTTTCTTCAACTAAATCGGTTAAACGGCGCTCTGGCATCATTATTTTTAAACTTTTACTGAAATAGATGTACAATCTGCATCAGCGAATGGCAATAGAAAAAGTGCTAATGATGAACTTATTCATACCATATATACGAATTCACATACACATACAATTTATAATATTAAAAGATACGAATAAAACATAAAACAACTGGCATCATTAACACAATAATCTTAAAATAATTGTACAGATCTCATATTCGTGATTTGAATACTTCAAGTTGTGGAGTAAATATGACATGATATCTTTAGAGAGTCGAGTCAGGTCAAGCAACTGTATCGAATAATACTCGAAAACACAGGGGATGAATGGGCCTCTACTAAACAGCTGAGCCAGAGAAATGGGCTATAGAATATGAGAGGTGACAATATTGCGTAATATGAGCATTACAAATTACAGGAGTCGGCCGGCCCCACTCACACAAAGCCCACTGAGGAGGCCCTTAGCAGAGCTATATAGCTCCGTAACGAACACTTCACCTGAGGGCTCTTGGCCAAATTTTTTTTATAAAGCCCCCTCCAACCCCATTGATTCAGGTCCCACTATCTCCCTTCTAGACTAATAATACCCATATACTCCCAGTCCCAATGGGGCCAGGCCTAAGAAAAAGAGATATTAAATTATGTTGAACAAACGAATATTATCGAACTGCTGTAGCACTGCTCAAGGAAAACTCTCCCATGACAAGATATCAGTAATAATGTCATTAATCTGTTGAGCTGAAGATAGACTAGAGGTACGTGAGTGGCTGTTGGGAGCGGTTAAAGTGATGTTATTCGACTAATTCTAAGTACCAACTGTTGCCAGCCACTCAACCGTTTGATGAACGCGGTCTTTGGATTCAATCAGAATTCTAATTTTTTTCTTCAAAAATAAGTGATCCCCAAAATTTAAAAAAAAACACGGATAAACATTCACGGCCATGCACCAGGTCAATCTTGAGTATTCGAAAGCAACCCTTAGTTCACTGTTTTCAAGGAGTTGGTGTGGAGAATATTCATTTATAGCCATCAAGATTTGGTAGCAACATTTTTCGATTCTCGGTACCGGTACCTCATTAAAAAATAAATTGTTTTTATAAAAAGCGATTCGTTTGACAGCTTAAACAGTTTAAATTTAAGCTTAAATTCAAGTTTAAATTTTATTTAAATAAAAAGTTCTAAACCTGTTATGAAGATTATTAAAATGTCTCCTGAAAACCCCTTATTCACATAAGGAGTAAAAATATTAATTTGACATACTTTATCGCTTAAACTTTTTTTTTTTTTTTTTTTTTTTTTTTTTTAAACGACTATTAACGTTTACTTTTATTAGGATATCAAAACATTGCTTATTTCATATAGTTTTAAGAGAGAGAGAAACACTTAATTTTAAAAGGGTTGCTAAATACATAGCATACTTGATCAATCTCAATTTGGCATCTGACAATATTCAACACAAAATAAATATAGGACAAAAAAAAAACAACAGTATAGTCATTACTTTAAAATATAAAAATATACATGTTAAAATGATCAATTCCATGCGGATTATATTTTGACATATATATATATATTTGATATATATATATATATATATATATATATATATATGGTAATCGCTAGTTATGGTCACCTCACCAGTTATGGGCAGGTTTTTCCTTTTTTAACGAAAATAAGCCTTTGCTTGTTTTCTTTGTTAGATTCTTTTAAGAGACGTTTCACGGAAGGGCTTAAGACTCACTTGCTAATGAATCCTTCTCTCCCATCCATTTCCGTTTGGCATAGTTGATGTTTTACCGAATTAGTGTTGTGCAATAGCTCCTATGTGTAGTAGGTGTAATTTTACAAGTGAACATTATTAAGGAATTGCTTTAAAATTCTTCGCCAATTTCAGGTTTTAAAGGTATGTATATGTTTATTTTGATTTCTGTTTTTCTTCAGACCCCTTTGTTTTTCATTTTGTCGCTTTTATAAATTAAAATTTTCAACTGACCACAACCGGTCTATAAATATTAATGATTTTAGTTATGGTCACGGATGACCATTTCACGTTTTTTTCCATAACAAGTGTTCTTACTCCTAAAAAAATGTTAATTATCCCTGGTTTAATTGTATTCTCTTAAAAGTAAAATACGATAACGTTTACTAGTTTTGGTCATGGGTGAAAATGTTAGGTTTATCAGTGACCATAACTAGTTATGATCAGTGTATAAATGGTCACTTGTTTTTACGATTTTATTTTTTCTTCAAGATGCTTTTTTTTGAGTCTTCTTTTGTTACAGTAAATAATTATTTGTAACTATGCCTAAAAGACGATATTCGTACTCTGAAGATGATGCCACACAGGCAAAAGAAGAAATTCTTAAAGGGGCTTCTGTAAAATCTATAGCGAAAAAGTATGTGTTTTTGAAATGGATGTTTTTCTTACTTAAAATACCTATTACCAATGTTATTACTCCCTTTTATTATAACAGATACAAAATCCCCAGGATGACGTTAACTCGAAGATTAACGGGCACAGGAAGGTTTCAGTGTGGTGGCAGACCCCATTTTGTCTGCTGAAGAGGAGGACCTGTTAGAGAAATGGATTATTCATTGCTCTAGACGGTGGTTTCCCAAACGAAAAATTGATTTATTGTTAAGCGTCAAAGAGCTAGCAATAGTTTCGATGTAAATTTAAAGATGGTATACCCAGTGACAGGATGGTATAGGGGTTTTCTCCGTCGCCATCCAAATATCTCCAGTAGAACCACTGAAGCCGTGTCTCAGAAAGACATCCGTGGTTGGTTTGACTCAATGGAAAATATTTTGAAGGAAAAATTTTTGATTAGTTAATCCTTAATTTTTTATTAACCTCGAATGATTGATATGTACGCCTAAATAGTGAATTTTAAAATAATAAAAACAATTTTTTACAAAATTTTTGTTCATATGACCATAACTAGTTTTTACTATGACCATAACTCATACACTGTACCCATAACTGGTATTTTTAGGATATTTGCATAAAAACTGAAAAATTTATTTCAAGGAAAAATACAGAGCTTTAGTAAATTTACCATTTAATAAAACAAGAATTTGTGAATCTAAATATGTAAAAAAAAAATAGTAATCTGGGAAAGAGTCTAAACGATATCCTCTTTTGCATCAATCAATTTCGTTAACTATGACCATAACCTGTGATTTACCCTATATATATATATATATATATATATATATATATATATATATATATATATATATATATATATAAATATCAATAATCAATAAATAGGAATTGTCTTTTATTTAGAATTAATTTTCCATCTTTAATTCGGGTAAAAATAATAAATATAAATTAAGTATTGGTAAGCCCTTTTGGTCAAGTTAAGGAAAAAAAAAACTTAAATAAATTGAAAAAATAGACAGCATAATGTATGAAACTATAATCATATTTTAACCAAAATAAAATTCGTTTTCTACTCATGTGATATTTGAGAAGAGTAAAAGATTTTGTCAAAATGTTTATCATCAAGCAATGTTCGATCCCTTTGAGCAATTTTCCTCACGAGTGGGTAGGTCCAACACCGTTTATGTGGATTGGCGTCTGTAAAAAGTTTATGTAAGCACCAGGAGTTGTGTGATTGAACAGAAATCAAAAACAACTGCTGGGGACGCTCTTTGAAGGAAAAAAGGAAATTCTTGATAAAATCACGCTCCCAATCAATATTTATTTTTCAAAGGAGCGTTTCAAAGTCAGTTTATCATTGGATAAATAAATTTCCATAAAATGATATTCTATTTTATTTCAACTAAAGAGAAATTTATCACTTAATAAATTATCAGTATAAATAAAAAGAGTTTAATTCCGGATTAATTTAAATACTTAAATAAACGATAGTAAATAAATGAAACATATAATAAGTTATAAAAAATTGAAAACACAGATTATTATTTTCACCTTAGGGCTGCAAGTGACGATATAGCAAAATTAAATGCTGACATAAATTAATAATTAGTAAATGTAAATAAGAAAAAAAAAAGAAGATGCGGAAGATTATTTTTTTAAATTATTATTATTATGATTATCTTGTTTCTAAACTCACCAGTCAGATATTTACCCAAAGGCCAACTAGTGTAGATTTGACTTCTACTTAATAAAACAAATAATAAAAATATAACATTTTTTTTTTGGGCCCATGACTCCCATTGAAGTCCTATACAGCCCGAAAAATATAAATTTATTTTACTTTTACTTTTATTTACCTTGAAGTTCCAATTATTCCAATTGTTTCAACTTATTCTTTAGGTTTTGCTTAATAACCTTCACCTAATGTTATTGGTAATTTCATTATATCCGCAATTCAGAAAATTTAAAAGATTGATTTTTATTTAAATAGTAGACAATTTCAATAAATGAACGATTTTTTCTAGCGGTTTTGTTTTCATTAATTATAAAACAAATCTTAGTTATGCCTAAGGTCAGGATATATTCTAGAACAGTTTTAGTCAGTAATTATTAACATTTTTTTTGTCATTGTTTTCTCTTATATAAAATTATTTCCTAAACCTTGATCAAGTTATATAGACTTTTTTATTAGGGATATAGATTTTTTTAGTATGATTCATGTACTAAAATAAAATTTGATTATTTATATTCAATAACTATTATTTCGATCTCATTTAACAAAGCTTTAGGAGTTATTACTTGGAACCTAGATATGATACTTTAATGATAAGAATCTGCTCTTTGTTTTCAAATACTTCAAGTACTCGACAAAAGTTTCAAACATCCAGTGAAATACAAAAGACTCATTCACATGACAGTTATTCGACATATTTGAACATATGGAGATGAGTTTTGAGGCTCAACTAAACAATCTGATCCATCTAGCATTCAATCCTAATAATCCAAATTCCTTCGAAATGCACATTGTTTACTATATATCAAAGAATTATATCGATAACAGTCAACTTTCCAAGCCGTCCAACAAGAAGATGTTAAAGAAAGAAAAGATAATAGAGCTTTGATTTAATGGCAATTGTTTTTTAAGTTTAAAAAAAAAAAAAGTTGAATCTTATTCCGTATATCTCAACTGACGTGACTTTCATTAGTCTTATATAAATTTTTGTTAAAAAAAAAAAAGAAAAGAAAAAAAACGGTGTACGATTGTGTTATGAGTGGGACTGGCAGACCATTGGCACCTGCCAACGTAAGATGGGTCATAATTACTGCCGTCATCAGATAGTCCACCCACAAACACCTAATGGAATCTCTCTTAAATTACATATAAAAATAATTTTTAGGAAAAAACAAAACCGACTTCAAGATTAAACCTATATAATTAAACGAACTAAAAAATAAAAAAAAAAAAAAATTTTAATTGCTTCCAAACAAAAACCATTAAATGACAACCAACGAAATTATCGATACTTGTAAATACCTATTCACAATTTATGATCAGTTATTTTTAGAGTCGGTGCCAGCCAAGAAAGTCAGTTTAATCTTGCCTTAGCAATAAACTTTCGAATGGCCGGAGACAGGGGTGTGGCGGTGATGAAACAGTGGGAGCATCTTTACAATTACCATTTCTTTTCAAATTCTGTTTTTTTTTTTTTTTTTGGTTGGCACCGACTCCAAAAATGACTGATCATAAATTGTGAATAGGTATATAAGTATCGATAATTTCGTTGATTGTCATTTAATGGTTTTTGTTTCGAAACAATTAAAATATTATTTTTTTTTTTTAGTTCGTTTAATTATATAGGTTTAATCTTGAAGTCGGTTTTGTTTTTTCCTAAAAATTATTTTTATTTTTTATTTTTTAGTGGAGAGTATATTTTTGTTTATACAGTCAATTCTCGATCTTGAAGCTACCCTGAAAAATAGTTCGACTTACTGAACAAAGAATTATCGAGTTTATCATTCTGCTTATCTACATGTAAATAGGAAAATTGAACACAAATTTGTAGTTGAAATCATTACGTAAATTTTCATTAATGGGAAAGTTGTTTGTACATACATATAAAATCATTGATACAGAAAATTAAATACCCGGTACCAATTTATCATATAACTTTCAGCTGAACTGCGCTTTTTTCTGAGGGTGCCTATAAGTAGACTTACCGCCTTTCACCAGTGGCGATTTTTTTTATTCTTTAAGATGGTTGAAAGAGAACTACGCGGAATTCGGAATTCACTAGCAACAAACGCCCAACTTCTTTGTCATTTCTCCACTTTGCAAATCAATTTTAACTTTTCGTCAATTGAAAGAATTTACAATAGCCACTGTAAAATTATTCACTCGAGTGAATAACTAATAATAAGTGACTGATGTAACTATGAACTGGAAAGATAAACAATGACGGGAAACCGGAATATAAATTACACATGAAATTCTTTTAATTTGAGTTCGAGTTATAGAGGCGATGACTTCTAATGGTTCGTTCCATAGAGGTGGTCATAGAAGTTTTTCCTTTTGAACTCTATTTTCAGTTCTACTTATTTTCAACACGATTTTCACGTTCTTTATCTGAAATCGTTTCATTGAGGTGAGACCGCAGATTTTGTTCGACTTTAAGAATTTAGCTTATCGAAGTAAACCACATCGAGAGTTGACTGTATGTGTAAATTATTTTTGTTAATAATTTAGATTTAGTTACCATGAAGATTTTAGATAATCATAATCATAAATATGTTTAAAATGTAAGGTTATATAACAGTGATTTTTATTAACTGGTTTTTTGATTTTTCTTAAAAAGTGCTGCGTTGATTTCAAAATATTTTTTATGGGACTACCTTTGAAGTATACCCCACCGGCCAAAAAAAGATTCATCAAAATTGATTAAGAATTGACGGAGGTTCTTAACTCATCTATATATTTTTTTTTTTTTTTTTTGTATGTTACGTGATTACTCCGTCAATTCTAAATCAATTTTGATAATTATTTTTTAGATCGGTAGAGCATACTTTAGAGATGGTCCCATCAAAAATATTTTGAAATCAACACAGGACTTTTTAAGATAAATAAAAAAACAGTTAATAAGTGATTTTATGAACTGTTTTTTTGATTTTGGTTAAAAAGTGCTACGTCGATTTCAAAATATTTTTTATGGGACCACCTCTGAAGTATTCCCTATCGATCTAAAAAAGAATCATCAAAATTGATTTAGAATTGACGGAGTAATCGCGTAACATACACACACAAAAAAAAAAAAAAAAAAAAATACAGACGAGTTGAGAACCTCCTCTTTTTTGAAGTCGGTTGAAAAGTAAGGATCCGTCATTACATCTTGCTTATAGCTATTGTTATTACTACTTGTTAATTTAACAAACTACAAATTAGTAAACATTAATTTAGGAAAATAATTTCAAAGGGGTTTATTTGTTCTTGAGTTGTCCGTTGTCTAATAAATAAAAAAATCATCACTTTATCATTTAAGTAGAGACCACAAATACATGCACAACGAAATATTTTTCAATAATACTCCCTAAGATGCAACGGAATAATGGGAAAATTAAACAAACAAGACTTATCTATGGCCTAACACTGAATATTACACAAATATATGATTGAATATATTTAAATATGATAACAATAAATCGAAGGCTAGTTGGACACACAGTGACACCCTAACATTCATATATAATTGTTTATCCTTGGCAAACTATTTATTGTTTATAATTATACATATTTTTCATTTTTTATTTTCCAACTGATACTCTTTCAACAATGAATTTATCGATAACTTTATTTTATTTGATAGTATTTATTTAATAGGAGATGTAGATAGTTAGGGTAGGCAGTCATAGATAAAATGTTTATGTTTATGACTGCCTACCCTAACTATCTACATATCCTATATATCACAGTCAACTATACCTTATGAGTATTTATTTTATAATTACAAGATACTGTATTGCTAAAAATCAAGATAGATATAATGTTGATTAATTTATTTATTTGATTAAACAAAAGTCTTGGTTACTTGCAAATCATAGTATCAGGTTGTCTGGAGATTAATCCATGTCCATGTTTTAAAATAAAACTATAAAATAAATTATTAAAAAACATTTTTTAATAAACCGCTTTATTCCTCTCGATACACTTCCGTCATCGTATCGGCTCCTCTGAATAGGATTTTTTATTCTTATCACTAACAATTCTTTTAAGATCAATATATGTTTATCGTTATCAAAGTGGTCCAGATCTTTAAAAAGATTATAACTATAGACTTATAACTAAGCTACAACATTTCCGTAACGATATATAAATTAAATATCATAGTTTTTTTTTTTTTTTTTTTTTTTTAACACTGAGGTTATTCAAAGAAAACAAAAAAAAAACCTGCATTATTTTATGAATAGCTTAACTGTAATAAATTTAAATTATGGATGTGTCGATTCCAAATGCCTGTTCTCGATAACATCGATTCTCATAAAAAATTGGTATCGAGAATCGATGTACTAAAGTGAATTACTAAGAACTGGTCGGTACCATTGGTATTGTTTCCTGATGTCTAATTATTATTATTATTATTATTATTATTATTATTATTATTATATGGGTTTATTCATTAAAAATTATGCTGCAATTAACTTTAAATAAATAAAATTAACTAATTGGTGAAACCCATACATTATAAACACAGATTACAATTTTTTACAATTTCACTATTTACAATTTAACTAACTATTTCATATATGTACTATTTGTGTAATTAAATTAGATACCTTACTATCCTGTGCACAAGTTACATCACGAATACAAATTCATAACAATAAAAGATTTTTAAGAAGTTTTGTAGGTTGTTAATGTAAGGTAATAGTAATAGTCCTTAAGTGGACCATGTGGTCGGGAAGGTTACACCTGATCAATGGTGCATCTAAAATGTTAAGTTAAAAATTTAAATAAAATTGTGTATTCCTTAATCAATAAATGAAAACTACTATTTTTAAATGTTTATGTTAAAAAAAGAATATATATTGTGGCTAATAAACTACTTTCTCTTCGCCTCTTAATTTATTGAATTATTTTTTGTTTTAAGCAATCATTTGAGTATGTTTTTGTTTTTTTTTAGTAGTAATGGATTTTTGAATCGAGATATTAGTATCAGGAATCGAGAATCGATTTCTTGATATCGGGACAAATTGTAAGAATCGAAAACTTTAGTTACCAAAAGAGCACTAATATCAATTAAATTAAATGACATAGGTTTCCTCTTTTTGACATAATATAATGGTAATATATCCTACGATGTTTCGTAATTTTAACATTTTTTAATTGTAAAACGCTTATAATTACTGATACAGCACAAACTGGCCTAAATCAAAAATTAAAGCCTTTGCTTTTCTTTGGAGTTAGGTTAATTACCGAACCGCTGAGTGGCTAAGTCAAAGCCAGTTATAAGTTCAACTTCATCCCGCTGGGGTCCTAAGTTTTTCAAAAAAATTAATTATTCCCCTGTTGAAAGTGTCTTCACCTAAGTGTCACTTTGCAAAAGTTGATGATGGAATTAGGTACTTGGGTACAAGGCGTAAAAAAATCAACTTTGCTTTTTCCTCGATGCCCCAATCGAACAAAAATGACTTCACCATTAAACTTACCTCCTCTTATATTTCATGACTTACGAAATTTGAGGAAAAATCATGATTTCAAATAGAAAGGACAAAAAATTCGAGAGACATCTTTCGTTTCAAATTGCTAAGATAATATTAGTCTCTACTTTTGAAGAAATTCTTGCAATTATTATATCTTTATAAAAATACAATCCATGCAAAAAAATGCTGTTTGTTGCTATATGCTTATTCTAATTATTGATAAGGTCACAATAGTTATTGAATCACACATTACGTTGGAAGATCCATCCAAAATTATGTTGTCAACAGTCAGATAATCAAATTACTCATTTTTTGTCTGAAAATCTTATTAGACTGAAGACAGTACAATAATCACGCAAATAAATTAAATAAATAATACAAATATTAAACTACTCATGCGTTTTATCATCAAAGAATGATCCATCAGTTGCATTCTACTTTAAGTTTAAATCTCATTTGACGAAACTTCAAGAAGGTGATCGAAACCAGAGGATTGAAGCATATCCCAACAAATCTCATCATGGATTAACTCAATTCCTTTTATTAATTACTTACCCTTCGTCATAATCCTAAGATTTCCTGCACGGCAGGAGGTCGGATTAACCGGAGCTTACAATGAAACACGTGTTTTTATAGCAAAATAGTAAACCTGCATCATAATTACATAAAAATTTATATATAAACGCTTTAAAAAGTGAAGAAAATAAAAAGGTCCGTTATACTATACACCAATATACTAATATGTTTGCATATAAATTTTTTTTGGCAGCTATTAATATATGGAAGCATTGGCCATGAGGACACTGCATTGTGTTTGCTTTGTAGAAAACTAATTCTAATAATCTTAATAATCTATAAAAATCAATTTAATAATCTTTAAAATCATTTATAATGTAATAATAATTAAATTTAGTCTTGTCAAATTTTGAATATTACAAGCTTTTCAAAATGTCTAGAATTTTACTAGATATACCTGCTTATATAATTGAAAATTTATTTAAGAAGATATAAAACAAAATGGATTTCAGCTTAGTAAAAGATATATTTGCAATGTTAAAACTACTTATGTCATTAAATTAGGGAATATCTTATAATAATAAAAATAAATAAAAATTTCCGTGCTTGTATTGCAGATTCAGCTGTACACAAAGTTTGTGTTGTGTCAAATTTTTCATAAAGCAAAGGTTTCTTAATACCTGGAAAAAAATATTAAGCTCAAAATGTTTAATGATTTTAAAATTTATTTCTCTTCTTTAATTACTACAATCTTTGACTAATTAATGATTTTATTCTTTATTTAATATTATAATCTTGTGACAAACTCTATGACAAATTAACTTTAAAATTAATTTAAAAAATCATAATATTTTTCATCTAATGATAATTTTGGATGATTTGTTCTCCAATTATAAAACTGACATAACATACTCCTGAAATGTTGTTGTTTATTGGGGAGCCTAATCCTTTGCACTCATTAGCCGGTTATAATCCGGCAAAATATAAATGCAATTCCACTCAGATTATAAGTTCCACTTATCTGACACAGGATTCATAAGCCGGGTACAGACCGGCATTATTTTTTACAAGATCCTCTCTTGAAGATAATTTTGTTCTATTGATTTTTAAAAATTGTTTGTATTTGTATCATATTATTGTAGTTGATGTAATAAAAAAAAGTTTAAGGATTTTATTTATTTATATATATATATATATATATATATATATATATATATATATTATCTTCAATTTAAAAGTAAAGATATATTTTTTATCTTCAAAAAAGTAAAGACTTTTAGTTTTCAATAAAAGTTACAATATCAGAAGGAAGAGTGGCGTGGAGACGGCCCTGGATGTACTGAGAGAGTTTTACAAAATTTCTTGAGGTTTATAAAGGGTTACAATGGCTTCTTCTAGGAAGCTTTATGCTAACATTACAGTTCACAGGAGAGCATGTTCCCACGAGGGGTTTCTAAGAAATAGATTACAATAGTTAGGAGTCAAAGCTTAAAATTAAAAATATCTAAGGAAAAATATATAGTGTAACTTATATATATATATATATATATATATATATATATATATATATATATATATATATATATGTATTTAGCGATTTATCGTATTAGAAAATGAATCAAACATTGAAGTTCCTTTATTTTATGTTAGTTAATTGTTTGTTGTTATTGTTGAAGTGACGTCAAACGGTGGAATGAGCGATATGTCATGTTGTTGCTCTTTGATATATCTTCTGCCTTTGACAGGGTCTGGTGGCCAAGTGTACTTCAGCAGCTGTAGAAATACGAAGCCCATAGTAACTTATTTACCCTCTGAGGTAGCTACTTTCAGAACAGGATATTAAAGATTCAAGGAAGTTCTTATGAGAAAGAAGCTTCTAAAGAGAGGGGATGCCCCCAAGGATCAGTTTTTGGTCCAGCCTTATTTAAGCTGGTTTTTGATGAGATACTGGGTGTCCTTGAAGAAGAGCAGTTCCCTGCCGCGGCCTACGTTGACGATTTAGCTGCTGTAGTGGCATCCAACAGCCGGCCTGGAACAATAGAAGAGGCAAAACGGTGCGCCGCCCTGGTAGTACTATGGTGTGAAAGTAAGAAGCTGAGAATAGCTGCTTCAATGACGGACATTCTATTAAGAGGAGGGACAGATAAGGCACATCCTATAAACATGCGTTTTGAAAGTATGAGAATACGTCCCAGTGAGGTTGTATATCTTGGAATAAGAATCAGGAGTGGATTTAATGTTACTCCTCATTTGGAATACTTGAGAGATAGAGTGACACTAGCCTTACACGGTCTTAGTCGCGTCGGGGGAGCATTTTAGGGCCTTGGATACCCATCAAAAATGATGATTTATAATGGTGTGATTCTGTGTATTCTGAGATAAGCAACTCCCACCTGGTACCAGAATCTCTCACGCCGGCAGAAGAACAGGTTGGCGACCATCCAGCGAACGACTCTGCTGAGGCTAACTAAGTCATACAGGAGTGTGCTTCATGAGGCTGCAGAAGTATTATCGGGAGAAATACCTATCGACCTCCTCTTAGGAGAAGTGGTATTCAAGAATAGGTTTAAGAGAGGGGGCTCATGGTCTTCCAGAGAATATAAAAGTAACAGTTACAGAGGATCCCAGAAAATGGAAAAACTATTATCCGTGATGATTTTATAGTAATTTAAAACCAGCGGTGGATGGCCGCTCGGAAAGATTAGAATAAAATTTACCTTGAGAAAATACTTTCACCGTTCAGGCATATTTGTATGTGAAATGAATCCTCCTAGATTACTGGATATCACAATTCCTCACAGGACATGGAAGTTTCTGGGGTTAACTCCATAGCCTTGGTGTAGACATAGATGCCTGATGCTGTATATGTGGGATCCCAGAAACGTTTGAGCACATCATTAGGAATTGCAGCGCCTTTGAAGATCTGAGAACCAATCTACTGAGGGAAACCGGATATGTTCTCTCGGAGTATGATTTACACTACTACAAAGCTTTTGTATACGGGTGGAAGACTGCAATTGGATTAACCCATTTCAATCTTAGTAGAAGAGGACATATTCCTGGTAGGCCGCCGGGTAGTAAAGGAGCTGAAGAAAAAGGTGAAAGACTTGGAGCAGCCTAAGATTTCAATCCCAGTTACAATGCCATATTATTATTTTAGTTAGTGTTATGTTAATTATTTTTATTATAGTTATTGCTACTGTAGTTATTGTTATAGCAGTAATTGCTACTGTAGTTATTGTCATTGAAATTGTAGTTATGGTTATTGTATATAGCTAATATCATATGTTATTATATATAGTTACTGTGTATAATGTTATATTGTGTAATTATATATATGTATATATATATATATATATATATATATATATATATATATATATATATATATTATTTTATTTTTTGAAGAGAAAAGATTTGACCCGGTCGGGATTCGAACCCGAATTTCCACCTCTCTAGTGTGGCGCCTTATCCAACTAGGCCACCGGGGTCGTATCCGAACCAGGCAAATCCTCTCTCTTCAGTGATCCATAACCCCCTGGTTCGGATACGACCCCGGTGGCCTAGTTGGATAAGGCGCCACACTAGAGAGGTGGAAATTCGGGTTCGAATCCCGACCGGGTCAAATCTTTTCTCTTCAAAAAATAAAATAATATATTTAATAATAATGAATAATATCAAGAAAAAATTATATATATATATATATATATATATATATATATATATATATATATATATATATATATATATATGTAATTTTTCTTGATATAAATCAATATTATTAAATATATTATGGATCACTGAAGAGGGAAGATTTGCCTGGTTCGGATACGACCCCGGTGGCCTAGTTGGATAAGGCGCCACGCTAGAGAGGTGGAAACTTGGGTTCGAATCCCGACCGGGTCAAATCTTTTCTCTTCAAAAATAAAATAATATATATATAGATTTGATATTTTGGCAATATTAAAAGTTAATATTTCCTAAATCTGTATTGCTTGAAGGCAAGGTAGGACGAACAACTAATAAAAATAAAATAATGGGTCGATAAGTTGTGGAATGATTTTACTGGTCAGAACACACATTTATATTGATTATTGAGAAAATAAATAAATCAAGTTATTACTTTAAAAAAAATTGATCTCTAATCATTACAAATAAAAATGAATAATAAATAAGTCTCCACCAATAATAAATAAAACCTTCCAACCCTCCCCTATAAAACCCCAAACCCTGATGTATTCCTCCTATCTACGACTCGGTCTACCCCTCAGACGTTTATCAGACGGCCCAAAACCTTTATTAAAATTCCGTAATTATCAAATCCAACGACTTTACATACCCATCTAAACCATCGCGTGGTTATAATCCGAACTATATTTAACGGATAAAGCACCCGCAGTTCCGTATTGTAGAGCCTTCCAAATTCCCCGTATGTTCATCTTTTTAAGCCAAATATTCTAAGCAGTCTTTTATTTTCGAAATTTTACGGTGTTATTCTGGTAAGAAAGTGACCAGTTGAAAGGACGTATACTAAAAATCTTTTAAAGTTCCTAAGAAGAGTAAAGTTGCAATTTATATAAATTTAGAAACGATACTAATTAGAACCAATAATGCTCCAGCAGCTTTATAGATTAATAAAGGAAAAATATAGAAATTATTTTCTTAGTTGGTTTCCATGATTTTTGGGATGACGGGTTTGAATTTATACTTTACCAACAAGAAAAAGTAAAGCATTACAAAAAAAAAAAGCCATGTACTCGTGGAAACAAGACCTCCCTACTCCCCCCTCCAAAAAAAAAAAAATAATAAAAAATTAAAACACTAAATTGTTACCAATTTATTTTTAAAATAAACTGATATATTCTTATAGATGTAGCAGCAAATGTAAAACTGCCTATTTCGCACTCCGCGTCCTCGCTGGCTTCTGAAATTCATAAGCGTCTTTACAATTTTTCGTAACACGCAACCTGTATCAGATGGACAAGTTTCGATTTGGATTCAATACCATAAGACAAATAAAAATCAATTCGAAAAAAAAAAGTCATAACTTTTTTCTTAGATCCACACAATTTTTCTCCTTGCTGTTTTCCAGGCCACATATTTTAGAATAAAAAGAACTATTGTGCGAATGAATGGTGTAAATTTTTATTAGTATTTAAAAAAACAAAAAACATTAATTATGAAATGTATGAAAAAAATATTTACATATATTAATAAAAATCCATTGAGAACTGAGCATATTTTTGCTTTTTCTACAAATAGTTACATATTTTTTAATGCTTCTGCAACTTAAAAAACAAAACAAAAAACATTGTACTATTTCTTATGTTTTAAAATCATAAGTTAAAATATTATATGGTATAAAGGCAGACATTGGAAAACAATAATTGTACTTCAACAGCGCAATAATTACTGATTCCATTTCAAAAATGACTACTATTTCCAATAAATGAATGGAAAAGTAAAGTACTCAGAAAATAATTTCCTGATTATGGAAAAGTTCTGTATTGTGAGGGGCAAGGGTAAGTCTGAGTTATTACCTCTTGCTTTCTTAAACATTTTCTTTATTGTCTGGAGAGAAGTTTCTACTGAATCTTTGAAATAGAATACAATGGGTCCTGTAATATGCTTAATATTCTTTTGTTTTGCACATTTCCAAACAATAAAGGAATTCATTATTTGATCTTGACGAAGCAGTTGAACTTTTTTCGGCACAAGGGCCCTGGACAATGGACACAAACTGGCAAAATTGGTAATCCTACAAGACACAAAAAAAAAAAAAAAAAAAAAAGAAAAAAAAAGAAAGAATAAATGCTTTCGTTGATCAAGGGAGAGAACAGTATCGGAACATAATAAACATATTAACGATGTCCAACCAGCAACGATAATCAGTATGCGCGCGCGCACACGCACACACACACGCGCGTGTATGTGTGTGAATAAGTGTGATGCATTTTTTTTTCTCCTTGTACTCGGCAAATTCATTGCTCTTTATGTGAAATATGATAAAATGGCACCGTTTGAAAGACAAGAAACGCTCTAAGCAGGGACTGGTTGGAAGGATGTCGTTCGATAATCTAAACTAATATTCTACCTATAGAACAATACTCCAACCAGCTATTTTCCGTCCATTTGTAACATGTAGCACTTTAGTCGTGTGGGTTGTTGAATGGTCCGAACTACTAAATTGCTTTGTAATCAAGTTTTAAAACAATTATGGGAGGGTTGATACAATTTTCTCACAAGATTATGCTACTCTCTCATCATAAGATGATAAAATTAATTGCCAATTTCAGGAATAATTTAGAATAATGCCTATAAAGTTTTTATGAGCGTATTTTGATTTATTTATTTTAGCGTCGCTGGTTAGGGAACATAAAACGAATTTGTAAAAGTTTTTTGTTTTTGTTTAATAGTTAAATTTTTTATTCAATTGCGATTGACAATTAATATAATCGTGAATATTCTTGAAGTATCTTTCTAAAATTAAGAGATAAACCTCAGCCATGTAGCAGACTACAAACAGATAATAAAATAACAGAACAAAGAGTTAACTAGATCAACTATATTCCGATACTTGATAAACAATAACACTTGCATGTCCCGGCGTTGAGCATGTTCTATTTCTATTTCAGAAGTTCTCTATCGTTGCACGCGACACGGTAAGTCATTCCCCGCCAACCCCGGCAGCGCAATGTCCACTCAGCTCCGGATAGTTGTCACGCCCCGACTTTAAGTTTATTTAAGGTAGATAGGCTATCACATGTCGACTTATATTTCCCGAAGCAACTTCGGTCTATGCCCCCATGAAAAGTTTCAAGTGTTATTTCATTTTAACGTATAGTTACATCAATGAACAAAAATAATACTGAACCAACGAAGAGCATTAATTGGATCAATGTTTTGCCGGGGTCATCTGTATCTCATTTTTTTTCACTATATCCGATATTCTGTTGTCTCCACAGTTCTCAGTATTTCCTATTCTCTGAGCGAGCAAATCAAACAGCTACTAGTTATTCAAATTTTAGTTAAACTATCAAAGATCTTTTTCGTTCAATTTACCACAAGGGTTTTATAAAACTGTTTTCTATTGTAGGGGCCGCGGGTATTGGGCTAGTCAGAATCAAGAAATAATTTTAGAAGCGATGCAGTTAAATAATTTGTAATTTGTAACACATTGAATATGAATATAGATTAATTATTGCAAAATATTTAGTAAAAAGCTTGCAAATTAAAAAACAAAAAGTAATATCGTTTTATAATCTTATCGGGGTAACAAAAGAATGACTGATAAACATCCAGTCAGTAATAATTACTGACTAAATGTTACTCAGTGATTTCTAAGAGTACAATCATTGTTATAGTTCAATCAGCCGCTGTGTTATTTCATCTTACAGGAACATTATCATTATTTCTATAAACTTGTACGTAATCAGAAAAAAAAAAAATGTTAAAATTGAAATTATAATATTACAATTATATAAAGATAACAGTCTATTATATATATATTGCAATAATGACATTTAAAAATTTTGTTTTGCGCTAAATACAACTGTCGTTCTATGCTTAATGTTAGGAAACATGTTGAAAGCGTTGCTAAGCAGTCGTTTCACTTGGTAGCCTTTGAATACGGAACCTAAGCCCCTCACTCAATGGCTCAAATGAAGTCTTTAGCTACTCATTTAACCAGATCATTTTAGATACAATGTTCTACATGGTTACGGTAAGATGGTCTATATAGCTGCTTTCCCATGTGCTGTTGTACTTTTCCCCGTTTGTTTGATTCAAAATATCATACTTTTCAAAAACTTTATATTTATTTTTTTTTATTTTCATTTCCCACAAATTTACTTTAATTATTTTTACAAATTTAATAAAAACATCAATATATAAATAATATAAAGCTTTCAACAGAACAGTACTGCATATTACAAAACATTCATTAGAACTGCATCCGCCAAATCACAAGGATGTCTAGAACAAGAGAGGAATTAGAATGGTTGGCTTTGTTTTGATGGAATTTCAGCAATTATATTTGTATAAATTCAAGTTTAATAAATAAGTTTATGACTGTTAGGATTGAATAAATTAGTATTTGAAGTGTTTAGCTGTGAAAAAGAACACGAAAGTTTTTAGAATCAGATCACATGTTAATTTAATTCGATTATTAGAAATTATCTAACAATTACTTTTCTGATTATGAATAATTCATCTCAAGATCATATTTAATGCATGTGCTGATGAGAATCTTGGAAATTTTATTACATATACTCGTTGAGTACATACACTAATTGTAAGATATTGAAAGTACTTACTGTATATTATCTATCTCATTTATTCCTACACCTCCAAACCTAATATTTATATTTTCGTAATCAGAAATTTTTAGTTTAATATAATAGATTCATTCCATGCAACCTCGCTCTTTATCGCCCAAAAGAGTAGTAGCATTAGTTAAGGTTGATTCAAATTAAATAAAATATAGTAATTTTAATGTTGAACACTGATTTCGAATTATTATTTAATGAAAATTGTTTAATGTTTTTCAATGGTGCAAATAATGAATATAATCATAAAATGTTATTTCTGTAAATTTTATTTTATTTTATTTTTAAATTTTATTTTTTTTTTTGTGGAAGTTTTATTGCATTGCATAACGTATGTCAGAACTGAAGATATAAATAAAAAAAAAATCTTTCAAAACTATTGTAAATTAAAATAGTTTCAGATGCATCAGCACCACATGTTATCCCGGACTGCACACAGAAATACAAGACTTTGTTTCCAGGCTGGCTACAGCTAGGACCAAAACAAGAAGACGAGGAGGCAGAGGGAGGGGCGAAGGAGGGGGAGGAGGGGAACCTAAATATATATGAATTTTTAAGGCGATCCGGGAGGTGTGGAGGTAGGGCGGTGGTGCAGGTCCAATGCAGTATTCCCAGCTGAAGAGAACCCGCTAAATAAATCCCTTCCCTCAGCTCCCGCCCCATCATAATGAGACCATTTAATCAAAGTCCAAATCCTACGCAAAATGTTTATTACCGCCTTCATTATTCTCAAGAGGTGGAGTAATTTCCATGAATTGGTGAGCCCAGACCGCTTTATATTCGGCCACTGCGGCAGCTGCTACATGTAGAGTAACGTTCCGTCATCCGATGCCTTACCGATTATTTGACTATCATGTCTTATTGGATAATAGGTTCCAGGATTATTTAGTTTACACACTGAATTTGAACACAATAACGATAGTAAGAGAGTCAGAAATTCAGAATTCTGTGCAACCTGTTCAATATTTGAGAGATCGATGAGTTCGAAGTAAGGTAAATCAGCAATAGATACCGAAACTTTTTAATTGTGATCAGTTTGCCTCCAAAAATGTCTTTAAAACAACTGATATTTAAGCCGAATTTGACAGAACAATATAACACTTATGCTCTTCTCTATTAATTGAAATTAATAACTGTATTAAAATATATATATATATATATATATATATATATATATATATATATATATATATATATATATATATATATATATATATATATATATGGCAAATGTGATACTAATATTTATAAAAACATGATAATTGCTTGTGAAGCAACTTTATTATTATTGAATTTAATAAATGTTCTATATGAAAAGGTACCGAGTAACACCAAGAAAAGTCTAACACATTAAAAGGTCTCTTGGCCATCTTCTTTTCAGATGCCTTGGAGGTTTATTGGTATTTTTGGGTTCGAATGGTTATGGAGTTTACTATGAATGGATTGGTATCTGGTTTGTGCTATAGCAGCAACATATGGAAGATTATGAATGATTTTGTATGTGAGAAAGTAAGGATTTTGGATTGCAAGGATTAGATACGAGATAAATGAGATGGTTTAGTGGAGCCCTAGGTTTTAACTCCGCATGTCAATGTCACAATACCTTAAATGAACGTCTTTAACCTCCTTCCATAAAACAGTAATGACAATACCAAACACAATACCCTTATAGAAAAAAATCCTAAGTTTTATTGAAAATATGATTATGTCCAAAAAAGACATTTACACCTAAAATCATTTCACACATCCTGGATAAATACTAAAAAATCTACTTGTTTTGGAATATGCTGCAAGGATGTGGTTCCAAACAAATTCTGCATTGACTCATTAATCTAGCAATTTTCCTTAAACTTGTCTGAAACTACTTGTGGGTAAATGGTTTCGAAACATTCCGAATAGAAAACTTCAAATATAGAAACTTCATTGAAGTGGTTCCGATAGGTAATTGTCATTCACATGTTTTTAGTTAATTTCACTTTTCTTACTTTAAACACCATTTATTAATCCACCTGCTCAATTATTATTCCACCGAAAATCTCGTATTTGACTATATATTCTGATTTGGAATTTTACTTTACTGTTCCTAACAAAATATGTACTTTTTTTTCAATCAATGAAGGATCGTATTGATGTATTTTAAAATAATTAACGTACATAGGACTATAGATTTAGCCCTCATCCAAAACGTAAATGATCTTTCTCGTCTCGTTTCGTTACCGTGCCTTAATTACGATGACAACCCAGTGATTTTTCAAATCGAAAGCAATTTTAAAACCACCAATCCACCAATGCAATACATGTTTTAAAAGGCAAACTGAAAACTATTTGAGCCAATAATTGGCAAACAATTAGACATCAACCCTATCATTAAAACACCTCCAATGACATCGAAGAAACTATTATAGCCCTAAATAGAATAATCAAAAATACCATATTCCGAACAATACCTTAAACACCCAAAAGATGTACTATTTCTTCGAATCAAGGCAATAAACTCCGCATAGCAAAGTTAATAATACCGTATAAAAATTTCTTGAAACACCATTACCACCTACTTTCCTATCAATAGAAACTACTAAAGTACTTAGGTCACTCCAAATCAAAAAATACCCGGTCACAATTCCATACCATTGCCATCAAAAACCTAAGTAAAAAAAAAAAAACTATTATTTTTCTAACAAAAATTTACAGCTCCATTATCCGTTTAAGATATTATGCTCTATCATGGAAAATATCAAAAGTCTTTTCAATCCCTAAACCTAATTAAGATCCGTCATAATTTAATAACTACATACCCATTAGTCTATTAAATATATTTGCGAAAATTTTTGAAAAATTCTTACTGGCCAGATTACAAAAGTGCATATCCCTCCACAACATTGTTCCCGATGAGCAGTTCGGTTTCAGAGCCCAGCACTCGACTATAGCCCAGCTAGCCAGACTACATCACAAAAGGTTTTAACTAAAAGAAGCATACGGGCATGGTATTGCTGGATATTGATAAGTCTTTCAACAAAGTATAACATACGCGTTTTATCTATTAACTCATAAATTATAATTTCCCACCCTATATTATTCATCTTATAGAATCGTATATTAGCAATAGATCATTCTTTATTAAAATGAAGAATAACCACTAATCAACCAACTACCTTTCAAGTGGTCTTCCTCAAGGTTCCTGTTTTTCCCCAACCTTATTTAACCTATATATCTCCGATCTTCCCTCACATCCATCAGTAAAACGTTCATTGTATGCTGACGACACCACAATTTATACATTTTCCTCCTGGATCGATACAATAGTATACCGTTTACAAGCCCTCCTTAAAAAAGGTTTATCATTTATTTTGAAAAATGTAAGATTAAAATAAATGTAGCAACAACGCAAGCTATCATATACATAAAAATAAGACCACTCATAACTCAGAACATAATTATAAACAGAACTACGATCTCTTGGGCATAGTCTATCTTTTTCTTAGGCTTAGAATTAGACAAATCACTAACTTTCTCCGAAAATATTAACAACAAATGCAATAGAGCTTAAGTATCATCTGCAAAATGAAATCATATTTCAATATGCAATCTCATCTATCTGCAAAAAACAAATTGATATTGTATAAAACTGTTATGCGGCCAATATTAACATATTCCTCCCCTGTGAATAGCTATTCATGCAACTCTAATTATAGGAAATAAGAAGTTATCCAAAACTCATGTACGATAATTCAATAATAATAAATAACTACCCGATGTACACCAGAGTCCCGAACATGCTATCTGACTTAAACCTGCCATCAATCAAACAGTACACTCATGTACAGGCACAAAATTTCTTTTTCCTTACAACAATATCCGAAAATCCCATCATACAAAACAAAGGAGACTACGACAAGAAATCACTAAAAACATACACCTACAAACGTACTAAACACATATTATTATACATGTTTGGCATCCAGCTGTACTTCGTAAAAAAAATGTTATAAAACTACAAAGGCTACAAAGGATCATTGCAATCAAAATATGCAAAGGATACCGCACGTTGTCATTTGATGCTGCGACATTATTGGCGGGTATTTTGCCAGTTCAATTAAAAATTGACGAATTAACGACATTGTTTAACATTAAAAACACAAAGACAGGATATAAAGACCTAACATTAGACAAAATAGAAAAAAAACACAAACTGTAAGTTTTGGATACACCCTGCATCAAATTTGTGGACTACACCCAAATGTTATTCAGTTAATATCGACAAAACAGAAATCTATACGGACGGTAGTAAGGACAGCGAGAACGTTGGATGTGCATGGTTATTTAAAGCTCAAGATGGCAGAACCATAGAACATCAGTATAAACTAGAATCGTACTGTTCAAATAACCAAGCCGAGAAATTCGCTGTTTTGAAAGTTACGGAATACATAATTAACGAACCTCAAAAGACTAACACACATATTACAATACATACGGACAGTAAAATTTTAATAGAGTCGATTAATAATACAGCCATACATGACTATTTGACTGACCTAATCAGACGAAATTTAATAACCATTAAGAACAAAGGGAAAATGGTCTCTATAAAATGGGTTAAAGCACACTTTGGAATTGAGGGTAACGAAAGGGCCGATTACCTAGCCAAAGAGGCGGCTAAAAGTAATTTGTTACCTTCGTATAACAAAGTTCCATTATCATATATAAAGCGGGACATAAGTTCTGATATGGTTAAAAAGTGGGACCAATTATGGGTGACCTCATCAAAGTCACCAAGCTTACACAGATTTATACCTCACATTACACACAACAATTACAAACACATACAAAGTAACAACTACAAACTAACACAACTAATGACAGAACACGGAAACTCTAAACAATATCTCAAACGATTTAACATAATACGATCTGACATATGTAATGAAGACGGACAGACTCAAAATTTCAAACATGTACTTTATGAATGTAAAGCATTTGAAAGACACAGGTTTAATCTATTGAAAAATATTATTCTCAAACATGGAACATGGCCAGAGACAGAACAAAATTTGTTCTCTAAATTTAAGACTGACTTACTCACGTTTATACGAAAGATCGACTTTGACAAACTGACAAATGATGGGCAGCGAAGGTAGTTTCTTGTTGGCTTTTGTTTTTTGTTTTGTTTTTGTTTTATTTTTTTTTTTTTTTTTTTTTGTGATTTTGTTTAAATATTTTTGTTATATTACTACGTTATGTACGTTATGCTAAACTAATCATGTTAACTTTTAATAACATTGTAAAACATGTAGTATGCCTGTAAGGCATGGAACATGTTAATATACAAATAAACGGTCCTTATATGGGGATACCATATAAGGAAAAAAAGAAAAAAAAAAAAAAAAAAAAAAAAAAAAAAAAAAAAAAAAAAAAAAATATATATATTATTAGATATAACATGATCTAATATATATATCGCTTTTATATAAAAAGTTATAACAATTATACTTTATTCTAAGTAAATATCCATATTATGTATTTTAAGTTATGTTTTTTTTTATTTTCATGTACATTTTTACTTTATATTTACTTTTCTTATTTTACCGTGTAGGTTTTTTTTTTCTTTCTTTCAATTTTTCCTACTGTAAATATCTTAAAATAGGTAAAAAAAAAAAAACTTTCACATAATGACCATTTAGAAACATTTGTAACAAACATTTTTAATAAATGTTTAAAAAAGTTCTCATTTAAATAATATATTATTTATTTATTTGACGCGAAACAGCCCTTAAGGACTACGCGACTATGATGCAGGTTTTTTGTTTTGTTTTTTGCAGTCCTTTCTTCATGGCCCTTTATTTCCTTAGGATTTTACTGAACGTTTTCCTCCTTCCTTCCATCCAAGTCTCTTTGGACGGTATTTTTTTTTTCTGCCCATGACAAGTACTGCATTTTTCAGGAATTGCTATTTTCATATAAATCCTGTGTTATTTTGGGTCCGTGAATTCTTCTCCAGGATCCTTTTTCCAGTTTTTCCAGGCTTTTACTAAATCCCGTTTTCACTCCATTCCTACTAAAGTGGGGGCCTTTAGTCATGAATTTGGTCTTTTGAAAGGAGATTATATATCCAGTTTTTACAGCTATTTTCTTCAGGAAGTTTATACCTAATCACCCCTCCTTCCGACTTTGCCAGTAGGACCAAGTCATCTGAAAGAGATAGACATTTTACCAGGGTTTCTGATTTCCTAACAGACTTTGTTATCAGCAAAGTAACATATATATTTTTAAAAAATGATGTAAAAAAAAAAAAAAAAAAAAAAAAAAAGCAACCGAAATTCATATTTAATCAATAATTCATGGATTCAGAAAGAACAAAATACTATCATCACAACGATATAAACCACAACAACCGTAACTAATTATCCGTGCCAGATCTTAATTAAATGAATGCCTGTGATGTAGGAGGAACAGAGAGCCTGAATCTATACAACTTGTTCCAGAGTTGAATGACCCTTTGCTGAGATTTCGTTTACCTTTAAAGGGAAGATGAGAAATTAATGGTCGACTAATGAAAAGGTGATGGGATGACAGGAAATAGTTAGTGGTGACATCCTTTCATAATATTGCATCATAGCTCTCTCTTCCTTCTGCTCTACTTCCCTCAAATGGCCCGTTAAACCAGCTTCGATTAAAGGCAAGGAATACGCCTCTTCGTCGTTAGTTCAGGATAAACAATATAAAATAAAATGAAAATTTTATTATTTAAGTATTCCTTGCAGTTTCAATTCTAAAATAATGAACGATTTCATTAAAGAAATATCTTAAAAATTTTTAAGAGCTTCAAGGAAAAAATATCATTTACCTAAATTAATATATATATATTAACCTACCATGACACTTTTTATCAACTTAGAACCGGGTACTAAGGATTTCCACAGCTTAGTTCCCATAGCGAGCCAATGAAGCCTTCTAGTAATCTTACAGTACAAATGCTCCATCCGCCTTAGGCGATCTGACTGGGCAGAGGCTGATATCCAAATTTCCAGGAGAGAATTCAATTTTCCCGTTTTTCAATAAAATCGATACAATAGACTTTTCAGTTAACACCTAATTAATATTTATCACCTCATGACATCTAATATAACTTATTACTTATTATTCATTTAAGGAAAATATGCAAGACTAAAACATGAAGTAACTGTCCCTCGTATTCTACTTCAACATTTCCTAGAACCCATTAATTACAAGATATTAATTAGACCTTTTTAAGTATAAACGGCTTTGGGGCTCCATTAAACCATTTTCTTCCTTTAGTATCCACTCTTTATAATCCCGAAACCTTTCAAAAAATCCTCACAGATCCCCATATTTTGTCCAACACAAAGATCTCAGTGCATCATATCTTGCTGAACTAGCCCAAACCAGATAGCTATCCTTTCATACTAAGCTTCTAATCCACTAGTGTCTAATATAGAATTTTTATTTAAGTGCTACCTATGGTTTGTTGCTTATGAGCAATTGAAATGTATTTAGTTTTTTTAAAAGATAATATACATGGAAATATCCGTTTGAATATGAATTATTATTCTGCCTAAAAAAATTTCTATGGTAGTGGTTTTTTATTATTGTTAACCAGGTTCCTAAATAGAGAGAAAAGCTTAAACATTAAGTTATAAATTTTTACAGAATATGATAAAAAAATAAATAATTGACTTCAATATTTATAATTAAAATTCGTTTCGGAGAAATCAAAAATTCATCATTGTTTCACATCAAATAATTGAAAAAAATAAAAAAATGATTTCACTTTATTGAGTTATAAATATAACTGCATTGGTCATAAAGGCTTAGTTTGAACCCCCTTCTATATACTGGAATAACAAAAAAATAGGAACTCAAGCAAATGTAATATAAAACAATTAATTGCTAATAAACAAAATTGCAGAAAAGCTTTAAAAGTAAATACTGTATGATACAAAAAAGGACTAATGAAATAAAAAATACAAATACAAATAAAAGAAACCAAAAAAATTAAATAACTAGGAGCGACAATATGTAGCAACGGAATGGACAGGGCATCCATAGAAGAAAAATAGTCAAACTGGAAAGACTGAACTCCGCCACTAAAAACATCTACAACAAGAAAAACCAGTCCTCTAATGCAAAAATAAGGCACTACTATACGGTATGACCAGTGATACTGTATGGTGTGGAAACAGGCAGCCTTCTAAACCTGAAGAATGTCCTAAAGAATCGGAGGAAAGTTCTGAGGAGGATTCACGTGCCAAAGTAACGCATGAAGGATATAGGCAAAAATAGAATGAATAAATATACAGAAATTTGGAAGGTCTGGAAACAGTCATCAGGATCAGAAGAAATAGTCTGCATAGATAATAGTACGTATAGTCTGCAGCTATAGCTATAACTGGGCAAGCTAAAAGTAACGTTTAAAGACTGCTAGGATAGAGAACTTTTTTGGGGAAAAACTGAATTAAAACTAAAAGAAGTTAGGGTTGTTGTGGGGAAGAGAGAGAGAGAAAGGAGAAAATGGACTAAGGAAGAGCAAGAGAAACAGTCCAAGAAAATGAGAGAGTATTGGAGCAGAAGCAAGGCGGAAGGTGTAAAGAAAAAGAAGTAGTGATATTCGCGTGGTCCTTGCTGGCCGATTCATGTAACAAAAATAATTAATAATCTTATTATAATCAATAATAGTCTGTTTGAAATCAATAATTAATAAATATTAAACAATATTTAACGAAAGTGTATAGTTTAAAAATCTTTATCTGAAATATTCGTCACATGTGATTAAAATTAATCATTTAAATATTAAATTCCACGTAATTAAATTGACAACCGAATACAAATGAATAAAATAAAAGTAAAATAAGTACTGGCTTCAAAACAATGTAAATACAATAAATAAAACAGGTTTACATTAATGTATAAAATATCGGTACAGATAATGATCAAACAAGTCATAAAATAACAAAGGCCTCATATTTTGGATGTCGTTTTAAGCCATTGTATCATATAAGCTAGGCATAAATATCAACAAGAAAATCACTAAAATCGTTAAAGAAATAGGACACAACTACTATAACGTTTTAGGATAAAATGTAAATTAGTAGTTCCTGCACGCTGTCTATATCCAACCCAATCATATCTTTTAAGCAACTCTTCAGAAATATGATTATCCAGTGATTGGTAGTTATAAAATTGAAAATCTATAAGCGCACAAATCCAATCTGGACCGCAAAAATGTTTTAAAATTCTCACCATGGCTCTCATAGTGACTTTATTCAATCAACGATTTAATAATAAAATATGTTAAATAATAATAAATAGAGCGCATTAGGCCATGAATCAATATCATTATAAAAATTATTATAAAAGCCAAATATTATTATATATTATTATAAAATCTATAATATCATATATTACAATATATTATTATAAAACCTATTCCAAGATTAAACCTATACATCAAGTACAAACTTGAACTAAAAAGTAAAAAAGAATATTTTGATTACTTCGAAACAAAGACAATTAAATAACAATCAACGATATTGTCGGTACTTATATAACTATTCACAATTTATGATCAGTTATTTTTGGAGTCGGCGCCAGCCAAGAAGGGCTGTTTAATCCTAACTTTGCAACAAACTTTCGAATGGCACAAGGCAGCGGTGTGACGGTGATGAAATAGTGGAGGGAAGTTTACAATTGTCATTTTTTTTCAAATTCTGTTTTTTTTTGTCTTCAAAAATAAGTGATCATAAATTGTGAATAGGCTAATAAGTATGGATAATTTCGTTGATTGTCAATTAATTATCTTTGTTTCGAATTAATTAAAATATCATTTTTTACTTTTTAGTTCGTTTGTACACATAGGTTTAATTTTGAAGTCGGTTTTTTTTTGTTTTTTTTTCCTAAAAATCATTTTATTTTTCACTTTTTAGTGTTAAGTGAGTGTATTTTTGTTCATACAGTCAACTCGCGATAAGTCGATCTTCAAGGGACCATAAAAAATTATTCGACTTATTGAACAACGGTTTATTGCGGTTATCATTCGATTACTATTATAGTTAAAAGAGAAATGCACAGAATTCTGAATTAACTAGCAATAATCGCCCAACTTCTTTCTCTTTTCTCCACTTCGCGAATCAGTTTTAAATTTTCGTTAATGGAAAGAATTTTGATTTTCGCGTAGTCATTGTAAAACTGCTAGAGTAAATAACCAATAAGTAACTGGTGAACCTATGAACTGAAAAGTAAACAATAACATAAAACAGGAAGACAAATTACCCATGAATTTCTTTGAACTTGAGTTCGAGTTATAGAGGCGATGACTTCCTATAGTTCGATTCATAGAGGTAAAGGTCTTAGAGGTCCCCTCTTTTGACCCCCCCTATCTTCTGTTCGACTTATTTACACAATTTTTTGCCCGAAAACGACTTACTGAGGTGAAATTTACGTGTAATGTACTCGCGACCGTAGATTTTGTTTGACTTATTTTATGATTCAGCCTATCGTAGTTCGACACCTCGAGAATTGAATTTATATGTAAATTATCTTTGTTGATAATTTAGATTTAGTTGTCATGGAGAAATAGGTTTATATTAGAATGATTGTTTATTGAATTTTTTTTCTTGAAAAGCGCTGAGTTGATTCCAATAAAGTTTGTACGGGTAGACATCTGAAGTATGACCTACCGATCAAAAAATAATTATTAAAATCGATTCATAATTGATGGAGGAATCGCGTAACAAATATTGTAAATAATGAGGGAGCTAAATCTGTATATACATATAAATACTATTTATTATTATAAATTTAACGAACGTTTGATCTACAACAAGGGTCGCCAAACAACGGCCCGTGGGCTAAATCCGGCCCGCCAGTGTCATCAATCCGGCCCGCAGCAGCTACGCGCTGCACCCATCAGGTGCGTATACACTTGGACTTTTCGCCCCGAACGAGCAAGTGTTCACCTTTATTTTCTAAAGATGTGTACCGCCGAGCCGAAAGGATCAGTCCGATCTGATAGTTGTCGGTAACTCAAAGTGAGCACGCAGTCAAACACAGTGGTTCATTGTAGTCATTGGGGTGTGTGTTTACACATATAATGGCTTTTTATTGTTGTTATAAGTTAAAAAACAAAAAAAAAAAAAAATCGATTAATTATGACTCCGTTTTATTTACTTAAGCTACATGGGTAAAGGTTAGTAACAAGTGCCTATAATACGCTTAAAATTTAAATTAACAAATAAATGAAATGAATCCAACAAACATTCTTTATATATATATATATATATATATATATATATATATATATATATATATATATATATATATATATATATATATATAAGCATTATAACATATAAAATACTAATGAGATTCATGTACTTGTGGTTTTCCACTGATAATAGATTGTAGTTGTAGACTAATTTTGCTTGTTTTTTGCTAATTTTTTTTTTATATCAAAATTTATTAATTCTTGGTTAATAATTTTTTTTTTTTAAATATATATATATATATTTTTTTTTTGAAGAGAATAATAATATAGGCCACACGGTGGCCTAGTGGATAAGGCGCCACGCTAGAGAGGTGGAGACTTGGGTTCGAATCCCAACCGGGGTCAAATCTTTTCTCTTAAAAAAAAATTCAAAATTTATATTCAAACCGCTTAAAGCATCGACTGCAAAATCGACCGGAAACTGAGTTTCAGTTATGTGGCTGAATATTTCACGTTTTAAAATGTGTAAAACACCTTTTAAGCAGTTGTGATTGATATAGTTTTATTTTCTGCCGGAACAATTTGATACAAGTGTATGAATCAGGGAAAAGCTGGTTTTCTCTTTGCAACCGAAAATTTAGTTCGTTGATATGTTTTGTTAAATCAGTGTAGAATGCTAACTTCCACAGCCATTCGTTATTTTGTAATTCAGAAGAATTGCGATGCTTTTTATTTTAACACATTTCAATCACTCCTCGAAGTTCAAACAAACGCTGAAGGACTTTTCCACAACTAAGCCAACGTACGTACGGTAGTATGATATGGTAAATCAGTTTCTCCAATCTCTTCTGTAAACTTGCGGAATTCTCTGTGATTGAGCCCATTCTGATGAAATTAACAATTGATGTGACTGGTTTTAAAACTTTAGACATATCCAAACATTTTCCGCACAGAGACTGTTGATGAATGATACAGTGCAAGAATAACGGTTTTGATCAACTATCATTTTCTACAGCTTTTGACACAAGAGCGACCACTCCTTTATTTTTACCACACATGTTTTTGCCTCCATCTGTTTTAATTGATTTCAAGTTTTTCCATCGAAGGTTCTTTCTATTAATGGTATTTTCAACTCCCTTAAAAATATCTTCTCCAGTAGTCGTGCCGTGAATACTAACAATATTAAGAAGTTCTTCATACACTTCATAGCTTGTATCTACTCCTCGAATAAAAATCACTGAGCAGTGTTTGACACACCCGTTGACTCATTTAAGGCAAGAGAAAACCACTCAAGATGTCCATTTTTGTCAGACAGTTGAGTTGATTTATTTTCTGCGATTGCTTCTACGCTCCGAGCCACGGTGTTTGCTGACAAACTGACTGATTTAAATAAATTTTCCTTTTCGGGGCATATTTCTTTTTCTACTACAACTATGCATTCTTTGTTCAATTCTCCTTGTTCAGTTATCCACGTTTAGCGATTTAAAGTGCCACTCGAAAGCTGGCACGAGTTGCAGCCTCTTGTTCAGTATTGAGTTTCAAAAACGTAGATTGCTGCAATTTCAATCCGCGCTTCAAAGCTTCAAATTTTTCTGTCCGAAAACTTTCAGTATATTTTGAGTAATTTTTTAAATGTTTCGTTTCATAATGACGTCTAATATAATATTCTTTGAGAACAGCTTTGGTTTCATTGCAAATCAAACATAGCGCCTTCTTACTGGACTCAATTACGAAATATTGAAAGTTGCACTCATCTTTGAATGTTCTGCATTCATTGTCTATTTTTTCGTCTCTTTTCCATACTAGTAAATAAACAGCAAGTCAAATCAAAATACTGTTACGAATATGTTTTTTTAACACGCTAAGGTCTAAGGAGTTGCGCACTACTAATTTAGCCCGTAGCGTTTTATACTTATATCTTTACATTGAGGGCTGGCAGGAGAAAGGAGGGGGGAGTAACGTTGCCAAGCTCCTTCCTCACACGGGTCTGTGATAAGATTGTTTTCTTAATTATTTTTTTATTAATATGTTAGTTTGGGATTACTTTAATTTAAATTTTGTTTTTTATAATTTTAACTGCAGATTAGTCATTTTATGGATTGTATTTAGCATTATTTCATATTTGATTAATCTAATATTTAAATTTAAAATATTTTTGTGCTATCTAAAACCAATGTTTTTTCCCTTAATTTTCATTTAACGTAATGTTTGTTTCTTAGCAATAAAGTATGTACACAAAAAGTCTCGTTACCAGGGACGATTTTTGTTTTTTCTATTCATAATTGTATTTCTAAGAGACCTTGTCCCATAATGATTTTTTTTATTCTATTTTATCTCAAGTAAAAAATAAGATAAAAAATGTGTCTATGTTTTTTGTTTTGTTTTTTTAAATGATAGAAACACTGTCGGAATTTATTTTTGGACGCACAAAACCATTTCGCGAGCTTGCGATGTGAGCACCTTACAATTTGATGTGCTGCTTTCTCCTAATATTTTATAACATATTATTATTATTAGATTTTTATATATTAACATAGCACTATATCCCTAATAGTAGCTACTTGGCTTGCTCGAGCATTGATCGCCAGTCCTCACGGTTGAGTGCTGCCGCCTTCCAGTTTCTTTCACCAAGTAGAGTTAATGTGTCAGTAGAAATACTACCTTTCCATCGCAGTTTAGGTCTTTCAGTACACCTCTTACCATAGATTTGTTCAGTAAGAGCTTTCGCGGGCATCTCCTCAGGACTCATTCTGGCAACATGACCTGCCTACCGTAGCCGGGAGGGCTTAATAAACTAGGAGATATCCATATCTTTGTACAGACTTTGTATGTCTGCATTGGATCTTCTTCTCCAGGTTCTTTCCGAGTATACACCGAGAAAGATACTCCGAAAGACTTTTCTTTCAAACCTCAAGAGCGACAACTCATTGTTCTTTGAACTCATCCAGCATTCAGATCCATGTGTGAAAACAGGTCTGACTAGTGTTTTATAAACTCCTAACTTAGCATTTTGAGACAAGATGCTGCTCCTCAAGTGTTGCTGTAGAGCAAAATAGCATCAATTGGCTGCCATAATACGCCGTTCAATCTCGTCAATGATGTGATTTCGGACATAAATCTGCGTGCCCAGGTATACGAATTCCTGGACCACTTCGAAGTCATGTTGTCCTAACTTTACGTATCCACCAGATGACTGACTAGAGGCTCGATACACATGTACTTGGTTTTGTCTCCGTTGATGGATAGTCATAGTCTCTTTGCCGAATTTTCTATTGCATCGAATGCGTGTTGTACTGCTTCTATTGATCTTCCGACTGGATCTATGTCATCGGCATATCCAAGAATCTGTACACTTTTGTTTAGAACTGTGCCTCCAGTTTGGATTCCGGAATATCTAATGGCTTTTTCCAAAAATAGATTAAGTATAAGGCAAGCCAGACTATCTCCTTGTCTCACACTTGCTGTCGTGTCAAAACCTCTTGACAAAGCCCCATGCATTCTTACAAATCATTTATTGCCTTCCATTGTCATTCTTACTAGTCTGGCTAACTTCTTTTATATGGGTATATTAATTTCTGTAATGGCCATTTATGCTTCCCCTCTATTAATCGAGTCATAAGCCTGCTTAAAGTCTACGAAAACACGATGGGTATTAATACGAAACTCTCTTTTATTTTTCAGGATCACCCAGAGGTTAAAATTTGGTCAATAGTTGATTTACTCTTAACGAAGCCACACTGATAATTCCATTTTTTTCTCTGCGTATGGAATCAATCTCTTGTATAATATGCTGGAGAGAATTTTGTATACTCGTGTAGTATACACGATATACCTCTCCTTGTTACAATTCAAAGAATCCCCTTTATTATTGGATTGGGTGTATAATCGCTTTCTTCCACTCCATGAGAAGGCATTTATCTCTCCAAATATCCATTAATAGACCCTGCAGGAAAATAATCAGTTGAGGGCCACAATGTTTATATATTTCCGATGGTATGTTATCATTACCTAGGGCTTTATTATTCTTTAGTTTTTCGATGGTCGCTGCTATTTCCTCCTCGTCTGGTGGCTCAATCTCTATTTCTCCAGCCAGTCCCCCAGCGATGATGGTATCTTGCTCACGTCTGTTTAAGAGAGCTTGAAAATAGTCAGCCCATTTATCTAATATTGTTTGCTTTTCCGTGATTAGCGAACCGTCCTCTGCGTAGCATGCGGGAGTACTGGATTTAAATAATTATCTACCTTCATTCACCATTTGAAAGGAATTTTTGTGTTTGGAAGATTTTTCCATATTCTCCATCTGCTCATTCTGCCATCTTCTCTTCTTTCTTCGATGAACGCATTTCTCACGTCTCCTTGTGGCTTTATACTCCTCCACCGAACTTCTTGTGTGTCTCCGTTGAATCATGTTTTAATAGACCTTGTTCTTTCTATCTGTTACAGCAAGGCATTCCTCATCAAACCATGGTCCTAGTTTCTGTTTGCCCTTGAGACCCAGAACTTCTTCTTCTGTCTCAGTTAACGCATTTTATAACACCAACTTAAAATACCGGAGAAAAATTATCTTAGCGAATCACTGTTATTATGAACTTGCTCGCACCTTTCTAGTAGCCTCGTCTTTCAGCGCACTAAGGTTATCCGATACAAGACCCTCATACGCCTTATGACTCTGAGACCTGGACCACTACAAAGGGTGATGAAAAAGACCTTATTTTTGAAAGGAAAATCCTCCGTAGAATATACGGGCACACCTTTGAAAATGGACAATGGAGAAGGCGTAGTAATAGAGAAATCTATAGTCTCTATAACGAGCCTAATATTGTAGCGATCATTAAGTCAGGGAAGTTAAGATGGGCAGGACACCTTCTGCGGATGTCGGATGGGTCGGTACCAAAATAACTTCTAATAGAACAGATATCCGGCCGGCGCAAAGTTGGGAGACCCTGTGTGGTAGGGGATTGTTGGTCAATAGGAGTACGGAATCAGATGGCGGCATCTCAGGGCAGAAACACGTGGCAACTGCCCTGTGCATTGCACTCATATTTTATTCATAGAGGGCAAGCTGTCTTAGAATAAAGTTTATTTTCTTCTTTTATTTTTCTTTATGCTCCAAAAATATAATAACGAACAAATATTCACGCCGATGATTGATTCTTTTGGTGATCGTTGTATGTAAACCCAGGTTTCAGGATTTTTCATCTTTCCAATTGGCTTGAAGTAATAAGCGACCGTAGATTTGCTGACAGTTTCTATTTCCCGCCTAGTAAATTGTAAATAAACAATAAGTCAAATCAAAATATTGTTACAAAGATGTTTTTAAAACACGTACAAACACGCTAAGGTTTTACGCACTATTACTATAGCACCTCTATTAGCGTTTTTATACGTACCATCTAGAAATGAGTGGAATACACCAGGACTTCGTATCGTTGCAGTACAACACAATAATGATTGAACTAGTGAATTTAGCAAGCGTATGCTTGCTCAGGGTGCGTACTCGGAGACTAGTCTAGAAATTATAGGTACCGGCAGGAAAATTAAAATGGCGTTGGCCCACGGAACCCTTGGAAATTACCAGTATGGCCCGAAGGCGGAAAAGTTTGGAGACCCCTGATCTAAAAGAATCTTCTTTTCTTTTTAGATTTACGGACAATAAAGCCATATTCCGGAATCTTCTTTTTCCTTAAATAATAAAAAAAATTTTATAGAAAAAAGTAGCATACTATATTTTATACTTTATAAAACATGGTACAATTAGACTTTGTTATAATTATTACTTAACCGTAACCACGTGTTAAAAAAAAAAAAATCTATTTAGAGACATTTTAATGTATTTAAAAGAAATCGATTGTTAAAAGGCAAATGAATTCTCTCTCTTAGCTTTTGTTTTGTCAAGAAAACGTTAGGTTATTTTATTATCTCTTGAATCAAATGAAGCGATTCTCAGATACGTTGCAACCACCATCAGCAAGCGCAAACCATTTAATTACGTTCATCTAAGGAAAACTAAAGAGAAACGCTTTATTGAACGATGCTGCCCATTTCAAATGAGTGGCTCCTCACACAGCATACTAATCAATCATAAAGGTTGACGTTTATATAATTTTGTTTAAAGACAATTTACTGTCATACCATTTATCACTAATGAGTTAAGGTTATTGTATATTAATAGCAATGTATAGAAAAATATAAAAGTAAAAACCTGTAGCAGTCTTGAATTTCAAATAGATAAGTTAAAATGCTAAAATAACTGTAGAACTATTTAAATAAAACTATAATATATACATATTAGTACTTCGGAGGTACAGAACACTAAGTCACATTTCAGTAACTTTACAGGAGAGCAGTTTAAAGAAAAAAATATTTTATTTCCTGAACTGATTATTATACTTAAGTGTACAAAATAAATCTTGACTTTCCTATCCAGGCTAGAATAGGTTGGTAACCCGTCCTCCCTGTACTAATAGATGCCGTGAGAAAAAATAACATATTAATAATAGGAGGTTAACTAAATATGATAATGTAGCAAAGAAATATGAATACCTAAATGCATATGATAATGTAAAATTAAAATATAAGTAATAATAAGCAGATGAATAATTATAATAGAAAATTAGGTAATTATAGATATGTAAATAAGTGATAAATGAGAGTAAACAAATAAGAGCAATAAACATTAAACAATTAAAAATAATAGAATAGTTACACCGCTGGTAAAAAAAATTAAAGCTTTCTTCAAAATGAGACATGACATAAAAGAAACAAATATAAACAAAAAACACCTTGAATTCAATGACAAAAGGCAAAAAAGACTGTGGAAGCACGGGCAGGTGATGAGTACCGAGAAGTCAGCCGAAGACATCCAGGTCCAGAGGCTGATCTATGTAGATCACTGGCTGGCCATCATCCTTCCGGCAGCGAACTCTTCCTACAGCGAACCACACGTACTTCAGTTTCCCGGCTGATCTCTTCTGACGGGCGAGCCAGTACAGATGCCTGTTGGTCGGGGTCATCTCCTCGCTAAGATATATCCGGTGGGAGTCATTCTCCTGCCAGCCAATATTTATGGTCAAAGTTTACAAAATCAGTTGTTTTTTTTTTCAAATATCTCAATGGCTTTGCCTCGGGCGTCAATCGAGAAGGTTACAAAATTTGTAGAGAATAATATTTTCTAAAACTTTTTTGGGTTCCGTTCATTTTTTTTTTTAAGGATTAACCGTTTTCAAGATATAGTGTGGAAAAACAGTAGCGGGCACCGGTTTGGACAAACATTTGCTTCGAGTGCCTTCATCAATCGTTTCACAGAAAAAATGTCGGAATCAAAGTTGTAGAGCATTAAATTTCCTTTAATTTTGTATAAACTTTTTGGCACTTAATTAATTAATGTCATGTCTCATTTTGAAGAAAGCTTTCATTTTTTTTTACCAGCGGTATAACTATTCTATTATTTTTAATTGTTTAATGTTTATTTCTCTTATTTGTTTACTCTCATTTATCACTTATTTACATATCTATAATTACCTAATTTTCTATTATGATTATTCATCTGCTTATTATTACTTATATTTTAATTTTACATTATCATATGCATTTAGGTATTCATATTTCTTTGCTACATTATCATATTTAGTTAACCTCCTATTATTAATATGTTATTTTTTCTCATGGCATCTAGAACTTAATCTCATTTACAGCGCCATCCTTTTATTTACTGTCCTATATTTCCCTTACTCCTTCTAATATGACTAATATCCTAACTGCCTGTCACATAAACTCTCAATCCCTCCCAGCTCACTATGATGAATTCCTTGAGTTCTTCACCCAAAATTTTTACCACATCATTGCAGTTTCTGAAACCTGGCTTAAACCTTATATTCCTTCTTCCTCGGCTTTCCTCCCTGATTACTCCATCATCCGTCACGACCGGATTAACCGGACCCGAGGCGGAGTAGCGCTATATGTTCATGACAGCCTGAAGTCCCGTGTCCTGCATCTTTCTCCTCCTTCAAATCTCCCAAACGTTGAGTACCTCTTTGTTGAAATATCCTTTAATTTCCATTCCCTCCTGTATGTAGTGGCGTATCGTCCCCCTCATGTTCCTTTTGACCAATCCTTTGAATCAAACCTCTACAATTATGTTCCTCTCTATTCCAATATAATCATTTCTGGTGACCTAAATACCAATCTCCTTTCTGACTCTTATGACAAAACGTATCTAGAGAACCTTTTTTTTTTTTTTTTTCCCTTCACCTCTTTATTGTTCCGTTTAACCCCACCCATCACTCCCGTGGGTCCGACACCTGGTTGGACTTGCATGTCATAGACTCCCCAAAAAAACTCCTTTCCTCATGTCAGCAGCCTGTTACGTTTCTGTCCTCTCACGACCTAATACAAATTTCCTAAGATATCCCAATCCCATCGTTCCTCCTTAAAACTATTACTTTCCGCAATATAGAATCCCTCACGCGAGACAAAATTTTACCTGACCTCGAAATCCTAGATTGGAATCCTATCTACTCCTGTTCCTCTATTGACACCATGGTTGAATTACTAACTGACAATCTCCTTTCCATCCTTGATACCCATGCTCCTCTCAAAACCTGTACCTTTCGTCGCCGCCGGCCTTTTTTTTTTTTTTTTTTTTTTTTTTTTTTTTTTTTTTTTTTTTTTTTTTTTTCACCCCTACCTCGCCTTTTCAGGCATACGTGGTTTTTTTGGCAGCAGCGGGGGATTAACTTATGGGTTTTATGTCACCACTGCTGCCAATGAAACTCTTTATTTATTTACATAATTGGTGAGGAACCATTTATTTATCCTGTGGTGCGGCCCAGCATGCTCAACATGCTCTACAGACCGCACCTTCTTATTTTACTGTGGTGCGGCCCGGCCATGCATCAGCACGCCTTTGCGACCGCACCTTTATTACTCCAGACGGTAAGCCCGGTCCAGCCCTCCTGGGCCGCTGCATCCGTCCGGTCCACACTGCAGTCAATCCCCTGAAGACTGCATCCGTCCGGTCCGGTCTGCCTGGTCCAGCCCCACGGTCTACAGCATCCGTCCGGTCCGGCTCCGATCCTCAGGGTTCTTCATCCTCATCGTCTTCATCAGGTGTTGGTGGTGCTGGTTCACCGACAGCGGGAACGGACCTGCCCAATGTGAAGTGAGCTGGCCCTACCTCCTCCTTCCACCGCTGTACGAATTCCACAAAATGTGGGTAATTTTCCTCCTCCACGAGGCGTGGGAGGTCTTCCTCTTCAATCGCGTAGATTCCAGTTTTCGTAGACAACCTGGCGCGGTGTGCATCTAATGCAGTGCAGGCGACGTCTAGGTGTTCAGCCGTGTCAGGAACTCCGCAGGCAGGGCACCGGGGGTCGATGTTCTTCCCATGCTCGTGCAGTTTTCCCCGGAACCCTCCATGTCCAGTCATCATTTGCGAGACCCAGTAATCCGGAAGAACCCATTTTGCCTGAAGTCTCGAGTGGACGGTGGAGAAGAACTTTCTCAAGGTCGCTCCTTTCCTGGTTGTCACCCACCGTCCATTCCACTCCTCTATCAACTCCTCCCGCAGTATGTTCTTCCAACGATTATGGGTCCCGCCGATTTTCCTTTGGAGCCCCTCCGGTAGCGTTCCCTCGGGATCTATACCGTATCCATCCCCTCAGTTGCCCCTTTTACCTCCTGCATTCAATGATAATCACTACTATTTTCCTTACATCTCTCCCACAGACCTCATTTCCTCCATAATGAAATCCCACACCAATTCAACTGGATTAGACGGTATTCTTGTCAAATTGATAAAACTATGCCTTCCTGAAATCCTACCCGTTCTCCTCTTCATATATAATTTTTCCCTCCAAAATTCTGTATTTCCCACCTCTTGGAAAAAGGCCCTAATCCACCCTATAGTCAAGAACCCAAATCCCACAACCCCAAAAGATTACCGACCGATCTCCATACTTTCTAACCTCTCTAAGCCCCTATAAAGATCAGTGCAATCCCAGATCTCCAATTACCTTGAAGATTCCAATTTACTTGACCCGTTCCAATCCGGTTTCCACCCCGGCCATTCTACTCAATCCGCTCTCACCAAAATCATCAGTGACATCCAGGCTGCAATGGATAAAAAAGAATTAACCATCCTCATACTCCTAGACTTTTCCAAGGCCTTCGATTCCTTAGACCACACAATCCTCTTTTCCAAACTGAAATCTCTTAACTTCTCCAATAGCGCTCTCATGTGGTTTCATTCATTCCTTTCCCACCGTTCTCAATCAGTTACCATTCCCAACCAAGGTTCGTCCTCTTTCCTCACTTTGCGATCAGGCGTAGCTCAAGGATCTCTTGTTTAATTCCTATATAAATGATCTTCCTAACTCCATTCATAATTGTTCCTACCACCTTTACGCCGATGATTCTCAAATTTATCATTCCTTTCCTCCAGCCGAGTTATCAACTGCATTTTCTAAAGTTCAGCAAGACCTGGATGAAATCTGTGCCTGGGCATTCCTGAATAAAGTGACTTTAAATGCAGCTAAAACTCAAGCAATCGCAATAGGATCCCATTTCCTCCTTCGATCGAATACCAACTTCCCTACTTTATTCCTAAATGGTCACCCTATATCTTTCCTCTCCTCTGTTAAAAACCTAGGTTTAACAATCGATCAAACCCTTTCCTGGAAACCCCACATTGCTCCCCCGATCTAACGACGATCGATTGGCATCCTAAAATTATTCCACCGTTCCCGACACCTACTTCCTCCATCCACACGTAAACTCCTAGTATCCTCCCTCATATTCCCCCAATTTGACTATGGATGTGTGATTTATGGTGGACTCTCGATGGTTCTTGAAGATAGACTAAAGCGTATCATGAACTGTTTCATAAGATTTGTTTTTGGAACCTCGAGACGCTCTCATGTGTCCCATCTTTACACTGAGTTAAATTGGCTTTCGCCTTCCTTCCGTAGAGATTACTTCCTTGGTTCATTCCTCTTCCAAGTTATTAACACACATAACCCTCCGTCTATTCACAGTATCCTACATTTCAAGTCCTCAATCCAATCATTACATACAAGGTCCCGTCTCTCCGATCTCTACACCCCATCCTACAGAACTACTGCTTTCCAACGTCCTTTTCTTGCCCGCTCCGCTATTCTTTGGAATTCTCTTCTATTCGTAATGCATCCTCCCTGGGAACTTTTAAAATACTCCTCTTCCACCACCTTTCCTTCCTCCAGTCGGATGCTATCTAATTATATAGATGCTTTAATAAATTTCACCCAACGATATCAGATATAAAAGTTTAGCCTGTTTAAACAATATTCATATGATAATGTTTTGTCTATCATTGAAATAATTTTCATTTTTACTCTTTTTTCATCATTTTATTTTCTTCATCCTTTACTAGACCCAACATCAAAAATATATTGTTTAATCAATTTCTTATATAATATTTTTTCTTTTACTGATTGTAAATATAGTTTATGTATGTATGCAGCGTGTATATGTTTATATATGCGTATAGATTTTTGTTTCATTTTATTACTTATTTTATTGTAAAATTCTATTTACTTTTAGTTATTTTATTTTATTATCTAATTTATCATCTCTAGGCCAGATATAACTTAAGTTCTGTCATGTAACTATTATTCTTAAGGGACTTTGTCCCAGAATAAAATTTGTTTTTCTATTCTATTCTAAATATCATTATGCTAACATGCTGAGGTTGGTGACTTTTCGCCACTTATTTAGAATCACAAAACGAAAGTATATGCGAAAATTTAGCTTCATGCTTCCTTTTCGAGATTTGCTGTCTAAAACTCTTTATTTGACTGGTCTAGTAGTACTCTCAAGGTATAAATATTCTTATTGCCCAATGTTTTATTATTATTCCGAAATATCATTTGTTATTTGAATTATATTTCATTTATTATAAATAATTTTCATGGATCGAATGAAACAAATCGGTAAGAGAGAATTTACACTTATACACTTACAGAGACCGATAAAAGTTTTTCTTTTAATTCTTTGCCGAAGTAGTTAGTTCAGGACTCTTATATTCCAGATAATTTCTACTTACAATATGAAGTTCTAATGAATAATTAAGGTAATTTTAGGGTTTTAGTAACAAAAAATGTTCATATAAATATTATGTTTTCCTAATGTGTATGTTGTTTTTACTTTGAAATTCCTAGTAGAAAAGCAAGAAGCTTGATTATCAAATTTTATAAATATCAGCTGTTACATTCTACATTACAAATGAGTTTTCATGTTGAAGTGTTCAATGAACCAGTTCTTAGGAATTGATAAATTATCAACAGTTATATATTTCTTAGTTAACTGTTATCAATAAAATTAAAAAAATTACTTCTTTAAATAAACAGTTATAGTTTACTCATTATTTCTCTATTTATTTACCTTTTGTGGAAAACTAAACGCATGTTTTGGTCCTAATGATTACTTTACACTTTGAATTCAGTTGTTCGAATATAATAATCAGTGAAATAAATTCCTCTTGAACAATGCCAAAATATTTGTTTATGGTATTTTTAATTACATAAAGTATTCATATGTTAACTCCTTATTTGTTCCAAATATCATTGTTTGTCGGTTTATTATTTTTAATATCTCCTGGGTGTAAAAGTGTTTATAAATTTCATAGATATTCTAACTATGCTTTAAAAGAGTTTGTTTTAGTTTTTTTTTTTTCTTTTTATTAACTACCGAAGAACATATATAGTTATTTTGAAATTTGCACACAGGTTTGTTTTTTATAATATTATTTATATTCTTTATAAATAATATAATTATTACTCAAAGTAACTTTAAATGGATTTAAAAAATATTCTGAAAGAGAACAATCCGCTAGTGATGGAAAAAATATAGAAACCCGGTAACCCGTATTTTTTACGGTGCGCGACAGGCCCACAGTGGGCCAAATGAGCAAAAAAACTGTTTGTTTTTTTTCGTTAAATTTTCGACAAATATGTAGTTACAATACCTTAAGGCTAATAGAGCTTGAGTTATAGAGAGTTTTGTTGACTACTTAACAATGGGGAGCCTTCAGAGTAAAAAATGGCGAAAAAAAGGAAATTTATTTTTAATAAATTTTCATTATTAATCGTCATTATTTTATTTCAATTTCGGCATTAACATATTGTTTTCTATTGTTTTGAACTTGGTGGAGTACAAACCGAGATGATTTTGAAAATTAACTAAGCCTAATTTTGACTTTTTGATTTTCCAATTATTATACATCTTATAGTTTTTGTTTCTCTTTGTGTCTCTTCGATTTCAATGCTAAACCCTTCTTAGAGGTGTATAAAAACATACTATACAATGATTAGCTGCGTCCACTTGCGACCTTCACTCCTAGAGCTCGCTAATATATATATTACAACTCTCAGTAGTCAGGAGAGTTGAGGTCCTACCGTATTCCAGAATAACTATGCAGCTTGTTTCCAATGATTATTATGACAATTACTGGACATTAATTTCCTTATGTGATACTGATGAACGGCCATATTTTCTCTTTGTAAATTTCATAGCAATTAGCAATAAAAGTCAAATGATGAATTATTGACCCTATGTTTAATTATTCATTTCATTTAGATATTGATCCTCTTTGTGTCTTTTTCAAACCAAATTTAAATATTTTCTAGAGCTATGTTAACAAAAACATAATTTATTTTTAGAAGGGGAATCTGTTTCCTTAGTACAACAGCTCGTTAATCTTTGAAAATGGCTAACATGGTTAATCTACCGACATTCCATGTATAAATATTTCTACCTTAAGTTCTCGGTAAATGAAAATAATAATAGAGGGATGGATATTGAAAAAACACTTTTGGTATATTTTTTAATAAAAGCAGTAATGTCAAAAAGCAATGTGATGAATGTTGTTTGCCGGAACTCCCATTTCGTGAACCCCGATGTAAGATGTGATTTAGTAATTTTTATTAGTACAACATATTTGAAAAAAAAATGTAATTATTTACTGATTATTAGAATTACTGAAATTGAAAACAAAATTACTTTTTTAAATTTAATGTAGGTGGGTACTACTAATCTTGGATTATCATTACTGATGATTCCCAGAATCATTATTGCAATTAATTTGCAAAATAACGGTTCAAAGGTTTCTCGAGTAGTATTAGAAAACTAGTAGAAAAGTAACGTTTTACTAACAAACTCAAAATAATGGGAAAAAAAAATAAGCGTGTCTTATGGAAAATAAATTATCATATACTGGCTAAATACAAAGGCCTAACTAATTTCTAGATGACTCATCGAATTCTACGAGAAAAACTACTAACAGAAGCCCACTTGGTTTTGAGAAAAACATATCAACAACAAAAATGATTTATTTTAAACCGATACATATTCTCAAATTCTCATGCACGAGTAAAAAATAGAAAAAATAATATATACTTTAACAAATCATAGAAAAGAAATGATGATCTAAGCTGCGATGGAGAAATCAAAACTTTTGAAAATCCTGGAAATCAGTGAACTGAAGAGGTTTGGGATGAGCTTAAATAGGTCTTACTGGTGAAAGAGATTTATTTACTCAATCTTGAACCAATGAGTGACATCAACAAGATACATATGTGGGCCTGGGAGTATAAAGAAAAGCAGTACGAGTCTATAAAAAATTATACAACAATAATAAAAAAGCGTGATATTAAAAAAAATAACTTTACATTTTCGACAAAGAAGCATCAATCAACTTCTTTATTAAAGATCAGTTAAAATTAAAAGTTACATGTCAAGCAAATTTGAAGCATAAGACATAGGAAGGAATTTTACAGGTTCTAGTCTCTACAAATGCTGCTCTTTTACATTCCTTTTATTCTAGCCGCTTCACATATGTAATAAGCTATAAATAAATCAAAACAGGGACGAGAACGGAGACTCATATAAAGAGAAAAAAAAGGGAACAGATAAAAAGGGCGAGGAAGAGGGTCGGAAGGGCGAGCCCATCAATAATGCTTCAACTATTGTTGTCTAGCGGAGGCTGGAGGGTTGGGCGCTAAATGTATCTTGCATGCAGGACCCCGGCCAGTTAGCCAATTGTCTCTCCACCAACCTCTTGTAATATTTTTAACTTCTTTCCCGTCATTTAAGCGAAAAAGAAATTTATTTGAGCTCCAAATAGTAGCCATTTCTCGCGCCGGGTAGAAACTGTTTCTGTATCTTATGTGTACTCTGTTCACATATATCAATCGAGCTTTAAGTTTATCTAGCTATAACATTTAAATTTGTTTAAAGGAGATCCAACACTACTTTCGAGTCAATTAGGGATCTAAGCTTAAATATATAAACCGCGAGACAATAAAATCCAACTCATTTTAAAAAGTCATGAAATTTCGAAAGCATGAGCAATCACAATATCATCTTGATCCTTCGACAGCCTCACCCCATCACTCCACAACTTATTAAGTTTGTTCGTTTGAGGAATCAGACCATGTAATGGTGTACAAAGTTTTTTATATCGTTAAAGGTGAAAGGAAAAGTATGCATATTTACTCCCCCCCTGCCGAGTTAATGCAAGCAGAGAAAAATTAAGTAGAGCGGAACGATTTGCGTTAAGTTCGGCTGACGGGGCAAAGAGCTGCTACGGCTACGATGGTCCAGTCTTCAAGGCTAATCTTTTCAGCCAATATCAACTGTCACTTTTTCCATTTGTCGTGTAATATCAACAAATCGGAATTTTTATTAAAAGTGAAAAAAAAAAAAAAAAATCACGTAAAATTACTCAAGTTGAGAAGCCTTCAAAGTATGAGCTCTGCAGAAAAGACCCGGTGTCCGATTTCTACATTTCTACAAATCCACTCCTAACATTTGTTAAGAATCTACAATCCATCTTACAAATGCAACAACGAGAAAAAGTAAAAGGGAAAGAGATAGAGAGAGAGAGAGAGAGAGAGAGAGAGAGAGAGAGAGAGAGAGAGAGAGAGAGAGCACTTTATTCGACGTTATAATAATGATATAGTCTAATTAGGGCCTGTAACAGTAGCCGGAGCTGGGGCTGGGACCTGAGGCTAAGGGTCCTGCCCACTGATCAAGTTGGCTCTAAGAAACCTGAAACTGTGGCACAAGTGCCCCGAGTTGAAAACTCTAATTAACGATTTGGCTAACTTACACTGGATATCCTCTGACGTCTTTAGCATCTGGCATGTGTGTAGGAACATGTAAGGTGTCCATCATAGTCCAAGCACAGAGAAGTTTGTTATAGCACCTCAATAACGACCAGGCGCGTTTCACTCCACTCGTTGAAAAAAATGATTTGTTATCCACACATATGTATACTACTAGTTTAGTTATTTAACGCCGAGGGAACCTCAGGAGGTAATGATGTAATCGGGACTGGCAAATGCTAATGTTTAACTTGTCATAATCATATGAACACATCTTTATGTAACCAAGAATGTAGTGTCATTATATTAGTTAAATATGGGCTATATATTCAAAATTAATAGACATTGTTTCAAATCGGATAAACAATTTTTTATTTAGGTTACAGATCATTGTGGCATAACAAAGAAGAACAATAACATTTCAATATTTTTTGCGTTTTAAAATATTGATTAATCGGAATATCAAAGCAATATAATATTACGAATGTCAGTATTACATATTTTTATGTACATATAGTGAAAGGAGACCACCAAGTATCCAGGCATATCAAACTCTATAGCGCTTTGGCAGGGTTGTCTACAGCTACCTCTTTTAGGAGGGAATAGACAATGTCTTTTCTCTCGGGGCACATTCAAATACTTGCCTTCCATCTAACTCCGCCTAATCCTTTTAATGGCCTCAAGGTACAAGGCAACTCGGCCCTTCACCCAAGGTGGTCACTATTTCAAAGGGTTTAAAATTCAACAGACAAACACGAGACGGACATTGTCAAACCTTTGACTAACTTAAGTAGAGTAAAGGTTACTGCTTGTACTTCCTTTATGTCTTTCTTTATATTGTTTTAGTTGTTATTTTTATTCGTTTCTTTTAATATTCATTTGTAAACACAATAATTTTATAGCGAATTCATAAATTATGTAGAAATACCTCATATGGACATGTTAAATGAATAAACTGGTCATATGGGTTTGCCAAATAGTATAATTAGGATTATTAAATTAATTTCCACTTCAATTGGAATTCATTTTATCTGAAAACTAGTTTCGAATGTTAGACATTCATCATCAGTTCTTAAAAAAAAAAAAATTCTAAACATTAGCACTTTGTTACATAGATTACATATAACAACAACAACAATGGCGCTACGGTCCATGCAAAACCTTGGCCTTTTCCACGATTCCCCTCCATTTGTTTCTGTCACCAGCTGCTCTCCTCCAATACCTCACACCAAGTGTCTTTAGGTCTGCCTCAACGTCTTCCCTCCAGCGCAATCTAGGCCTTCCTCTTTCTCTCTTCCCTCCTTCAGGAAGCCCATTCAGCATGATTTTTGGCATTCTGTTGGGGCTCATTCTCTGAACATGGCCCAGCATTCTTAATCTCCTTTGCTCTATTGTAGCAACCAAATATGGAGCTTTGTACAGTTCTCTTAGTTCCTGGTTGCTTTTTATTCTCCATATATTTCCATCTTTAGTAGGGCCATATATCCTTCTCAAAATTTTTCTTTCCAATCTATTTATAATGCCTTCATTCTCTGCAGTGAGCGTCCAGGTTTCACTCCCATACAATACGACTGGTTTAAGAATGGTTTGGTAAACCCTTATTTTCAAATTTTTTGGGAGCATTTTTTTGCCCATTATTTTGCTGAGGGCCCAATAAAACCTACTTTATTCCTTCTTTTATTTCTTCATCTACTTCATTTCTAGGTTTTCCACCATATTTTGTTCCTTTGACGTCACTAGGTATTTCGTCTTTTCTTCGTTTATCTGGAGGCCCATTTCTCTTGCTTTTCTGATACACTCTTCAAATTCTCCTAGTAGAGAGTTTTCTGTTCTGTCAGTAATTACGACGTCGTCCGTAAATGCCAGATGCTGAGTCATACGGGTATAAATGCTTCCAGGGTTCTTCCTTATTGCTCTTATGACTGTTTCTAGTACTAAATTAAACAGTACCGGTGACAGTGGGTCTCCCTGTCTCACTCCCTCATGTATATCAAATGATTCAGTCACCCCTCCTTGAACTTGAACAGCTCCTTTGCTACGGCTTAGAGTCATTTGGACTAGTCTTATTAACTTTGAGGGAAAACCTAAGTCTTGTAGGCTTTTATATAATTTACTCCTATCGATACTGTCATACGCCTCTCTATAATCTATGAATAGGTGATGCAGTTTTATATTCCACTCGTAGCATTTTTCAAGCATCATCTTAATGGAAAATATATGATCTATTGTTGATCTCTCAGGTCTAAAACCACTTTGGTGTTCTCCGAACAACTGTTCTGCTCTTTTCACTACTCTATTCATTATCAGCATTGATAATATCTTATACGTGGAGCATAACAGTGCTATACCGCGGTAGTTTCGACAGTCCATTTTGTCGCTTTTCTTATAGATTGGAATTATCAATGCCTTACACCATTTTTCTGGCGTCTCTTCCTTTTCCCAAATTGCTAACACCAGTTCATAAATCTCTCGATGTAATGCCTCGCCACCAAGTTTGATATCTTCTGCTGGGATGCCATCTGTTCCAAGATCTTTTTTATTTTTCAGTTTGTTTATAATATCTTACACTTCTTCAGTGGTTCTAGACTGTCTTCCTGTGGAATTTGGATCTCCTCATAATGTTCCGTTGTATTACAAATAAACAATTCTTTGAAGTAAGCATTCCATCTTTCTATGATATCTCTTCTGTTGCTCAATATATTTTCCTCTCCAACTTTACAAAAATTTAGACGTGGCTGAAAACCATTTTTTACTTTTTTAACCCTTTTGTAGAATTCCCTACTATTATTTCCCTGAAATTCATCTCCTCCAAATTTTCTTCTTCTATCTTTCTTCTTTTTAGTCGGCATAGTTTTTTAACTTCTGCCGTCTTCAATCAATAGTTTTCTATTGTCGCTCTTGTTCTTCTCTGTAGCATTGCTTTTCTAGCTTCCTTCTTTTTATATACAGCATTTTGACATTCTTGATCGAACCAATTCTCTGATACTTCATTAGTTTTCATCCCTACCACTTGTTCTGTTGTTTTGGTGACCACATTTTTTATTCTTTGCCACATATAATTTATATTTTCTTCTGTTCCATTGCTCGTCTCATCTTTGTTTTCATTTTTTTAAATTTTCCTCCATTTTTTTATGATATTCCAGTTGCTTTGAGAGAGATCTAAGTTCATCTATTTTGAATTTATTT